>JAVJIF010002416.1:0-157908 GCA_038442645.1 Agave tequilana
CCACTATTTATAGTGGATGAAAAACAACTACACAGCTCAAAGGATTCGTTGGGGTGAGATCCCACAAAAAATCTGCCAGAAAATAGAGCTGTTGGAGTCTGTCAGACTTTCTGACAGCTACCGGTCGACCGGGTCGGTCGACCGCCAACGGTCAAAAATCGACCGTTGGGAAAAAACGGTCGGCCGACTCGGGCGACCGCAGCTTTACCTGAGGGTGGATCTCTTACGGTCAGCCGATCTGGTCGACAGGAATAAACAGAGAGCACTGACAAGTACCCGGTCGACCAAAGCGGTTGGCCGACGTGCACACATGCACAGCCGTGCACGTCGGTCGACTGGGTCGGTCGACCGGACTCTGTCAGATCTATATAAACAGAGTCTGCTAAAGGGAAAGAGGGTGTTTGAAACAAATTGTTTAAGGTTTGGAAAACATGGTTCTAGAACTAATAAAAGTTAGAGTGTGATCATAGATCATCACCCAAATAAGTTAGACAAAATTTGATGAAAAAATCCCTTTTTAATAAAATGGAAAAATGATTTTGTCTAAAATTGATTTTTCCAAAACATGGTATTTCTAAAACTAAGTTAGAAATTCTGAAATAAAAAATTCTTTTGAAGCCATGAAGCAATACTAAGTGTGTGTGAGTGACAATCCCAAATATTCTACCTCTATCATCTAGGTTTTGACAAAATTTCTAAAATAAAAGTAAATTACAAATCTTGAATTCTTTTCTTCAATGTTTTGATCCCAAGCTTTTCTACCGTGCTAAGGCTTGGGAATGCAAATCTTTAGCTGCGTCCAAATTGTGAGTCTTGATGTGGAGCCGTCAACTCAAACTTGTTTTCAACCTGAAATTCTTTTAAACAAGATTGTTAAATATATAACTAAATTATGGTTTGTTATCATCAAAATAATCGGGCAAATGGCTTTTGGGCCAACACGGGGGTGTGATTGGTCGCTAATGTTGCATATTTAGCATCATATTTCCATACTTATTATAGAATAAAAGCTGCTGCAGTGTCCTAATTAAATGTTTAATTTATTTGCAGGCCCATTCCTTTAAGGAGATGAAGAGAAATGAGTCCAAAAGCCCACCAAAATTTGAATTAATTCGAGTTCACTGAATCAGGGCAAAATCAAGAGGTTGAAAACCGATGAGAAGAATCCTCTCAGAATCGATCGGTTAAAGCCAAGAATCAAAGGCCATTTCGTCCCAATACTGGACTCAAACGAGAAAACAACTGAAGATAAAAGAAGAAAGAAAAAGCAGGGAAACCCACCAACAGGGTGTGGCCACCTGGCCACACCCTGGCCGCGAAAACGCGGCGCAAAGCCGCGTTTCCGTGGCCGTTTAGTGGTTGTTGGGGAGCGTTTGCTCCCCCAATCTTCCCGGGATTCTCCTCGTGTGGGTTTTGCCTATAAAAAGCCAGTATTTGCACTGAAAAAGGGACGACCATGCAGAGATAGGCTTTAGCCTAGTTTCATTCTTTATAGTTTAGGTTTTTCTTTTCTTTTTATGTAATTTGTATGTAAGCTTAGGTTAGATGAAGACTCATGTAAGTAAGAGAAAGAGGCTGATGTTGAGAGTGACACTGATGTACCCTCCTCCTTTCTTCCATTGTTTCTGCAAGTAATAAAGGTAAATACTTGATTTTTATGTTCGTATTTTCTTTATTTTCTTCTTCCTCTTTCTACTTTACTTCTTTTGTTTTTAATGAGCTTGCAAGTGAATCCAGAAGCATAAGTATAACGATGTTGTGTGAGTGCCAACGATAGTTCATGAAGACGTTCTCCTCCTCAAGATCTGTATCACTTCATTCTTGCTAGGCTTAATGACATAATGCGAATGAGGACTGAGCTCGATCCTATGACCTATGCGTTGAACGCCTCCAAAGCAAGGTAGAACATGTAAGGGTTCTAGGTAAGTCATCAACCAAACTAGGTGAGTACTTCTTTATCTTTCTTTCTTTTCGTTTATTTCTGTAGATTAAATCACCAACACCTCATCTCCCAACTCTTTCTTTCTCAACTCATTTGTACATAATTGCTTTCATCGTTTTCTGATTTTCTCCACCTTCTCATTCTACCGTTTTCTTTCTAACTTTAACATAACTCTTTTCTTTTATTTTCATTTCTTAAAACAAAGAAGAACTTTTGTTTTATCTCATAAAGATTTCAATAAAGAACCTTGAACGCTTCCATCGCAAACCCTTCTTGTGGATCACAACCGCATAGCCACTTGCTATAGTGGTAAGAATTGAGCACTCGCACAATTTTATTAAAAGTTCTAAAATACCGTATTTTTTTGTGCAGGTTTTACCTCAATCAAATTTGTGGGTGTAATCCACTGAAAACCCTCATGAGACAAAACTCGTCCTCTAGGGGGAGCCTAAAGGTTTAACGGCTTGTTGCACATGCTCAGTGCAATCGCGTGACCTGCAAAAGTGGAATAATAATCCTTAGAATAGTTTAGTTGTTTTGCTCGAGGACGAGCAAAAGATAGGTATGGGGGTGTGATTGGTCGATAATGTTGCATATTTAGTATCATATTTCCATACTTATTATAGAATAAAAGCTGCATTGTCCTAATTAAATGTTTAATTTATTTGCAGGCCCATTCCTTAAAGGAGATGAAGAGAAATGAGTCCAAAAAGCCCACCAAAATTCTGAATTAAATCAGAATTAATTCGAGCTCACTGAATCAGGGCAAAATCAAGAGGTTGAAAACCGGTTGAGAAGAATCCTCTCAAAATCGATCGGTTAAAGCCAAGAATCAAAGGCCATTTCGTCCCAATACTGGACTCAAACGAGAAAACCAACTGAAAATAAAAGCAGAAAGAAAAAGCAGGGAAACCCATCAATAGGGTGTGGCCACCTGGCCACACCCTGGCTGCGGAAACGCGGCCAAAGCTGTGTTTCCGCGGCCGTTTAGTGGTTGTTGGGGAGCGTTTTCTCCCTCAATCTTCCCGGGATTCTCCTCGTGTGGGTTTTGCCTATAAAAAGCCAGTATTTGCACTGAAAAAGGGACGACCATGCAGAGATAAGATTTAGCCTAGTTTCATTCTTTGTAGTTTAGGTTTTTCTTTTCTTTTTTGTAATTTGTATGTAAGCTTAGGTTAGATGAAGATTCATGTAAGTAAAGAGAGAGAGGCTGATGTTGAGAGTGACACCGATGTACCCTCCATCCTTCTCCATTGTTTCTGCAAGTAATAAAGGTAAATGCTTTGTTTTTATGTTCGTATTTTCTTTTGTTTTCTTCTTCCTCTTTCTACTTTACCTCTTTTGTTTTTGATGAGCTTGCAAGTGAATCCAGAAGCATAAGTATAACGATGTTGTGTGAGTGCCAATGATAGTTCATTAAGACGTTCTCCTCCTCAAGATCCGTATCACTTCATTCTTGCTAGGCTTGATAATATAATGCGAATGGGGACTGAGCTCGATCCTATGACCTATGCGTTGAACGCCTCCAAAGTAAGGTAGAATATGCAAAGGGTTCCAGGTAAGTCATCAACCAAACTAGGTGAGTACTTCTTTATCTTTCTTTCTTTTCATTTATTTCTGTAGATTAAATCACCAACACCTCATCTTTCAACTCTTTCTTTCTCAACTCATTTGTACATAATCGCTTTCATCGTTTTCTGATTTTCTCCACCTTCTCATTCTACTATTTTCTTTCTAACTTTAACATAACTCTTTTCTTTTATTTTCATTTCTTTAAACAAAGAAGAACTTTCATTTTATCTTCATAAAGATTTCAATAAAGAACCTTGAACGCTTCCATCGCAAACCCTCCTTGTGGATCACGACCCGCATAGCCACTTGCTATAGCGGTAAGAATTGAGCACTCGCACATTTTTATTAAAAGTTCTAAAATACCGTATTTTTTTGTGCAGGTTTACCTCAATCAAATTTTGGCGCCGTTGCCAGGGAGGGTAACGGTTTTTATTGAAATCTGATTTTTATTGAAAATTTTTGATAACTAAAACGAATTTTTTTCTCTGTTGCAGGTTATAGGGCAAGCAAAGCAGGACAATAAGATTGCAGTAACATATAAGTGGTCTTGGGCCTCTGCTCTAAAAAGCAGAGACCAAGTGCCCTCTGATTTGCCGCGTTTTCGCGGCCAAAGCCGCGGATCCGCGGCAAAAAGGAGTTGACTACTAAACTGGTTTTGTACAGGGTTGTTTTCTTTGGAAAAACATAGCTGCTGCAATTCTTAATTCTTATCTGCCATCACATAAGCTTGCTAATAAACCAACAGTAAAATACTTGTTGAAAAAGATAAAAAATGATTAGACGTTTGCATTTTCAGGCACATGTCTTTTCAATTCATTTATTTTTACTGTTGAAGAGTGCTGGAGCAAGGTACGTTCGCATTGCATGTAAAATAGGACTCATCTCTTGGTTGATTTACATCGCTTTGAGTGAATCTTATTTATCTTGTACACTTGTACAAATTGATTTTAAGGGCACCACCATTAACAAGATAAGGTTGGGATTTAATCACCCTTCCTTGGCCGAAAAAATCAGATTCCAAGCACTCAACCCAAGCCTAACTAAAATGAGTAGACATTGGCCCTAGGGTCATCTCGGACTCAATTAGGAGATTATCCTAAGGGGAAAGATGTTGAAATTTGACTCCTGCTAAATCAGTGTCTAGGAAAGAGATTAAGGGCGAAAGCCCGAAGGTTGGTGTTATTTAATTAAGGAACTGTTGGCTCAAAGGCCTTCCACTCTAGTTTTGATGATGATTAACTCATGTAGTTATGTGTACTAATAATCTTGTGTTATTTAGTTTCAGATCATTAATCAAGATATTTGTTGGTGATTAGCTTCAACAAGATGGTTTGGAAGCTTTCACATGGTGATTCTAGAGCCCGAGCGTCAAAGATCATATATAGCACTCATGGAGTCAAGCTCGGTGGATCACGGAGTTTAGGACCGAGTCGGCTTGGAGATTGCGCTCTACAAGAACACATCGGTACCATAGTTTAGTTTTGTGTTTAGATCCAAATTGTAAAGATTAGAATAGTAGTATGATATGCTCAAGTTCACAACACACACGTTTCATGTTTTGGTTTTCGGTTTTTCCGTTTTGGTTAACCGATCTTGGTTTTATGAATAGTTAGATCAAAACAAGTTTACATGGTTTAATGTATATTAGATTTGTTCTATATACATGCATGCTTCAACTACTTAGACAAACTTATTTTGATACACCTATTCATGTGTTTTAGGTTTTGTGTTTTAACAAAACTTATTTTTTGAATTTAAGACAAAAACCATGATATCTATATGTTCATGTATATTGGATTTCTATCCATATGCATCATGCTTCAAAGTGTTTAAATATCATGTTTTTGTATTGGATAAGTTGTGGACAAAATATATTTTCTATTCAAAATCTAAGTTTTAGAAAATACGGTTTTTTGGTTTTGATAAAATTTGCAAGACACAATCTATTTGGTGTTTATGCTAGGGTTTGAAAAATCAAAGAAAAGGGTTTTTGGGACAAGTGTTTGATTAAACTTCTTCATCTTGGTTTCTAGTCTTTCCCAAGGATTTTCTTTGAGTTTTTGATTTCCATTCCTTTGGTTTTCTCTACACTTGAGCAACATCTACTATCTCATTCTATAGGATCATTGTGTGGGAAAGAAATTGTTTGTGGTTGTTTGTTAGACCACCAAGTTGTAAACCCTTATTTGCTTGGTTTTGTGCCTTCCCTCATTGTGTTGAGGAGGTTGTGCATTTGGGTTGTATCCCGCAAGTTGTGAGGTGATCCTTGTGTAAGCTTTGTGCTAATCCCTCAAGTGGTGAGGTGATTTTTTGTTGGCTTGGTGCTTTGCCTCAAGAAGGAGGTTGTGTTTGTAAAGGGAGGAGTTGGGTACTCCTTCTAATTGTTATTGCCCCAAATCCTTGTTGGAGGTTCCTTTGTCGGAGTCCTTTGTTGACAAGCTAGTGGAGCTCAAATCCTTCTGGGTGAAGGCGGGGATGTAGAGCTGGGTGCTCGAACCTCAAAAATATCTTGTTGTTTGCGCTTGATCCCTTGACTCTTACTCTCTCTCTCTTACTATTGTGCCTTGCATCATTTCTCATTGATCATTCATACTTATATGCTTGGCTTGGTTGTGTGCATCTATTGTTTGTTGCATTAAGTTGTAATTGCAATTAGTTTTAAATTTCGCACTAAGTTCACTAGATTAGCATTATCACCTATTCACCCCCCTCTAGGTGATTTCAATTGGTATCAGAGCCTACGCTCCTGATATTTAGGTTTAATCACCAGGAGTGAGATCTTGGTTTGCTAGTCTACATTTGCATTTTCATTTGCACACATATAGTTGCACTCATGGATAGCCCTCCTATGTTTGATTTCTTTAGACATGATGATTGGAAGGCCAAGATGAGTTGTCATTTAAAAAGCCTATGACATTTAGTTTATCAAACCACTACTCAAGAATCCTACCCAAATGCTAGCAAGCATAGAAAGGCCAATGCACTTGCACTTAAGATACTTAGAGCATCTCTTAATGAAGATCTTTTACATGTGTTTGATCATTATGATTCGGCTTTTGCAGTTTAGAGCATTTTGACTTCTCTTGAGCTTCCAAGGATTATTAACAAGATAAGGAGATTAGGAGAGACATGTCCGACGAGCATTGCCTCATGGTCTAAGGGAAGAACTCCCTTGAGGTACAATCGGAATCTCAACTAGATGATTGCTCTAGTTCATATTGCTATGGGTGCTTAGAAGTTCAAACTTTAAATTGGAACTTGCTCATAAGCTTGAAATTTTTTTGGAAAAACATGATCTTTTGAAAAAGAATAATCTTGAACTAAAAGAAGAAATGAAGGATTTGTGTTCAAGTTTTGAATCGATTTTGCAAGAGAAGGAAGAGATTACTAGTGAACGTGACTCACTTAAATCTCAACTTGAACTTGCTCTAAAGGAAAATGATTTTTTGAAAAGCAAAAAGGATTGTGATGATGTTATGAAAAACAATGAGGTTTTATCTTCAAAATTGGATTTTATTTTAAAAGATAACCTTGCTTTGAAAAATGAAATTGATTTCATTACAAAAGAATTGGATTTGGTTTTAAAGAAAATGAATCTTTAAAATTTGATTTAGATTCTCATGTGTGCCATACTAGTATAGCTTCTTCTTCTAGCACACTATTGCATGCTCCACTTTATCTTCTAGTATTGAAAATGATATAAGTTTGTTGAAGAAAAGTGTTGATTGTTTGGGGTCCACTTTGAGCCAATGTGCTTTGGATCATACACGCTTGGAAACCTTGGTTCGTAAGAAACAAGTTCCATCTTTGCATGCACACCCTCCACGGCATGCACATGCTCATCACGATCACAATCTTCACACTATGTATGCTCATGTGTACACATGTACACATTGTGGTCGAAAAGGCCATCTTCTTGCTAGATTTTGCTATGATCGTTTACATGATGAAAATTTAGCATGTAATTTTGTTTGGGTTAGGAAAGATACTAACCCCGTGGACCTAAAAGAAAATGGGTACCAAAGACCACCCCTTTGATTTTTGATGTAGGAGTGGGCTCTCGCATAACGTGAGAGTGTTGGTGCCTTGGAGTGGATGCGTTCCGTGCTTAAAGAAAACAATTTGGATGCATCACTTTCAAGGGGAGTTTGGTGGAGAGGACAACCATTGGTTTGGAGAACTAGAGAGGTGCCCTCATCAGTTTTGGAATCATTCTCTAACTCCCGTTTATATTTACATGCTTTCATATTATTGTTTATAGCATGTTTGGATGTTTGTTGATTATTATGATTAAGCCATGTTCATTAGATTAGTGATATACTTGTTAGTTATCTGAGGCACCCATATTTCATATGGATCAATATTTAGTGTCTCACCTTGTTTTTAACTAATATGTACGCACTAGATCTAATGCACATGCATATACATAATGATCATATGGATGTTTATGATGCTTTGTTTTGAGCTTCATGATTTGGATATATGTTTAAGTGTTAGTTTTCATTAAGACTAGGATTTATAATTGTACATATAGTGGGCCACAAGTAAATCTTTATATGTTTGTACTTGAATGCCTATTTGTACCCATTAGATGTTCTAGTATAGTCTAGTTTTATGATTCGTGCATTTTAAACTCGTATTCCTATTTTGGACATGTTTTTATGATCATGTGTTTTCACTTCATGTATATGTCTATTTTGCCAAACCTTAAGATATACATGTATACCCTTGAGTCATTTGCTTTTCATGCAAATCTTTATATATGGACTCAAATTGTGTTTAGGGATATGTATGTATACTTCTTGTGTTGTCAAAACATACATATGCCTTGAAGTATAGATTGTTTTAATGAAAATTTTGTGTTTTATGTTTCATCTTTTTAAGGAATTTCAATTGAGCTATATTGTATATTTTCATGATTGTGTGTTTCACATTACACTTGTTCACTCACCTTTCTATGTTTCTCATGATTGTGTTTTCATGAGTATGATATGGGCTCTATGGACTTTGAGTGTTTAGTGCTATGTTGATTTACATGTGTTTCATGAAAAATAATTTTATTTTATTCCTTGCTTGAAGGATTTCGTACTAGTTTACAAATTTTCCATTAAACTAGTTCGTATTCTTCTTTATGGTAGAGTTTTTCAAACATACTATATTTTCAAAATCTATTTTTGAAAACCCTACCTTCCAAGGGCAGTTGGATGGGAGATCATGCACATGTATGCTTTATAATGAAAATCGTTTATACTTGAACATGATTGGGAGGTTAGGAATATGAGATATACACTTGATTTTATTGTTGTTTCAATTGGTATCATTGAATTCTTTCAATTGGTATCCATCTTGACACATTTTTTTTGTATACTCATATATTTATATGTATGTATGCTTTCATTTCAAATAATATCAATTTCGATTGGTATTCATTTTCATACATATATAGATGTTTTTTTTGTGCTAATTATATCCCTATATTTTAAGCACAAATTTTGATAAGCTTGAGTTTCAACTTTGTTTCAATTGATTAGTTTTCAATTGGTTTATCATAGTTTTAATTGGTATTTCATAAAGGGGTAGAAAAACTTCTATTTCATCTTTCAATGGTATTTCGTATTCCACTCCCTTACTTTATGATAGAAAATAATGATTTCAATTGGTATCTTATGCTTTAATGAATAATAATTTCAATTGGTATCAAGATTTATGTTTAGAAATTCAAAATTTGTAATGTTTAATTTCAATTGGTATCAAGATTGTTTATTTACAATGCATATGATATTTGTTTACTTATCAATTGGTATCAAGATTTTTATTTTTCAATTGATATAGTTTCACATTTTTAATTGGTATCATAGTTGTTTGAACCCCTTATAGACATTGTTTTTGTTTTAGACAAAAAGGGAAAGAACATTTTTTTTGTGTGTTTTGATTTACCCTTATTGATTCTTTGTTTTTAAACAAAAAGGGAAGAAGAATATGTTTCTATTTGTTTTGTCTTTAACCCTTTGTTGATGATTGACAAAAAGGGGGAGAAGAATTTGAGTTATATGCATGATTTTGTATGCATGTTTTATGTTTTTATTAAGTTCAAATTGGTATCAAAAGCTTTACTTAAAGAACATGTTTATTTTGGAATCAAGAGATTTAATTAGTTTTGTTTTGCAATTGTATCAAGAGTTTGTTTTGAAAGTTATTTGTTTTATTTAATTGGTGTCAAGAGCATGTTTGTGTTTTATGCATGACTGATACATATATGTTTATGAACATTCATTGCATATATTTGATGTTTATTGCTATGCATGAGTTAAGGGGGAGCTTCATTGAAGCTTAACTTTAATCCATGCATATATAACTCCATGAGTTTTGTCATCATCAAAAAGGGGGAGATTGTTGCCCAAAGGCCTTCCACTCTAGTTTTGATGATGATTAACTCATGTAGTTATATGTACTAATAATCTTGTGTTATTTAGTTTCAGATCATTAATCAAGATATTAGTTGATGATAGCTTCAACAAGATGGTTTGGAAGCTTTCACATGGTGATTCTAGAGCCCGAGCGTCAAAGATCATATATCGCACTCATTGGAGTCAAGCTCGGTGGATCACGGAGTTTAGGATCGAGTCGGCTTGGAGATTGCGCTCTACAAGAACACATCGGTACCATAGTTTAGTTTGTGTTTAGATCCAAATTGTAAAGATTAGAATAGTATGATATGCTCAAGTTCACAACACACACGTTTCATGTTTTGGTTTTCGGTTTTTCCGTTTTGGTTTAACCGATCTTGGTTTTATGAATAGTTAGATCAAAACAAGTTTACATGGTCTAATGTATATTAGATTTGTTCTATATACATGCATGCTTCAACTACTTAGACAAACTTATTTTGATACACCTATTCATGTGTTTTAGGTTTTGTGTTTTAACAAAACTTATTTTTGGAATTAAAGACAAAAACCATGATATGTATATGTTTCATGTATACTGGATTTCTATCCATATGCATCATACTTCAAAGTGTTTAAATATCATGTTTTTCTATTTGGATAAGTTTTGGACAAAATGTATTTTCTATTCAAAATCAAAGTTTTAGAAAATACGGTTTTTGGTTTTGATAAAATTTGCAAGATACAAAAATGATTTTATATGTTGATATATGTCTTGATATTTTTATCACAAGTTTGTTTATCAAAGTAAAATGATAAAACTATTTTTGGAGAATTTTAGAAGTTTTACAAGATTTATTGGAATTATTTTTTACCCAGTTTCTGACCCAGACTGTGGCTGACAGGCCAGGTCGGTCGACCGCACGGTCGACCGAATCAAGGTCCGGTCGACCGTTGCTGTCAACCGACGTGCACAGCCTTGTGCACGTCTGGCAGACACAGGGCCGGTCGACTGGTCGGTCGACCGGACCAGAGAGCTTTGCTCTCTGTATCTGGGCGGTCGACCGGAGCAGAGAAGTCTGCTCTTTGTATCTGGGTGGTCGACCGGCGGTCGACCGGTAGCTGCTAGCGGTCAAATATGACCGTTGGACGGTCGACCGACCGGTCGACCGGTAGGCCAATTCTGGCAGTTTAGCTGCCAACGGCTATATTTTTCTGGGGACTATAAATACCCCATTAATGGCCTGTTTTCACTAAGAGTTATTGGACGAATTTTCTGAGCTTTCTCTAGTGTTTTCACAGCAATCAAAAGAAGTTTTTGGGCTTTAATTAAATAATCTATTTGGTGTTTTTGCTAGGGTTTGGAAAATCAAAGAAAAAGGTTTTTGGGAAAAGTGTTTGATTAAACTTCTTCATCTTGGTTTCTAGTCTTTCCCAAGGATTTTCTTTGAGTTTTGATTTCCATTCCTTTGGTTTTCTCCACACTTGAGCAACATCTACTATCTCATTCTATAGGATCATTGTGTGGGAAAGAAATTGTTTGTGGTTGTTTGTTAGACCACCAAGTTGTAAACCCTTATTTGCTTGGCTTTGTGCCTTTCCCTTATTGTGTTGAGGAGGTTGTGCATTTGGGTTGTATCCCTCAAGTTGTGAGGTGATCCTTGTATAAGCTTTGTGCTAATCCCTCAAGTGGTGAGGTGATTTTTTTTTGGCTTGGTGCTTTGCCTCAAGAAGGAGGTTGTGGTTGTAAAGGGAGGAGTTGGGTACTCCTTGTAATTGTTATTGCCCCAAATCCTCGTTGGAGGTTCCTTTTGTGGGACTCCTTTGTGGACAAGCTAGTGGAGTTCAAATCCTTTTGGGTGAAGGCGGAGATGTAGAGCTGGGTGCTCGAACCTCGAAATATATCTTGTTGTTTGCGCTTGATCCTTTGACTCTTACTCTCTCTCTCTCTCTCTCTCTACTTTACTATTGTGCCTTGCATCATTTCTCATTGATCATTCATACTTATATGCTTGGCTTGGTTGTGTGCGTCTATTGTTGGTTTCATTAAGTTGTAATTGCAATTAGTTTTAAATTCCGCATTAAGTTCACTAGATTAGCATTATCACCTATTCACCCCCCTCTAGGTGATTTCAGGAACGTATTTGACGGAAAACCTCCCACCAACCTTGCCCTGACCTGGCTGATTAGTTTGTGCTCGAAGTCTGCATTAGACCTCCCGTGGACAGTCTAATCAGTAGGAGTCGTCTAGGTCATAGGTCTACCCTAACTTAGGTTAGAATTTTTTCTTTTTGTTTGCTTATTTGTTTGTTTTTGTTGTGTTTATTGTGTGATATGGCTTATAATAAACATTTTCCAATTTTAATAGTAATCCATATTACACACCGACTTCATTTTCGGATATTAACAACCCGGCATATCATAACTTTAACCAACCTATTGTGCCGGATTGGTCTTATCCGAATCAATATAACCCATGCCCCCAATCTAATAACTATAATTTTCAGAATGATTTCAACTCTTCACAGAGTCAGTGGGGCTTCACCTCCCCCGAGTCCAATTTTCAACCAACTTGTCCTCCTTCTCCACCTTGTCCACCATATTTCGAAGATTCATACTCAGTTCCACCAGTCCAAAATAGAAAACTATCAATTTTGGAAATGAGTATGCGTGAGTCTAAGCACAAATCCAAAATCTGATGGACTCACAATTTCACCACCAATTTCAAGACAATACTTCATTTTTTCATCAAAATAATGAACCTATCAACTATGAAAAGATGCTTGAAGCCATGACTCAGGCTCAAAACGCTCGTAATCGTGATATAGATATGATGGTCCAATCTCTACGTTCCCACCGTTTGACCAGTTCTGATGTCACTAACCATCCTGTTAGAGCCGATGAGTCAGGTGTTTTGGAAATCAAGGTTCCATTTCAGAACAATCATTTGAACTTGCCCAAACTCCAAATTTTGAGCAGAATATTGACAGTTTGGCAAGTTATCCTTTTCCTGAAATCGAACTTGAAAAAGAATATGATCATGAATCTCAACTTAGTGATTCAATTTTGCTTCCTGATTCAATAATGACTCCGGTGTCTTCACCTGATTTTAATCTTTTTCCTCAGTCAACATTGAATCCTGTGTCAATTCATCATGAAATTGAATCACCCATTCTTGATGATCATATTGAACTTGACCAATTTTACACTTTTGAAAATCCTATTGACAAATTGGCAAGTTCTCATTTTTTTGATATTGAACTCAATGAGATATGTGACCTAGATTCTCAAATCTGTGATCCAGTTCAACTTTCTGAATCAATATTGACTCCTGTTTTGTTACCAAACTTGAGTAATATTTTAGAGTTAGTTTTGATTCCCCCACCTATCATTCTGAACTTGAATCACCAATATTAAGTCACATTTTATTGTTGAAAAATAAATGTGGACTTGAGTTTCACTTTCTTGACTTGGACCACTTCCTGAACCAATCTCGACTCCTGAGCCTTTACTTGACTTAAGTCACCTTCCTGAGTCGGTATTAGTTCCTATACTTCCTGAGTCCAAGTCAATCATTCTATCATTTCATACTCCATTTTGGGACAAGGTGGTTGACAAATTTGACTCCGAAATTAATTATGGAATTCGAAATTAGATGGGGTCAAATATTTAATACAAATCCTTCATGGATACATCATTCTAATGGGTTATATTAAAGAAATTTCTGGTGGGTTCCTCCGAACCCAACGAAAAGTTGATTGGGCTGCATTTCGTGGACCAATCAGACCACCACCGGAACCACCACTTAAGGTAACATTTTTCTTCCCTTTCTTCTTTTTCATGCATCTATGCATTAATTCATACATTGAGGACAATGCATGAGATAGGTGGGGGCGGGTCTAATATAACTTATTTTTTTCTTTTATTAAAAAAAAATTAACATTTTCTTTACTTTTAAAACTTTTTAAAAAATAGAACAATATTTTGACTTATTTTTGTAAGAAATTAAGTCAATTTTAAGGAATAAGAAAATCAAAATTAGGATTTCTTATACTTGGTCAAAATAAGATTATTTGTTTGATTTTTAGGGTTAGGAAGAAAATTTGTCAAAGTAATTTAGTCTTGATCTTTACCTTGATGAAATATGCACACTTCATACACTTACACACATAGGGTTCAAAAATAAAGATTCTTATGCCTTATAAAAAAAATTAAATAAATAAAAAAGAAAAAGAAAAAAATAAACAAATCTAATTATTGATTAGCTAGGTGCTTTGGCCTAAGCAAGCCTTAGTATTTATGCGAAAGATGATTAGATAAGTTTAAGAAAAAATATATATATAAAAATCCTCTGATTAAGTGGGCATTTGTGCCAAATAAAGCATAAGTATTCACGCCTAAAAGAGGTTCATATAATAAAATCCTTAGTTTTGTGGCCTTGTTTGCTCTAGTCCTTAAGTCCTTGGGGTGTTTTCTCACCCGGTGCTCTAAGACCGTTTGGTTTGGGAGTCATCGATTAAAGGCTCGTTACATGGGCAGATTAGAAAGCCTAATAGAACTAAGGAATAATACCACAAAAAAAATGTATATATATAAATAAGGCATAAGAGTTAAAGTTAATGAACCCTTTGTCAAAATTTTCACAGTCACAAGGTGCATATGACTTAGGGTAAAATAATAGACTAAATGAGAAGCACAATTTGACTCCTTACTTTGATTGATAATAAATTTTTGCATAGAGACTAAGTTTAGGAATGAAAAATTCAGCTTTCCTAGAACTTATAGATTACATAAATCTTCTAATTATATTTCAAATATTTTTTCTCTTTCAAGATGCTTTTCGAAAAATTAACTCTTTATTTCTCTTTTTTTTATAGATTTTGTGGGTGTAATCCACTGAAAACCCTCACGAGACAGAACTCGTCCTCTAGGGGGAACCTAGAGGTTTAACGGGCTTTTGCACATGCTCAGTGCAATCGCGTGACCTGCGAAAGTGGTCTAATAATCCTTAGTATAGTTTAGTTGTTTTGCTCGAGGACGAGCAAAAGATAGGTATGGGGGTGTGATTGGTTGCTAATGTTGCATATTTAGTATCATATTTCCATACTTATTATAGAATAAAAGCTGCATTGTCCTAATTAAATGTTTAATTTATTTGCAGGCCCATTCCTTAAAGGAGATGAAGAGAAATGAGTCCAAAAGCCCACCAAAATTCTGAATTAAATCAGAATTTATTCGAACTCACTGAATCAGAGTAAAATCAAGAGGTTGAAAACCGGTTGAGAAGAATCCTCTCAGAATCGACCGGTTAAAGCCAAGAATCAAAGGCCATTTCGTCCCAATACTGGACTCAAACGAGAAAACCAACTGAAGATAAAAGCAGAAAGAAAAAGCAGTGAAATCCACCAACAGGGTGTGGCCACCTGGCCACACCCTGGCCGCGGAAACGCGGCCAAAGCTGCATTTCCGAGGCCGTTTAGTGGTTGTTGGGGAGCGTTTGCTCCCCCAATCTTCCCGGGATTCTCCTCGTGTGGGTTTTGCCTATAAAAAGCCAGTATTTGCACTGAAAAAGGGACGATCATGCAGAGATAGGATTTAGCCTAGTTTCATTCTTTGTAGTTTAGGTTTTTCTTTTCTTTTTATGTAATTTGTATGTAAGCTTAGGTTAGATGAAGATTCATGTAAGTAAGAGAGAGAGGCTGATGTTGAGAGTGACACCGATGTACCCTCCTCCTTTCTTCCATTGTTTCTGCAAGTAATAAAGGTAAATGCTTTATTTTTATGTTCGTATTTTCTTTTGTTTTCTTCTTCCTCTTTCTACTTTACCTCTTTTGTTTTTGATGAGCTTGCAAGTGAATCCAGAAGCATAAGTATAACGATGTTGTGTGAGTGCTAACGATAGTTCATGAAGACGTTCTCCTCCTCAAGATCCGTATCACTTCATTCTTGCTAGGCTTGATGATATAATGTGAACGGGGACTGAGCTCGATCCTATGAACTATGCATTGAACGCCTCCAAAGCAAGGTAGAACATGCAAGGGTTCCAGGTAAGTCATCAACCAAACTAGGTGAGTACTTCTTTATCTTTCTTTCTTTTCGTTTATTTCTGTAGATTAAATCACCAACACCTCATCTTCCAACTCTTTCTTTCTCAACTCATTTGTACATAATCGCTTTCATCGTTTTCTGATTTTCTCCACCTTCTCATTCTACCGTTTTCTTTCTAACTTTAACATAACTCTTTCTTTTATTTTCATTTCTTAAAACAAAGAAGAACTTTCATTTTACCTTCATAAAGATTTCAATAAAGAACCTTGAACGCTTCCATCGCAAACCCTCCTTGTGGATCACAACCCGCATAGCCACTTGCTATAGTGGTAAGAATTGAGCACTTGCACATTTTTATTAAAAGTTCCGAAATACCGTATTTTTTTATGCAGGTTTTACCTCAATCAGTAGTCGACCAGGGTTACCACACCAGTCCAAGTGCTAGTATGCCGGTACTCTCCTTCTGGTTCTGTGCCAGATTCGTCAGTGCTGACCACCAGTTGTTTTCCCCTACTTCTTTTTGCCATGTTTGCAGTGACTTCAGGGTACTCCATGTCAGAGAAGGCTTCCCTTCTGTGGGAGCGACACCTCTTGGCTGATCGGGAGGTTGAGGTCAATCGTCTGAATACCGACTGTTTGCTTGCATGTAAGCTACAACGGCATTCAGAAAGTATTGTCGTGATGAGCAATTCACAGCAACAAGATGGAGTGATCGGATTAGCACTCCTTTTCTTTGTCAAATAATCTCTTAGGTCCGTCGGAGGGAGATCAAAGAGATTGGCCTCGAGTTGTCGAGGGCTTTTCAGCTTTTGAGAGCCACCCTTGCGTCGTGAATCTGAGACGAAGGGTTCAAAAACGTGGAGCTCACATTGTGTACAACAGGCGCTGCTCTCACGTTTTAGCTTTGAAACGTGGGTCTCGTGCCTCTTGTGAGCAGAGATGCAGACCTCACGTTGCTGATTGTCGCGTCTGGTTAGCAATGATTGAGACACGTAGACTTTCTCAATTTCGCGTTTGGCTATAGAGATGCGGGTCTCGTGTCTCCGTGTAGAAACACAGACCTCGCACTGCTGAACATCGCGTTTGGGAAGTGAAGTCTCAGAAACGCTAGCATGTTGGGCTTCACGTTTTGGTCTCCATATGCAGACTTCGCGCGTCTGACGTAACTTAGAAGAGATGCAGGCTTGAGCCTCACATTCTGTATCTACTGGACAGATGATTGTTCCAGCTTCTTGCGCCTGTAGTTGATGCGCGCGTCATCTCTGTCGACGTTAGGCATTCCGGTTACACCGTACGGGTTGTTAGGAACCCCCGGAAACCTAGAGCTGAGGAAGAGGACGGGCGTGAATGAGCTGAATATCAACAACGCTAACCTCGCGGGTCTCATGGGAGACGTTGACGCGGGCGTTACATGTGATGCAGTTAGCCATGGCACTCTTCTTGCCAGTCGCGTCTGAAGATATCTCAAAGCGGACTTGAGAGAGGGTCCCCGAGGAGAACTTGCGGTACTGCCGCGCCCTGGGGCTCTTAGAGCCGGAAGAGAGGAACTCTTAATACTTTGCATGGTCGAACTCCACGATAAGTGATTCGACCATTTTTCCCATATAGTTGGCGTCACATTGCGCCACGACTTGCTCATCGGTAGAGAAATTAATCCCCAGCGGCGTCGCCATCTCTTGTTTGGTGGGAGAAATTCGTGTAAAGTTTTCTTGAATCAATGAAGAGTTACAACTAATCAATACTTCGACTACAAGAGAGGGAAGATATTCAAGCTCAAATCTTCCCTTTGTTTAGTGCTGGGTTCTTGATGTGGCCATAGAAAAGTGATTCTTTTCATTGACCGGGTGAACGTCACAATCTTTTGTGAATCTTCTCTTTGGACAGTGGACGAAGTAATATAGCTTCTGTCCAACCAAAAATCTCAAAGAGACTATAGGCAAGAACAAACTTCTACGCAACAAGTTGTTAGAAGAGTTGAACTCTCTTTTTTTTAACTGGAGATTCTTGTCCTTCTAAGGCTTATAGCCGAAGTTCTTCTGACCAAAATTTTCTGACCCCTCTTTCATAGCAAACTGGGCTATTTATAAAGGTTTCAAGGGGTAAAAGTGTCCCCTAAAAATACTCCATAATGAGGGTTAACTCCCTCTTTGACCCAGTAATAAGGGCAGTTATAACTGAGACGTGGGCTTTGAGCCTCGCGTTTTGTCATTGACTTCGAACCTTGCTGGACGCGAGTTTCGAACTCTACCAGGCATGGACTTCAGGCTCTCGCGTCTTAATACTGTACTGATGTAAGGACGCGATCTTTGAGTCGCGTCTTGGCTATTACTGAGCAGCTGGGACGCGGGTTTCAACCCTCGCATCTTGGTACTGTACTGATGTTGAGGTGCGGGCTCCATGCTCTGTGCCTTGGCATTATACGAGTGGCTATAATTTGCCCCACGTCCGGAGTTTGGACTCTGTGTTCTGATGACTTATCCTCAGTAATTTTTGGACAGTCTACACGGTCGACCGGAGCAGTCGACCGAAGTTGCCTAGTATATTAAAATAATCCGGTAGACCGAAGTTGCCTAGTATATTAAAATAATAATAATAATTTGGCCTAAAGCCGGTCGACTGACCGATCGACCGACTGTAACTGGGTTGCCCTCGGTTAGACCCCGGTCGACCGGGCAGTCGATCAGGAGTCGGGTCTGGTTGTGGATTACCCATTTTAAAAACCCTAAAAACCAAAGTTTCTCTCATTCTTTCTTCCTCCACTATCACTCTCTCTTCTTCCTCCCGATTTTCCCTCACCCCCTTTCACTCTAATCCTCCCAAATCACCTTTAAATCGAACCCTAAAAATTGGTTGGATTGCTTTTCTACAGTCCAGATCTATTGATTTCAAGGAGATTTTTTTGTTTTTTAAGGTATAATCTCTCTCCTCTCTAAATCTTCTTGATTTCAAAATTATTCTAGAAAATCTTTCTATATTTCGTGCCAAATATTTGTTTGTCATCTCCAAAATGTCAAAAAGGGCTAGATCTGAGAAAGATAAACAACCTGAATCTTCCTCCAACCATTTTATTTCTCAAAATGCCTCTCATAGATTTTCTGTAATTTATAATAAACATGTTATCTCTGGTAGAACCGTTTTAAGCACCTGAGTCTTGCTACAATCTTGAACACAAGCTCTCTTGAACATTTTGTTACTATTAAAGAACCTATCTATCCTGAGCTTGTGCACTACTTTTACTCTAATCTGATATTTCAAAACAATCACGTCAGATCTAAGGTTTTGGGTAAAGACATAAATATTTCTCTAGATCAATTTACCCATCTGCTACACCTCTCCTGTGGGGGTGTAGATATTTATAATGTTGATCTTCTTGAGTTTGATTATCCTGACAGTGAATCTGCCCTCACTGCATCTCTTTTGCTTCACGATGATAAAACCCTGCTTTAGTTAGCAATGACGGGGTGAAGCATTATACTCTCATCGCTCAAGTTCTAGCCAAAATCGTGTTCTATAATCTCCTACCAAAATTAGGAGAATATAGTCATGCACAGGGTTTGCTCCCCTCTTGATCTATTGCCCTCTGAAAGGTATTAGGGTTAATATTCCAAAACTCATCGTCAATTACATGGCCTTCGAGCATCTCCTGATTCCAAACCGGCACTTGCCCTTTGGGATGTTCATCATTCGCCTCCTAAAACAACTAAAATTGATATCGCTACTGAACGGTCCATCAAATCATCAGTTGACATCGACAGCACACTTCTTAAGAGGATGCGTGCTAGGGAGCATGTTCCTGCACCTCAATCCCCCTCCTATCATTCCTACTATTGTACCTGGATCCTTTTCAGCCTCTTCTACTTCTTTTGATCCATATTCGGCCCTATCTGCTCAGCTTCGGGAGCATGACCTGAAAATGTCTGCAAATTTTCAGAGGATGGAGCAAAGAGTTGACAATGATCTGCAGTATCTCTGCGTCTCTAATTGCTATCTCCAGACCTGTATCAACGCCTACAGTAGAAACGCTTGGCTTGTTCCACTTTCGAGAGGCCACTCGCATCCCCTTCTTACATCGAGTCCTCTGTTTGATACATGGTTACCTCCTCCAACACCTTCCAAGACACCTGCTCCTCCAGAAGATCCTGACATTCAGGAGGATTGACCCCTTTTATGATGACAAAAAGGGGGAGAGAGATTCCATGGAGTTATCTTGGAGTTATCTAGGGTGTTTTATTTTTATTCGAGTCCTTATTTATGTACCTTTTTTTTTGGACATGTAGTATTTTGTGAACTTATGTTTGTTACATTACAGTATTTAATGGACATGTATTTGTGATATGTAACTTGTTTTGAGGTTGGCATGAACCTCTATATGAACAAATTTATTTTATGCTATCTCTACTGTCTTTAGGAAGTTATGTATCTCTTTCTTTCTGTTGATATATTTGATACATATGTTCTCTGTGTGTAGTATGTGGTATATTTGTAGTTTTAGTGTATCCTTTGTAAACTAACCATCTACCACTTGTTTTATAGGTTGGAGGTTATTGGTTGGTTGGAGGAAACTATTTGTGCATACACTGTTGTAATTCTATATTCTTGGTATGCATAGATGGGTTGCATAGAGTTTGAATGACATATCTTATTCATATGCTTTTATTAATGCATCTAACTTATATGTCACATTTTGATATATGCATGTGTTTGGGGGGAGCTTCGCTTGAAGTCACTTCCTAAATTATTTGTGATAACTTCATGTGTTTTGTCATCATCAAAAAGGGGGAGATTGTTGGCCCAAAGGCCTTTAGCCCTAGTTTTGATGATAACAAAACATATGTAGTTATGATTTTAACAAATTTGTCTAACAAAGTTTTAGGTTAACTATTTGTTGCATTTCGGCTCCATCACAAGACTCACACATTTAGAATCCAAAGCAGATGTAGATCCCAGAGTCTAAGCACATAGAAGAGCTCAAGGATAAAGTATACTAGAGAAGATTACATCAAGATTTGTATTTTTACTTTTGTATTTTAGATAGGATTTATAGTCGCTTGTTAAAAGCAGAATGATATAGGTTGATAGCTTTTGAGATTGACACATACACACATTTCATACTCCTATGTGTTATTAAAGAGTTCATAACTATACTCTTTATCGTTTTCAAAATAGAGTTTCAGAAAAACAAGTTTTAAAAAAATCGGGTTTTTTATTTAGAAAAGTATTTTTACAAAATATGGTTCTGACTTTATTTTTGTTGATCCATGATCACACACTGTTCTTCAAGTCCCTAGAACTCTATTTTGCATTTAAAGATTAGAATTTGTTTTGTCAGAAAAAGAATGGTTTCATAAAGATTTTCATAACTTGACTTTGGCAATTTGTCGGTCGACCGGTCTTAGAGCTAAATTGCTTTGGTCAACCAAGCGGTCGACCGACATGCACCAAAGTGCATTTGTGCACTTCGGTCTACCGGGCGGTCGACCGACTACAAGAGCTTTGCTCTTGGTTGGGTCTGGTCGAACAGCCCGGACGACCGACATAAAGTTTAGCTCTCTAGTTGGGAACAACGGTCGACCGTCCAGTCGACCGCTGTCCCCAACTGTCGAAAATCCGGCCATTGGCAGTCGACCGGCCGGTTTACCGGTAGAAGACTTTTCTTCTGAATTTTTTTCCAACAGCTTTATTCTGTTTTGTCTTTTTTGGGGTCTTTTCCCAACGGCTCTTTTGGGTCTTCTACTCATGTTTTCATCTCCTATAAATAGTGGGACTATAAAAAAAACCGAATAACAAGATTTCTAATGTTAAGATCAAATTTCTACAAGTTTTACATCAAGATTTTTCCTTTTCTTAAAAGATTTCTCTTTGAGCGAAATTCCCACATTATTGATTTTTAGCTTGAGCCTTCCCTCTACATCTCTACAAGCTATTTTCACTACACAGTCCCAAAAGAGCTATACCTCTTCATCTTGGTTATAGGATTGTGCTTGTGAGCTATTTGTGATCAAGTGAAGATCACCGATTTTCTTCTATTGAGAAGTTGTAGAGGTTGCGACCTCAAGTGAGCCAGTGGACTCCGTGTTGGTGTTCCGGCACTGTGAGAGAGGACTTGTGAGTCCATTGAGTTCTAGTGAGAACTTGTAACGGTTAACGATCTAGTGAGATCAGTCATAGTGGAATTCTTTCATAGTGTTGAAGGCAGGGACGTAGAGCAGTGGCTCAAACCTCGAAACAAATCATCGTGTTTGCGATTTCTTACTCTTTCTCTCTTCACTCTACTCTCTCTTTAATTACTTGCACTTTTATATTTTTTATTCATTTGCAAGTTTATTTTAACTCCGCATTATTTGCCATTTAGTATAGTCATCACCTATTCACCCCCCTTAGGTGATTTACACCACCTTGAAATTACCTTCCTTGGTTAAACCAATTAGATTAGTATTAGTCAATCTCAATATATAGTAATATTTATGAGCATAAATATTTTAGTATAACTCCTGTAAAAAAAATTTAGTTTAATTATACAGTAATTGGAGTAAGGTACGCATGTAGCGAATCTCCTTAAAACAATTACGTCACCCACTACAGTACTAACCGGTTACTGGACGCTGGACTCCCAAGATACAACACTCCTTCACGATATTTGAATAGCATTACCAAATCACCATATAGTTGAACCGTAGTTAATTAGTACCTTAATAAGGAATTCAATACAGTTAGACAAAGGGAAATTTCAGAGAGAATATTTGTCTTAAATTTGGAGGTTTATTCAATGTTAAATTTGGAAGTTTATTCACTGTAGAGAAAGAAGGGAGAGAAGAATTTATGACTTAGGAAGATACAGATTCAAACAACAATTATGTTTCTCAGAATCTGTTGAATTTTCTGCTCTTCTTTTAAAATGAATCCTTAATGGATCTTTATTCAAAGTCTGTCACCTTCTGTTTCTACAGAGAGGAAGCGGAGAGAAGAGAGGATGCTGAGGAAACTTCTTCGTTGTGTTTAGAATAACTGAGGGGAGTGATTTTTATAGCGCTTCTGAGAATTCTGTTGGAGGTAACGGTGCGACGGTTTCTGTCAAAACAGTCACACCCATTTTTGAGATAGAACCGTTTCTGAACGGTTCTGTGTCTGTTGGAGTAACCGCCCGCTTCTAGAAGCAGGTGTGTATCTGAAGCATGGTGCGGGTCCGGTTCATCTCCATATCTGGAGATCTATACCAATGTGACCCGGTTTAAAAAAATCGGACCTAACCTACACCCGCGCCCAGACCCGGACCCAGACCCGGGCTTTGGGCTCCGGCACCAGGCCGGCCAGGCAAGCGAGCGGCGGTGGGGCGCGCGTGTGCGCATGGTTTCCCCTAGACGCGCGCAAAAACTTCAAGTACCCAAAGGCCATATCCTTTGTTCCAATTTTCTTCTATTTAAACACTTCAAATGTCCACTACATATCCAATATGGGACTAAATGTTTTAGCTACCTTTAATCTCCTTTAGCTGTTGAATTAGGCTAACTTTTGACTTGAATATCTCATTCATTCAAATGGAATCGAACATATAAATATACCACGTTCATCCCCAGTGGAAGGAGAACACACTCCAACCATTATCCGATTGATTCTTTCAACAGATCTCACCTTAATTCAGCTCAAACATTCACTTAAATTCTTCATTTTTCCCAACAAACATATAGCTCAAACATCTTCCTTATCCCTATTTTTCTATAAATACCTGTATTCATTGAGAGAGAGACACACACCAGAGAGCTGAAAAGCAAGAAAAAGAGAGTTTTGAGCGTTGTAATGCGAGATTGGAGAGGTCAAGGGCTTTGTATTTGATGCTTATTGAATAAAATTCAGAATTCTTTTTCATGATCTTGCAGCATTCAGTCTAAGTCTTTCTTTAATTTTCTCTTTTTTTTATACTATTCTTTTCTTGCATATTTAATTCCATGAAGTCATCACTAATCTTTTGCATATTCTTTTCTTTTTTCTTTTATTAGCTTCTGTTGTTTTCAGCATTGTTTGGAGGAGGAGGAGACATCAAGGCGACGACAACAAACAAGTTTACCGGTTCATCCTCCTCTTCCCTTCTTCTTTTGCTTTCTTCATATTTTTATTTTTTCTTTTACTTTATTCATATTTTTATTTTGCTTTTGCTTTCTTCTACAAGATCTTTATTTATTTATTTTAAAAATAAAATTCCAACCTTCATCTAAGGGATTTCTCAACTAGAGTAAGATAAAAGTGAGATTTTTAATAGCTAAATTTTTAAGAACAAGTCTCTGTGGATTCGATCCTATACTTGCCACTACACACTTTATTAAAAAGATTCTAGCAAGTTTAGATTTCATAATTTGTACATGATTCAACAATGATAGTGTTTTTCATGAACTTCGAAACGCGAACAGTTTTTGACGCCGTTGCCGGGGACTTGTGAAAATTTTTGGTTTTGAAAATTATCCTCTAATCTTTTTCTAGTTTAATATAAAAAAATTTAAATAATTAAAAAAATTTCAAAATTTTCAAAAATATTCAGAAAGTTAAATCTTAAAAAAATTCAAAATTCTTTTCTTTTTTATTATTTTTCTTTTCATCCTTAAGATTTAATTTTAAATTTTCTTTTACAGGGATATTGCATGAACAATGGAAGACTTGCACAACAACAAGAAGCTTACTTGCTTATGACATATTGCTTTGCTAAATAAAAATAAATAAAAATTGGCTTGCTTCAGAGTCGCCGGAAAGGTTAGTATTTCAACTCTACCCACGAATCTCTTGTCAGTGGGGTTTTGGAGGTGCTTATTGATTGAATTTTATGCTGCATTAGTGCATACTTGCATAAAAAGATCTTAAGAGCTGTCTCCCCTCATATAAGGTCGGGATTCATCACCCATTCCTTGGCTCAAAAATCACAACCGCATATAAGTTTTTTTCTCAAGCTTAAACTAATTTAAAATCAATTAAAATTCAGCCACTAGGATTTCGAGCTCATTTAAGTGGAACTATTTTGGAAAGACTCTGGTGAACACTTTCAAGCTTTTGAAGAGGAACTTCCTTGTCTAGAAAAGGTTACTTACCCATTGCGGCGGTGCCTGGCCTGGAGGAAGAGCTGAATCGCTTGTTTGACAGGTTTGACCAGTAAACCCCCACAATCCTTCCAACCCAGTTAGGAGCTGTATAAACTAGGCAGAATTCTATTATCTTAAGATTAATGGTTAAAAAAAACTGATTACCTTTAAATTAAATTCTAGATAAAGAAAAACACTTGATTGCAATTGATTGGTTGAGTCATCTTGTCTGTAATCTTATCTAGGATTTAGAAAATCCTTCATCAGGGAAGTACCCTTGTTCATGCCAAAATGGGTTCGTGTTAAAGGTCGATTAGAATCCATTACTATTTCTGACCCTACTGCAACAATGGGTGACGCTAATGAAACCAATCAAATGACCTTAAAGGATAACATGTATCCTACAAGGTCTATCCAACCTTCCTGTATCACCTTACCAGATCTTACGGCAAATTTTGAGATTAAATCCGGGATGATACAGATGCTTCCAGTCTTTCTGGGATTGGCAAATGTGAACCCATACCAACCCATTAGGGAATTTGAGGATATTTGTGGAAACATGAAGTATCATCAAATAACAGAGGAATCCCTAAAACTTAAGTTATTCCCCTTTTCTCTAAAAGAAAGAGCCAAATCTTGGTTTCTTTCTCTCCAACCGGGTTCAATTTCTACTTCGATAGGATTAGCCGAAGTCTTCTATAGGAAGTTTTATTCTAAGCAGAAAACTACTACCATAGATCAAGCTCTCAACACCTTCCATCAACTACAAGGGGAGACATTCTTCACATATTTTGAAAGATTCAAGGATCTTTTACTTGAATGTCCCCATCACGGATTCAAAAAGATCCGTTTGATTAAAATTCTTTACGAAGGGTTAGACTACTCGAATAAGACTATGATTGAGTCCCTTTGCAATGGAATATTCACAAGCAAAACGGCCGATGATGCATGGCAATTCTTTGAAGAGCTAGCAAAAAACACTCTAGAATGGGAGCTTGCTATTGTTGATAATAAGCAACTTACCACCTCAACTACCACTAACAGGGGTGGTATACATAAAGTCAACCCTAATTTTGAGAGTGATGCCAAATTGACATCCGTAGTACGAAGATTAGAAGCATTAGAATTAAGCAAGGAATCACATTGTTCAGCTCCCGAACCATCCAAGCCAGTGGTGTCTCCCGTTTGTGTCCTTTGTGACAGCTGATCGTGGAAAAATCGCACACAAAAAGTGCATGTTTTAAAATTGATATTTAAAGTGTGTGTGCTTTGGCTTCCTCGATACTTCCGTTATAGCATAGAGGCTAAAACGAGTCGAATCTATAAGGACGGGAGGCGATAGAAGCTTTACCGGTTGATTCACGTGTGTTAAAAGTTCTTTAATGTTTGAAAGAATAAAAAGAAAAGGAAACAAAGAATGAAAAAAGAAGTACGGTGAAACACAAAGAAGTGAGAAACATAGAAAAGATTGTATTTGTGATTTTTGGTATATTTCTAAAATAAAGAGAAAAAAAGAAAACTCATGGCAACTAACTACTAATGACTCAACTAACATGCTAACCTCTTAGTGATAGTTACCTCACATGTATTCTTGGCAATCACTAGTCCTTGGTTCAAGAATGTTACAAAGCATGGCTTATATGTTAACTTTCACGTCCAAATTCAACCAACAAGTGCAAGCTACACTTAAATCATTAAAACCCAATAAGAGAAAGCATGAAATAAAGTAATATTAGCTTGTTAGAGATTAGATGTTAGAGCGTTAGATTCATCATCATGAGCCATCAATGGCTCTTGCAAGAGCAAGGCCAAGTAGAGGCTATTTGATTCATGTAGATTATCAAATGAGAAGTTAGACTAGTTAGTGGTTAGTAGTTAGTTGCCATGAGAGAAAAGTTAGCTACACATGTAAAAAGAGTTAGAGAAAAGAAAACAAAAAATAGGGTAAGAGAGCATCTTTCATAGATTATCACCTTCTATTACAAGCACTCTTGCTTCCTCACCATGTACCACTCTCTCTCCTATTACAAGATCTAAAAGAAATGAAAAATACAAAGGAAGAAGATGAAGAACTAACTTAAACTAAACTACCCTAAACTACAACATGGAAGAAACTACACTAAACTCTGCATATCTCCCAACTTCAGAACCCAGGGGGTTTTTATAGGCACCAGGGAAGGGGACCAGGCTGGCAACAGCTGGCTAGAAGCACAGACGCAGCCGCGCCCGTACGGCCGCGGAAACGAGGCCTAGGCCACGTTTCCGCGGCCCTACTAGTGCCGCGCGCTGTCCCATCTATCCCCTGTAAGATGGAAGTCCCGGTTTCCAGTTTTGGGCCCCTGGTTTTGATGAATCAGCTCTCCAAAGTCAATAGCTATTCATGTAAGATTTTAATCACTAATTAAATGGTGATTTAGGGTCTTCCTCTTCATTTCATGCCATGGACCTAGAAATACGAAAGAGAGGTATTTATTAGCAGAATTTAATATTAAATAAATGTGAAGATGTGGTATGAAAGATGCAGTTTTAGAGACTAATCACACCCCTACACTTATCTTCGCAGGTGACGCGATTGCACTAAGCATGTGCAACAAGCCGTTAAACCTCTAGATTTCTCCTAGAGATGGAGTTTTATCTCCTGAGGGTTTTCAGCGGATTACACCCACAAAATCCATAAAGAAAGAAATCAAATGTTAGTATTTTGAAAACACATTTTGAACTAGAGAAAAGTGTTGAAATTTTTTGCGAAAATATAAGTGATCTAAGGTCATAGGTTAACCGGAAATTATTCTTCCTTAAATTAAGTCAAAATGAAAAATCTTGTTATAAATTAAATGTAAGAATTTAAAATTGAATTGATTCTTTGATCTTTCATAAAACTCTTACAAAAATATGCACTTTGTGAACAATGAAGGTTTTGGGATATCGACTCTAACTTTCATGCCATCTATTTATATTATTAGATATATTTTCTTTTTTTCTTTTCTTCCCTTAGTTTTCTTAGGCTTTCTTATTTATCCAGATAGTGAGCCTTTAGCCTGTGACTCCCTAACCAGATGATCTTAGGGCACCAGATGAGAAAACATCCCTCGGACATAAGGACTCGAGTAAAACAGGCCACAAAACTAAAGGGGTTATTTTTATTTTTGTCTACCATTTTAGGTGCGAATAATTATGCTTCTTAAGGCATAATTACCCAACTTCAATAATTGGTTTTTAGTATCATCATTTTTTTCTTTATTTTTTATATTTTTATACCATTTTCAGTCTTTTTTCAATCCCAAAAATTGTGCAAGTGTGAAGTGCATAAATCTAAGGCAAAAATTTTAAGATCAAATTATCTTTCCAATCTTACTTTCTTATTCTAAAATTTAAATAAGATCTATTATTTTGACTTTGTTTAAAAATTCATAATTTTAGGTCTTCCTAATTCCTAAGATAATCTAAATTTTCTTAAAAATAAATCAAAACTATTTACTGTTTCAAAAAGTTTTGTAAAAAGAAAAGAAAAGAGTTTTTTATACGAAAGAAAATTTTAAAAAGTTTCTAAAAAAAAGTGTAAAAGAAAGAAAATTTAATACTACCTATGTTAGTAAACCCTCCCTCACACTTATCTCGTGTATTGTCCTCAATGCATCGTGAATGTGTATATACATGAAACAAATGGGAAGGGAAGAAAAATTATCTCATGGTGGTGGCTCCAGTGGTGGTTGGATTGGGCCAAGGGTTGCTACCTAATAAAGATATCGTGGATCTTGCAGAAACTCACCAGTGACCTTTCTAATACGACCCAGTAAAATGTTGATTAAATTAATGGTCTTATTTAAAAACTTATCCCCATCTAATTTTCAATTTCAAAAATAATTATTGAGTCATTTACTTCGACATTCTTGTTCAACAATGAAGTGTGATTTTGGAAGATGCTTGATTTGGACTCAAATGGAACAGGAGTAAAACCGATACCGACTCGAGAATTTGACTCAGATCAAGTCGAGAGTCAATAATGAGAGTTGAAATTGGTTCAAAAATAGGGTCCAAACTAAAGAATTGATATTCACACACTTTTCCCATCAATGAAGTGTGATCATAAGATATTGGTGATTCAATTTCACGATGTACTGGTACAGATTCAATGTTGACTCCTGAATACAGAAAAAATCTAGTAAAGATATCAGAGTCATTATTGATTCAAAAAGTGAAATGGAATTATTAACATGAGGTTCAGGATCACATTCAGGTTCGATTTCAATTTCAGAAAATCGATAACTTGCCAGAATGTCCAAGTGACATTCATAACTTGGAGTTTGGTCAAGTTCAAATATGTGTTCTGAAATTGAATCTAGATTCCCAAAATGACATGATTCATGGGTCTAATCAGTAGATTTAGGGATATAAGAATCGGTCAAAGGTTGACAAGAAAGACTTTCCTCGCTCTCATTGATCAATTCGCTCATAAGTGAGTCTAACCTACTGATAGGCCGTGTAATAGAATATGGATTCGAAATCATGTCTTCCATATTCTTTGTAATTGGTTCTTCTTGGAAAGGTGAGTATGGAAGTTGATTTTGGAAATTGTGGTGAAATTGTAAGTCCTTCAGATTTGCGATTATTGCTCGGACTTACGCAAGGGTTCCATAATCAAGTCCAGCATTGATGGTTGTTCATTTTGAATCAGTGAGACTGGAAAAGATGAGTAGGACTCTTGAACATTTGGCTAAGATGATGAGTCCGACATATTTTGAAATCGTTGCAATTTTTCACAAAAGACTTCCAAACGCTCTTCTAGCTCAGATTCTTCTTCAACTGAATGTTCTAGAAAAGAAGTATATAAAGTTTGATTTGAGAAGGATTGTGAATTGAGCAAAATTTATTGTTAGGACTCAAGAATGGCGTCCATACTCCTTTCCAAATTGGAATTTTCTTCGGTTGGTGGAACAAGAAAAGGAGAATATGGATCCAAATCGGGAATGAAAATTGTGGCCAAGGTGGTTGAAAATTTGACTCGGGGAGGTGAACCCCCATGGACTCTGTGAAGAGTTGAAATTATTTTGAAAATTATGGTCATATGGTTAGGGATAGGGTCATATTGATTCGGATAATCCCAACTCAGCATAAATAGTTGGTTCAAGTTGTACATAGCCGGGTCAGAGTTATCCGAGTCAAATGAGGTCGGGGTGAAGTTTGGATTCATATTAGGATTGAAAGAATTGTTGTTATTGAAATCCATTTCACAATTTACAAAAAAAAAAAAAGAAACAACACAAACAAATAAAGAAAAAGAAAAAGAAAACAAGCCTATGCTAGGGTTGACTTAGACCTAGACGACTCCTAACTGGTTAGAATGTCCACGGGGGATATATTGTTGGAAGCTGACCACGAGTTAATCGACCAGGTAGCGTCAAGATCAGTGGGAGGTATCCGTGCCGGAGCAACATGCCTAATTATGCAAAACCACTTTCGAGGTTTCGCCTCTCAATCCCCAACCTTAGACTCCGATTTAACAAGAGTCAATTTCTAACAACTTTCCCCTTAGGTCAATCTCCTAAATGAGTCCGAGATGTCCCTAGGAGCCAACGTCTAGCAAATTTTTATTTAGGCTTGGGTTGTGTGAGTGGGGAGGCGATTTTTGGGCTAAGGGAGGGTAATGACTTCCCCACCTTATGTTGTATTGGGTTTTGCCCTTAAGTTTAATTCGTGCAAGTGTGCAATATAGATAAAAATAAACACACAAAGAGAGTAAATCACCTCCGTGTCTGTCCTATGCTATATGCAATGCCATATGTACACCTCCTATCAATATGACAACAACACAAGAACAAAATACAATATATTGGAATGAAAATTGACACGTGCCTAGATGCAAATGTCTAAACCGTTTTTAAAGCATCTAATTTTCGTATTTTAGTTCTTAAAATTATTTACAGTGTACAGGTAATATAAACAAAAACAAGCAGCAGAGTATAAGAATATACAAGAGTTTACCCAACCACACAAGTGTGGACTTCTGCAATGCTAAAGAATTTGACCTGCACACCAAAAACAAAGAAGAAAAGTTAACAAAAATGTGAAATTAAACCGTTCCCATCCCCGACAACGGCGCCAAAATTTGATTGTGGGAAATCGCGCATAAAAAGTGTATGTTTTGAAATTGATATTTAAAGTGTATGTGCTTTGGCTTCCTCGATACTTCCGTTATAGCATAGAGGCTAAAACGAGTCGAATTCACAAGGATGGGAGGTGATAGAAGCTTTACGGGTTGATTCACGTGTGTGTTAAAAGTTCTTCAATGTTTGAAAGAATGAAAAGAAAAGGAAACAAAGAATGAAAAGAGAAGTACGGTGAAACACAAAGAATTGAGAAACATAGAAAAGATTGTATTTGTGATTTTTAGTATATTTCTAAAACAAAGTAAAAAAGAAAGAAAACCCATGGCTACTAAGTATTAATGACTCCACCAACATGCTAACCTCTTAGTGATAGTTGCCTCACATGTATCCTTGGCAAGAGCGTTACAAAGCAAGGCTCATATGTTAACTTTCACATCCAAATTCAACCAACAAGTGCAAGCTACACTTAAATCATCAAAACCCAATAAGAGCAAGCTGAAATAAAATAATGTTAGCTTGTTAGAGATTTATATGTTGGAGTATTAGATCCATCATCATGAACCATCAATGGCTCTTGCAAGAGCAAGGTCAAGTAGAGGTTATTAGATTCATGTGGATTATCAAATAAGAAGTTAGACTAGTTATTGGTTAGCAGTTAGTTGCCATGAGAGAAACGTTAGCACACATGTAAAAACAGTTAGAGAGAAGAAAACAAAGATAGGGTAAGAGAGCACCTTCCATAGATTGTCACCTTCTATTACTAGCAATCTTGCTTCCTCACCGTGTACCACTCTCTCTCCTATTACAAGATCTAAAAGAAATGAAAAATATAAAGGAAGAAGAAGAACTAACCTAAACTAAACTATCTTAAACTACAACATGGAAGAAACTACACTAAACTCTGCATATCTCCCAACTCTAGAACCCAGGGGGTTTTTATAGGCACTAAGGAAGGGTGGCCAGGCTGGCAACAGCTGGCCAGAAGCACGGGCGCAGCCGCGCCCGTACGGCCACTGAAACGCGGCCTAGGTCGCGCGCTGTCCCATCGGTCCACTGTCAGATGAAAGTCCCAGTTTCTGATTTTGGGTCCCTGGTTTTGACGAATTAGCTCTCCAAAGTCAATGGCTATTCATGTAGGCTTTTAATCACCAATTAAATGGTGATTTAGGGTTTTCCTCTTCATTTCATGCCATGGACCTAGAAACATGCAAGAGAGTTATTTATTTGCAGAATTTAATATTAAATAAATGTGAAGATGTGGTATGAAATATGCAATTTTAGAGACTAATCAACAGCCAAGACCATTGTTTAAACAATACCCTGGGTTGCCAATTATTAAAGCGGAGCAAGCAAATGTACTCAATACATTTCGCAAGCCCAATCCCAACAATAACCCATTTAGTGAAACATACAATCTAGGATGGTGGAATCATCCCAACCTTTCATGGAAGTCTCCTCAAGGACAAGGATATGGTGGATCATAATCATTTCAAGGAGCATCTTCTAATAATCAATTTCACAAGGAAAATCAATTCAATGCATCACCATCCGTCCCTCCATATATCCCCCAATCAATGAAAACCATTTTAGAGGACACTCTCCAACAATTCATACAGAGGCAACTAATAACTAATCAAACTTAAACCCAAATGCGTCACAATCAGGATCAGACGATAGACAGGCTCGAGGTTCAGATAGAACAATTAGCTGCAACTGTTAGGGAGAGAGAGAAAGGACATTTTCCTAGTCAAACTGTGCCAACCCGATAGGACATCCTGCTGCTCAAAATACTCCAACAGGCCAGTTTGAAATTAGTTCTAATTCAAACCATCAAGTCCAAGCCATCCACACTTTACGCTCAGGCAAGAGAGTGGACAACTAAGTCCAAGATCCACCAAACAATCCTAATATTGTAAAAGAAAAAGAAAGAAAAGGAACCAAAGGAGTTAACAAAGAAAGAGGATCAAGTTATTGTTGACAATTAAGATAAATCTGTTGTGCCTAAAGCCCCATTTCCTCAACGTCTTCAACCAACTAGGAAGAAAAATTACTGTGAGGGAATTTTGAAAGTTTTCAAAAATGTCCAAACTAACATTCCCTTCTTGGATGCCATTAATCAGTCACCTTCATGTGCTAAATTTCTAAAGGACCTAACCATGGTCAAGAGGAAAAGTTCTGTACCTCATGAAGCTGCATTTGCTACACAAGCATCATGTCTTATCCAGCAACCCATTGCACCCAAATATGAGGATCCAGCGAGTCCAACTATTTCTGTTAGGATAGGAGATCAGGTTATAGATCGGTGTCTACTAGATTTAGGGGCAAGTGTAAACCTTTTACCCTATTTTGTGTACAAACAATTAGGTTTAGGGAGTTACAACCTACTAACCTTACATTGCTTCTAGTAGATAGGTCAGTTAAGGTCCCCAAGGGAATTGTTGAGGATGTTATTTTAAAGGTCGACGAATTCTATTTTCCTGCTGACTTTGTTGTCTTAGACACTGAACCAGTTAGAGATCCAAGCAATCACTGTTGGCCCAAGAGGTTACACTCTCCATTTGTCTTTTGGTTTTGATGATGACAAACCAAATATGAGCTATTTGGTACTAACAAGTTTGTTAAGATGAGTTTCAGGTTTTGTACCATGTTTAGAGACCATTCGCTTAGCTATTGCAAGAACTTCTAAGTTTCACAAAGCAAGGAAGGCAAATTGCACATCAAGGAAGGATCATAGAAGAGAAGGCACTAGCAAGGCATTGGATGGCTCAAAGACTTGAAGATAGCTCAAGAAGTCTTCATGTAATTTGTTTTTCAGTTTATAGTATGTTAAAGAATAGTGGATAGGTTTGAAGCTCTATCACACACGCTTTTGCGCACATGCTCATTCCAAAATAATTTCTTATAAATTATACAAAAATATTTTGCCTACAAGTTTTTGCCTACAGATACATCTTTATATTTTATACTATTCCCTGTTCAAAAGTATTTTTGTTAAAATCAAAATCCTCTTTGTTTTCTTTTCTAAAATTGATTTTTGACCTGATCCGGTCGACCGGGGCAGTCGACCGAGTCTGTGTCAGTCTGGTCCGGTCGACCGGACCAGTCGACCGCGGTTCTGGCAGATGCACGTATCCGTGTGCATGTCTGCCAGTCGACCGGGGCGGTCGACCGATATATTGTTTTTGCTCACAGGTTTTCTCAGTCGACCGGGTCGGTCGACCGCTAGCCTATAACGGTCGGATTTTTGAACTACCGGTCGACCGGCCCAGTCGACCGATGTGTCCGTTGAACAGTAACGGGCAGATTTTAAGTGAGCTGTTTATTTTTGTCTTTTGTTTTTAAAAATTCGTTTAAGGATATATTTTGAGTTAATTACCTCCTAAACATCAGTAATTATATCTTATCCCTATACCCTAGCCCTCTCCTATAAATAGGGGTGTTTGGAGAGAGATTTGTTACAACAATTATTTGCTAGAAAATTCAAAAGTTTAAGGCTTTCAAAAGAGACTTGTTTCTTGGTTTTTGTGCTGAATTTCTCACTGATTTTCTGAAGGGTTTTCAAATACTCTCTGATTTAATTTTCTTTCTTCACTTACAACAAGAGCTTCATTCCTACTCAATATTCTCTAAGGACCTTTGTAAGGGAAGAGATATTTGAAAGAGAGAGTTTGTGGTCTTTTGACTACCAAGGAAATTACTTGTACTTGAGATTGTAGGAGTTGGGTACTCCATTGTATTTGAGATCTTTGTGATAGTGGAAGTGGTCGGAATCCTTCTGGGGAAGGCGGGAGTAGAGCTGGGTGCTCGAACCTCGATAACATATCCTTGTGTTTGCGATTGGTTTACTTTTCTTGTTCTTACACTCCTTACTCTACTTTGCTTGCACTTATTAATTGCTCATCATATTCATTGTCATACTAAATTGCTTGCATTCATCTTGTGATTCTTGATTGGTGATTGTTGTAGTTTTAAATTCTTAAATTGCCCTTAGATTAGCATCATCACCTATTCACCCCCCCCCCCCTCTATGTGATTTTCAATTGGTATCAGAGCTTGGACTCTAGGTTTGGCTTAACATCCATAGAGAGATCCTTAAAACTTGCTAATCAACATTTTCATTTCATTCATTCTTCACTAGTAAACATGGCCGACAACATTAAATCCCCACCTAAATTTGATGGACTCAATTTCCCAATTTGGAAGGTTAGGATGACTATATTTTTGCAATCTTTGGGTATCTTAGTAGCCAAGTCCTTGACCAAACCCTATGAAGCACCCGATGGTGATGAGAGCACTTGGACCGACCTTGACTTTAAACTATATGAGGCTAACTCCAAGGCCCAAAACTCCCTATTAACCGCCTTGAATGAGGATGACCTTACACGGGTCATTCATTGCCAATCCGCCTATGAGATTTGGCAACACTTATTGGTCACACACGAGGGGACTTCACAAGTCAAGAGAGCTAAGATAGATCTCTTGAGGTCCCAATATGAGTCATTTAAAATGCTTGATGATGAGTCTATTGATAGTATGGCTACAAGGTTTACTAAAATCACTAATGGTCTTTCTTCCTTAGGTGATGACATCTCCAACGATCAAAAGGTGCGGAAAGTAATTCGGGCTCTTCCTTCATCATGGGAGATCAAGGCCACCACCTTGAAGGAGTTGAACGACAAGGACGAGATGGACCTCATTAGTCTCATTGGGAACCTAAAGACCCATGAGATGGAGAAGAAGGCAAGAGAAGAGGCCACTACTTCAAGAAGAAATCCATAGCCTTCAAGACTTCATCCACCAATGATGACGATGAAGTTGACGAAGAAGAAGATGAGGAGCTTACTCTACTTGTTCGCAACGTCAAGAGGATGTACCGGAAGAACAAGCTCAACTTCCGGAGAAAATTTGAAGGCAAAGAGGAGCGGAGGATCATTTGCTATAATTGCCGCAAACCCGGACATATCATGGCGGATTGTCCGGAGGTCAAGAAGAAGATGACTTCCTCTTTCAAGCCAAAGAAGCCGGAGGAAAAGAAAGCTTACAAAGCTACGTGGGATTCGGAAAGCGAGTCCGAAGAGGAGGTGGATCAAGCTAATATGTGTTTCATGGCAAACACACCCAAGGTAACCCCTCAATCCCTTGATGATGAAGATGATGATGTAAGTAAGGAAGTTCTAGTGCATGCTTTTGTAGAACTTTCTGAAACTTATGATAACAAGAAACTTGAATGCATAAAATTACAAAAAGAAGTTGCTTTTCTTAAGAATGAACTTGCTATGGTTTCTAAAGAAAAGGATAATATTTCTTCTAATCTCATTTCTATACAAAAAGAATTTAATGCCTACAAAGTTTCTTGTAAAGCAAAATCTCCTATTATTGATGAACAAGAAATTTCTTCCTTTAAGTCAAAAATGAATGATTTTGAAAGAGTTTTAAGTGATTGTGCTTTTAATACCAAGAAACTTGAGAACATGTTTTCTAAAAAGCACACTTCACATGCTAACACTTCACAAGCTAAGAATTCTCATGCTCACACCACCCATGCTAAAGTTTCTCATGCTCACAAATCACACACTCACTATGCTTTTAAATATGGTAGAGTGTATAGATGCACATATTGTGGTAAAAATGGACATTTAGCTAAGTTTTGCTATGATCAACTAAATAGGACAAATAATCTTGTTTGGGTTCATGACACTAACCCTAGAGGACCCAAGAAAATGTGGGTACCAAAATCAAGTCTTAAATTGTTTGATGTAGGTACACACCAAAGCTCCAAGACGTAGGGAGCGGTGGTACCTTGATAGTGGTTGTTCAAGACACATGACATGGGACATCAACAACTTCACAACCCTATCAAGGTGCATGGAAGGTGGCACCGTCACCTTCGGGGATGACTCCAAAGGAACTATCATCGGTATAGGTAACATTCAAATTGGTGCATCTCCTATTATTGAGAATGTTGTTTTAGTAGATGGTTTAAAACATAATTTGCTTAGCATTAGTCAACTTTGTGATCGTGGACTTAAAGTTGTTTTTGATGATACTTCTTGCAAGATTTTTGATGTTAAATCTAATGATTGTATTCTTACCGGTTTTCGTGATAATAATGTTTATATTATTGACATGCTTAATTTAGATTGTTCTACTAAATGCTTGAATGCTTTTGATGAAAATTCTTGGCTTTGGCATAGAAGATTAGGACATGCATCTTTTGACCATATTTCTAGGATTAATTCAAAGGAATTGATGAAGGGTATACCTTGCTTGAATTTTGAGAAAGACCGCATTTGTGGTGCGTGCCAACTTGGGAAACAAACCAAGTCTTCCTTTAAACCAATCAAGGATATCATGTCAACTAGGCCTTTAGAATTAATTCATATGGATCTTTTTGGACCAACTAAAACTAAGAGTTTAAATGGAAGTAGATTTGCATTTGTTTTGGTTGATGATTTCTCCCGTTTTACTTGGGTTTTCTTTTTGCAACATAAAGATCAAACTTTTTCTCATTTTAAGATTTTTCGAAAAAAAGTTGAAAAAGAAAAGGGTTTTCCGATTTTGAGAATAAGGAGTGATAGAGGTGGTGAGTTTGTTAACCAACTCTTCATGACTTATTGTGATGAAAAGGGAATTAAGCATGAAATGTCTTGTCCTAGAACTCCACAACAAAATGGACTAGTAGAAAGGAAAAATAGAACACTTCAAGAGATGGCTAGGACAATGATAAGTGAATATGACCTCCCTCAATATTTATGGGCCGAGGCCGTAAACACCGCATGCTATATATCGAATCGTATTTATTTATGCAAAAATTCTTCAAAAACTTCTTTTGAAATGTATCATTCTAGAAAACCAAATGTTGCATATTTTAAAGTTTTTGGATGCAAGTGTTTTGTTTTGAATACTAAGGATAATTTGGGTAAATTTGATGCTAAGGCTTATGAGGCTATCTTTGTTGGATATTCCTCTACTAGCAAAGCATATAGAGTTTTCATTAGATCTTCTCAAACCATTGAAGAATCCATGCATGTTAAGTTTGAAGAATCTAATGTGTTTGTTGAGAATGTTGTAGAGATTGAACCATTAGGTGAAAACATGGAGAAACTATCCTTGAAGGACTCACCCGCGCAAGAAGATAAGCAAGAATCTATAGGTGAAGTTCAAGAGGATAAGGAGGAAAGCACTCAACCGCTTCCTAAAGCTTGGAGATACGCTACAAATCATCCTAAGGAGCTCATCTTGGGTGATGCATCTAAAGGAGTCACAACGCGCTCCAAACTCCATGACCTATGTGGTAACTTTGCTTTCATTTCTCATTTTGAACCAAAAGGCATTCTCAAAGCCGAGACGGACCCATATTGGTTGCTTGCCATGCAAGAGGAACTCAATCAATTTGAGCGCAACCAAGTTTGGCACCTTGTTCCTAAGCCCCACGATAGACCAATAATTGGTACTAAGTGGATCTTTAGAAACAAGATGGATGAGTCCGGAAATGTCATTAGGAATAAAGCTAGGTTAGTGGCCCAAGGTTACACTCAAGTTGAGGGAATTGACTTTGAGGAGACCTTTGCACCAGTAGCACGGCTTGAAGCCATACGGATGACACTAGCTTTTGCATGTTTTAAAAATTTTAAACTTTTTCAAATGGATGTGAAAAGTGCATTTTTGAATGGTTTTATAAATGAAGAGGTTTATGTTTCTCAACCTCCCGGTTTTGTTGATCATGTTCATCCCGATTTTATTTTTAAACTTGATAAAGCTTTGTATGGATTGAAACAAGCTCCAAGAGCTTGGTATGAAAGGCTTTCTAGTTTTCTCATTTCAAATGATTTTATTAAAGGCAAAGTAGACACAACTCTTTTTACTAAGCATGTTGATAATGATATTTTAATTGTGCAAATTTATGTTGATGATATAATTTTTGGATCTACTAATGAGCTTTTATGCAAGGATTTTGAGAAGGTAATGCAACTAGAATTTGAAATGTCTTCCATGGGTGAGCTCAATTTCTTCCTTAGACTCCAAATCAAGCAATTGCAAGACGGAACCTTCATTAACCAAGCCAAGTACGCAAAGGAGCTAGTAAAGAAGTTTGGGCTTGAAGGATCAAAGGCTTGCAACACTCCAATGGCAACTACAACCAAGCTTGATAAGGACGAACAAGGTAAAAATGTTGATATTAAATTATATAGAAGCATGATAGGAAGTCTTTTATATTTGACGGCAAGTAGGCCGGATATCATGTTTAGTGTGTGTCTTTGTGCTAGATTTCAATCGTGTCCTAAAGAGTCTCATCTTATTGCGGTAAAACGCATTATTCGTTATATTAAGGGCACTATTGGAATGGGTCTTTGGTATCCGAAAACTAGAGATTTTTCAATGACTAGCTATTCGGATGCCGACTATGCGGGTTGTAGAGTAGATAGAAAGAGTACTAGTGGGACATGTCAATTTCTTGGTAATTGTCTTGTTTCATGGTCCTCTAGGAAACAAAATTCCGTTGCTCTCTCAACCGCCGAGGCGGAGTATGTTGCCGCGGGGGCTTGTTGTGCACAAGTCCTTTGGATGAAACATACTCTCCTTGATTTTGATTTGCACTTTGATCATATAAAAATATTTTGTGATAATACTAGTACTATACACATGACAAAAAATGCAAATCAACATAGTAAGACCAAGCACATTAAAATTAGATATCACTTTCTTAGAGATCATTTTGAGAAAGGTGATATAGATATTGATTATGTTTCCACGGATTTACAACTAGCCGATATTTTCACTAAACCTCTTGATTTTGCTAGATTTTCGTTTATTTGTGGAGAACTTAATGTTTGTATTATTGAATAGACATGTTTTTCATAACCCTTTTTGATGTATGACAAAAAGGGGGAGAATAAGTTTACATGACAAAAATAAGTTCATTTGGTCTTGGTTCCATATGAATTTATATGCTTTAATTTTAAAGATTTGTTTTATGAGTTTTATGTTTATGTATGTATGAGTTTTTGAATTCATGTATTTTGAGAATTCTTGTGTTTTGTCTCAATTTCTTTCTATTGGTATCAAGTGCATAAATCTTTTGTTTTCAAATGAATTCTTGTGTTTTAAGCTTAAGTGTCTTTTTATATAGCATAATTTGAGGGGGAGTTTTCTCCTCCCCTATATTTTTGTTTATAGCCTATTTGTTTTGTCATCATCAAAAAGGGGGAGATTGTTGGCCCAAGAGGTTACACTCTCCATTTGTCTTTTGGTTTTGATGATGACAAACCAAATATGAGCTATTTGGTACTAACAAGTTTGTTAAGATGAGTATCAGGTTTTGTACCATGTTTAGAGACCATTCGCTTAGCTATTGCAAGAACTTCTAAGTTCCACAAAGAAAGGAAGGCAAATTGCACATCAAGGAAGGATCATAGAAGAGAAGGCACTAGCAAGGCATTGGATGGCTCAAAGACTTGAAGATAGCTCAAGAAGTCTTCATGTAATTTGTTTTTCAGTTTATAGTATGTTAAAGAATAGTGGATAGGTTTGAAGCTCTATCACACACGCTTTTGCGCACATGCTCATTCCAAATAATTTCTTATAAATTATACAAAAATATTTTGCCTACAAGTTTTTGCCTACAGATACATCTTTATATTTTATACTATTCCCTGTTCAAAAGTATTTTTGTTAAAATCAAAATCCTCTTTGTTTTCTTTTCTAAAATTGATTTTTGACCTGATCCGGTCGACCGGGGCAGTCGACCGAGTCTGTGTCAGTCTGGTCCGGTCGACCGGACCAGTCGACCGCGGTTCTGGCAGATGCACGTATCCGTGTGCATGTCTGCCAGTCGACCGGGGCGGTCGACCGATATATTGTTTTTGCTCACAGGTTTTCTCAGTCGACCGGGTCGGTCGACCGCTAGCCTATAACGGTCGGATTTTTGAACTACCGGTCGACCGGCCCAGTCGACCGATGTGTCCGTTGAACAGTAACGGGCAGATTTTAAGTGAGCTGTTTATTTTTGTCTTTTGTTTTTAAAAATTCGTTTAAGGATATATTTTGAGTTAATTACCTCCTAAACATCAGTAATTATATCTTATCCCTAAACCCTAGCCCTCTCCTATAAATAGGGGTGTTTGGAGAGAGATTTGTTACAACAATTATTTGCTAGAAAATTCAAAAGTTTAAGGCTTTCAAAAGAGACTTGTTTCTTGGTTTTTGTGCTGAATTTCTCACTGATTTTCTGAAGGGTTTTCAAATACTCTCTGATTTAATTTTCTTTCTTCACTTACAACAAGAGCTTCATTCCTACTCAATATTCTCTAAGGACCTTTGTAAGGGAAGAGATATTTGAAAGAGAGAGTTTGTGGTCTTTTGACTACCAAGGAAATTACTTGTACTTGAGATTGTAGGAGTTGGGTACTCCATTGTATTTGAGATCTTTGTGATAGTGGAAGTGGTCGGAATCCTTCTGGGGAAGGCGGGGAGTAGAGCTGGGTGCTCGAACCTCGATAACATATCCTTGTGTTTACGATTGGTTTACTTTTCTTGTTCTTACACTCCTTACTCTACTTTGCTTGCACTTATTAATTGCTCATCATATTCATTGTCATACTAAATTGCTTGCATTCATCTTGTGATTCTTGATTGGTGATTGTTGTAGTTTTAAATTCTTAAATTGCCCTTAGATTAGCATCATCACCTATTCACCCCCCCCTCTAGGTGATTTTCAATCACTCCCCTGTGATTTTAGGGAGACCATTCCTTGCTACTACTAATACTCTTATTAGATGTAGGAATGGAGTCATGACCTTGTCATTTGAAAATAGACAGTTGAGCTAAACGTTTTTCATACTAATTCCCAACCACATGTAATGGATGATCATGAGGAGGTCAATATGATTGATATGTCGGTCAATCACACCTTTGAGGAGTCTTGCTATGAAGACCCCTTAGAGAAATGCTTGGCCCATTTTAGAATGAATTTTGATATTGAGGAGTCTATAGAAGAGATGAATGCATTGTTAGATTCTGTCCCCATCATGGACGCCAACCTATGGAGACCTAAGGTAGAATCCTTACCATTGTCAACATCTATTCTTGTTCCATCAATCATTGAGCCTCCCAAGTCAGAGCTCAAACCTTTACCCGACACATTGAAGTATGACTTCCTAGGTGAGTCAGAAACCTTACCTGTAATCATATCATCTCATTTAGATAAGGACCATGAAGAAAAGTTGCTAGATTTTCTTGAGGAACATAAGGAAGCCATAGAATAGACCATAGCAGACATCAAGGGAATTAGCCCCTCTATGGTAATGCATCAAATTCATCTTGAAGGGAATGCAAAGACCTCAACAGAGCCACAGAGGCATTTAAACCCTGTTTTGAAAGAGGTGGTGAGAGCGGAGATAATAAAATTGTTAGATGCATGTATCATTTACCTTCTCTCTAATAGTCAATGGGTTAGTCCGGTACAAGTTGTACCCTAAAAGTCAGGAGTCACAGTTGTTACTAATGAGAACAATGAATTGGTTTCAACTCGTATTCAAACTGGTTGGCGAGTGTGCATAGACTATAGGAAACTCAAATCCATGACTAGGAAAGATCATTTTCCTCTGCCTTTCCAAATGTTAGAATGTATTGTCAGTCATGCTTACTATTCCTTCCTCAATGGTTATTCTGGATATAACCAAATCCATATTGCTCGTGAGGACCAAGAGAAAATGACATTCACATGTCTGTTTGGCACATTTGCATATCGTCGCATGCCCTTTGGGCTATGCAATGCACCGGCTATTGTTCGCGGTGTATGTTGAGCATTTTTCAGATATGGTCGAGCGATTTCTAGAGGTTTTCATAGATGACTCTCTGTCTTTGGGTCTACTTTTGATGAGGGTTTATATCATCTATCATTGGTATTGAGAAGATGCAAGGAGAATAAGCTGGTTCTTAATTGGGAAAAATGCCATTTCATGATGAAATCCGGAATTGTCTTAGGACACATTGTTTCTGATAGAGGTATAGAGGTTGATAAAGCTAAGGTAAAGCTAATCGCCAAATTACAGCCTCCTAGAACTGTTCGGGAGGTGCGATCTTTCTTAGGCCATGTTGGATTTTACTGCCGCTTTATCAAAGATTTTTCTAAAATCTCCAAACCTCTTTGTGATCTTCTAGCAAAGGATGTTCCCTTTAAGATCACCCCTTCTTGTTTGGAAGCCTTTGAAAGGCTAAAGACTAAGTTAACCTCGGCTTCCATCATCCGACCATCTGATTGGAATCTCCCATTTGAGGTGATGTGTGACGCTTCCGACTATGCTGTAGGGGTTGTCCTAGGCCAACGAGTGGATAAACTTTCTCGTGTCATTTGCTATGCCAGTAAGACTCTTAACGACGCCTAACTAAATTATTCCACCACTGAATGAAGTTGTTGGCAGTCGTTTTCACTCTTGACAAATTTCGTCCATACCTTATAGGTTCTAAGGTCCTAATCTATGCCGATCATGCAGTTTTAAAGTCCTTTCTCATGAAAAAAGATGCTAAAGCCCGTTTAATCCGTTGGATCTTACTCCTATAGGAATTCGACTTACAAATCCATAATAAAAAGGGAGCTAAGAATGTTATAGCAGATCATTCGTCTAGGATTGTGGTCGATTTTGTGTCTGACTCACTACCTGTCCTTGAGACATTTCTTGATGAGCAGTTAATGTCTGTCTCCTCTTCAATTGTTCTGTGGTATGCTGACATTGTGAATTACTTTATCACAGAACAGATGCCCGATTCATGGACCAAGCAAGAACGATTGCGTTTCTTAGCTAGGATCAAATGGTTCTTCTGGGATGAACCATACTTGTTCAAATACTATCCCGATCAGATCATCGACGCTGCGTTCCTGACTCAGAATTTAGGAGCATCCTTTCAATTTGCCATAACCAAGCCTGTGGAGGTCATTTTAGTGGAAAGAAAACTGCTGCAAAAATTTTGCAATGTAGTTTTTATTGGTCCACTCTATTTCGTGATGCTCATGTCTACTGTCAATCATGTGATCATTGCCAACGATTAGGTAAGATTGCACGCCGGAATGAAATGTCGTTAAACCCGATCTTAGTTGTCGAAATCTTCGATGTTTGGGGCATTGACTTCATGGGTCCATTTCCTATATCCCATGGATACCAATATATCCTTGTAGCAGTTGACTACGTCTCTAAATGGATAGAGAAGGTAGCATGTAAAACCAATAACCACAAAGTTGTGGTAAACTTCTTGAAAGAGAATGTATTTTCTCATTTTGGCTTTCCTCGTGGAATCATCAGCGATGGTGGAAAACATTTCTGCAATCATACATTTGAAACCTTAATGAGAAAATATTGCATCAATCATAGAGTAGCCACCCCTTACCACCCACGGACTAGTGGCTAAGTAGAAGTTTCCAATTGAGCCATCAAGACCATTCTAGAGAAAACTGTGAATACCACTAGAAAAGATTGGTTTCTTCGCCTGACTGATGCCTTATGGGCATATAGAACTGCATGCAAAACTCCTATTGGAATGTCCCTATATAGGTTAGTTTATAGCAATGCTTGCCATCTTCCTGCCGAGTTAGAACATAACGCATACTGGGCAATCAAACGCCTCTAGATAAGGCAGGAGAGTCTAGAAAACTTCAACTGGATGAGCTTAAAGAGATAAGGAACGATGCATATGCCTGTTCAAAATGGTACAAGGATCGTATGAAGATTATGCATGATAGGATCATAACTCGGAAGGAATTTCAGCAAGGACAAAAAGTCTTGCTGTACAATTCCCGTCTACATCTCTTTCCAGGAAAACTAAAATCCCTTTGGACCGATCCGTACATTGTTCATAAGGTACACCCACATGGTGCAGTTGAGGTCCATAATACTACGGATGGTACAACTTTTCATGTAAATGGCCATTGTTTAAACCATACCGTGAATATTTGAGCCCAGACGTGGAGGAAATCCTTCTGAAAGATCCTGTTTATCAGAATTGATCTCTATACATACTAGGGATCCATTTATGTATTATAGTTTTTGTATTTTTTTCTCTTAACTAGACAATGATGGATGATATCCACTCGTCCTCATCAGGTACTATCTACCCTTCACATTCTTACATTTGTAGCTGTTATGCATTCATTCATACATTGAGGACAATGCATGAGATAAGTGTTGGAGAGGGTTAACATAGGTTTTCTTTTAGGTTTTCTAAAAAAAATAAAATAAAATAAAAATATTAAAAATAAAAAATATTAAAAAACATTTTCTTTGTTACAAAAAAAACTTTTTGAAAAGAAAAATAATACTTTGACTTATTTTTGCAAGAAATTATGTTAATTTTAAGGAATAAGAGAATCATAATTAAGATTTCTTATACTTAGTTGAAATAAGAATATTTGTTTAATTTCTAGGGAAAGGAAAAAAACTTGAAAAAGTAATCCAGTCTTGATTTTTACCTTAATAAAATATGCATCTTTTATATACTTATTGTTGGCCCATAAGGTTGCACTCTCCATTTGTTTAGAGTTTTGATGATAACAAACCAAATGAGAGCTATATGGTACTAATTAGTTTGTTGAGATAAGTTTCAGGTTTGTACCATAATTTGGAGGCCATTGCTTAGCTATTGTAAAAACTTCTAGGTTCATGAAGCAAAGAAGGTATATTGCTCATCATAGAAAGAACATAGAAGAGAAGGCCTTAGCAAGGCATAGCTTGGCTCAAGACCTCAAGATTGCTTTAGAAGACTTAAATAGAATTGTTTCTAGTTTTATTAGTTTTTGTTAAAGAATAGTGAATAGGTTTGAAGCTCCATCACACACGTTTTTGCGCACGTCTTTCTTTCTAAGTTTATTTCCTATAATATGTACAAAATATTTTGATATACAATCTTCTGCCTACAAGTTCATTTTTATGATTTATACTTATTCCTATACAAAAATATTTTAGTTAAAATCAAAGTCTCTTCAAAATTTTGTTTTTGTTTTGGCTTTTGACCTGATCCGGTCGACCGGCCCGGTCGGCCGACTCTGTGTCAGGTTTAGCAGGTCGACCGACCGAGTCGACCGAGGTTCTGGCAGCAGCACGTATCCGTGTGCATGTTTGCCGGTCGACCGCACGGTCGACCGATCCCTGCCTGACTGTAAGACATTTGCTCTCTGTATTTTTGGGTCGACTGGGCGGTCGACCGTTAGTCTGCAATGGCTATTTTATTTTGAACTAGCGGTCGACCGACCGGTCGACCGAGCTAGCCGTTTGAACAGTAACGACTATTTTCTAAGCTGGTTTATTTTTTGTCCTTTTCTCACTTAAGTGTGTTTAAATGACATGTTTTGGTTTTAATACTTTCTGATTAGCCTTAAATATGTTTTATCTCTAAACCCTAACCCTCTCCTATAAATAGGGGTGTTTGGGGAGAGGTTCATTAACGAATCTTAACAAGAAAAATTTGCAAAAGTTTCAAAAGTTTAAGGCATTCAAAAGAGCTTGATTTCTTGGTTTTGTGCTGAAATTCTCTCTCAAATTTCTGAAGGGTTTTCAAGAATTCTCTGATTTCATTTTATTTTCTCCTTACACACAAGAGCTTCATTCCTACTCATTGTTCTCTAAGGACCTTTGTAAGGGAAGAGAATTTTGAAAGAGAAAGTTTGTAGTCTTTTGACTACTAAGAGATTGCTTGTACTTGAGATTGTGGAGTTGGGTACTCCGATGTATTTGTGACATCTTTGTGATAGTGGAAGTGGTTGGAATCCTTCTGGGGAAGGCGGGGAAGTAGAGCTGGGTGCTCGAACCTCGATAACAATTCTTGGTGTTTGCGTTTGGTTTACTTTTCTTTGTTCTTGCTCTACTTTCATTGCTATTATTACTTGCTTTTGATTGTCATTGCTATATTCACTTGTTGTCATTCATCTTGTCAATCTTTGTCCCATACAACAAGGTTGCATTGCGCACCTCCAACTCATTTCACGAGGAATCAGGAGGAAGGAGTTCAGAACCCTTCACGGGGCATTCGGCTCTTAGTCTTGTTTTGGGCGATTGTTGCATCATATTTTTAAATTGTGCATTGATTAGCATAATCACCTATTCACCCCCCCTTTAGGTGATTTTCAATTGGTATCAGAGCTTGGACTCTAGGTTTGGCTTAACATCCATAGAGAGATCCTTAAAATTTGCTAATCAACATTTTCATTCATTCATTCATCACTAGTAAACATGGCCGATAACATCAAAACCCCTCCTAAATTTGATGGACTTAATTTCCCTATTTGGAAGGTTAGGATGACTATTTTCTTGCAATCTTTAGGTAGCCTAGTAGCTAAATCCTTGACCAAACCCTATGTAGTACCCGATAGTGATGAGAGCACTTGGACCGACTTTACCTTTAGAGAATATGAGGCTAACTCCAAGGCCAAAAATTCCCTCTTAACCGCCTTGAATGAGGATGACCTTACACGGGTAATTCATTGCCAATCCGCCTATGAGATTTGGCAACATTTATTAGTCACACACGAAGGGACTTCACAAGTCAAGAGAGCTAAGATAGATCTCTTGAGGTCCCAATATGAATCCTTTAAAATGATTGATGATGAATCTATTGATTGTATGATTACTAGATTTACTAAAATCACCAATGCTCTTTCTTCTTTAGGTGATGTTATCTCCAATGATCAAAAGGTGCGAAAAGTGATTCGGGCTCTTCCTTCTTCATGGGAGATAAAGGCCACCACCTTGAAGGAATTGAACGACAAGGACGAGATGGACCTCATTAGTCTCATTGGGAACTTAAAGACCCATGAGATGGAAAAGAAGGCAAGAGAAGAAGCGGCTCCTTCAAAGAAGAAATCCATAGCCTTCAAGTCTTCATCCACTCTTGAAGACGATGAAGAAGATGAAGAAGAAGATGAGGAGCTATCACTACTTGTTCGCAATGTGAAGAGAATGTATCGGAGGAACAAGCTCAACTTCCGAAGGAAATTTGAAGGCAAAGAGGAGAGAAGAATTATATGCTACAATTGCCGAAAACCCGGACATATCATGGCCGATTGCCCGGAGTTCAAGAAGAAGATGACCTCCTCCTTCAAGCCAAAGAAACCGGAAGAAAAGAAAGCGTACAAGGCAACTTGGGATTCGGAAAGCGAATCCAAGGAAGAGGCGGATATAGCGAATATGTGTTTCATGGCAAACGCACAAAAGGTAACCCCTCAACCTCTTGATGATGAGGATGATGAATTAAGTAAAGAAGTTCTTGTTCATGCCTTTGTTGAACTTTCAGAAACCTATGATAATAAAAAGATTGAATGCTCTAAATTGAAAAAGGAAGTTGCTTTTCTCAAAAATCAACTTGCTATTATTTCTAAAGAAAAAGATGAAATTTCTTCAAATCTCATTTCTACCCAAAATGAATTTTGTGCTTACAAAGTTGCTTGTAAAGCAAAATTTCCTAAGATTGATGAAAAAGAAATTTCTTCTTTAAAAACTAGAATTGTTGATTTTGAAATGACTTTAAAGGATTGTGCTTTTAACACTAAGAAACTTGAAGAAATGTTTTCTAAAAAGCACACCTCTCATGTTAAGATTCCTCATGCTCACACTACACATAACACTTCTCATGCTAAATCTTTTCATGCTCATAATTCTCATGCTCACAAATCACACACTCACTATGCTTTTAAATATGGTAGAGTGTACAGATGCACATATTGTGGTAAGAATGGACATTTGGCTAAATTTTGTTATGACCAAGTAAATAGATCAAATAATCTTGTTTGGGTTCATGGAACTAACTCTCTAGGACCCAAGAAAATGTGGGTACCAAAATCAAGTCCTAAATTATTTGATGTAGGTACACACCAAGGCTCCAAGACGTAGGGAGCGGTGGTACCTTGATAGTAGTTGTTCAAGACACATGACGTGGGACATCAATAACTTTACAACCCTATCAAGGTACGTGGAAGGTGGCTCCGTCACCTTCGGGGATGACTCCAAAGGCACTATCATCGGTACAGGTAACATTCAAATTGGTGCATCTCCCATTATAGAAAATGTTGTACTTGTTGATGGTTTGAAGCATAATTTGCTTAGCATTAGTCAATTTTGTGACCGTGGACTTAAGGTTGTTTTTGATGATTCTTCTGGCAAAATCTTTGATGTTAAAACCAATGATTGTATTCTCACCGGTTTTCGTGATGATAATGTTTATATCATTGACATGCTTAATATGGAATGTTCTACTAAATGCTTAAATGCTTTTGATGAAAATTCTTGGCTTTGGCATAGAAGATTAGGACATGCATCTTTTGACCATCTTTCTAGGATTAATTCTAAGGAATTGGTGAAGGGTATACCTTGTTTGAAGTTTGAGAAAGACCGCATTTGTGGTGCGTGCCAACTTGGGAAACAAACCAAGTCTTCCTTCAAACCAATCAAGGATATCATGTCAACTAGACCATTAGAATTAATTCATATGGATCTTTTTGGACCTACTAAAACTAAGAGTTTAAATGGTAGTAGATATCCATATGTTTTGGTTGATGATTTTTCCCGTTTCACTTGGGTTTTCTTCTTGGAACACAAAGATCAAACTTTTTCTCATTTTAAGATTTTTCGAAAAAGAGTTGAAAAAGAAAAAGGTTTTTCGATTTTGAAAATAAGGAGTGATAGAGGTGGTGAGTTTGTTAACCAACTCTTCATGACTTATTGTGATGAAAAGGGAATTAAGCATGAAATGTCTTGTCCTAGAACTCCACAACAAAATGGAGTTGTAGAAAGGAAAAATAGAACACTTCAAGAGATGGCTAGGACAATGATAAGTGAGTATGACCTCCCTCAATATCTATGGGCCGAGGCCGTAAACACCGCATGCTATATATCAAATCGTATTTATTTATGTAAAAATTCTTCCAAAACATCTTTTGAAATGTATCATTCTAAAAAACCTAATGTTGCATATTTCAAAGTTTTTAGATACAAGTGTTTTGTTTTGAACACTAAAGATAACTTGGGTAAATTTGATGCTAAGGCTTATGAAGCAATCTTTGTTGGATATTTTACAACTAGTAAAGCTTATAGAGTATTCAATAGATCTTCACTTACCATTGAAGAATTCATGCATGTTAAATTTGAAGAATCTAATGTGTTTGTTGAGAATGTTGTAGAGATTGAACCATTAGGTGATGACATGGAGAGACTATCCTTGAAGGACTCACCCGCTCAAGAAGAAAAGCTAGAACCTATTGGTGATGTTCAAGAGGATAAAGAGGAAAGCTCTCAACCGCTTCCGAAAGCTTGGAGATACGCTACAAATCATCCCAAGGAGCTCATCTTAGGTGATGCATCTAAAGGGGTAGCAACTCGCTCCAAACTCCATGACCTATGTGATAACTTTGCTTTCATTTCTCATTTTGAACCCAAAAGCATCCTCGAAGCCGAGGCGGACTTATATTGGTTGCTAGCCATGCAGGAGGAACTCAATCAATTTGAGCGCAATCAAGTTTGGCACCTTGTTCCTAGGCCCCACGATAGACCAATAATTGGTACTAAGTGGATCTTTAGGAATAAGATGGATGAGTTCGGAAATGTAATTAGGAATAAAGCTAGGTTAGTGGCCCAAGGTTACACTCAAGTTGAGGGAATTGACTTTGAGGAGACCTTTGCACCCGTAGCACGGCTTGAAGCCATACGGATGACACTAGCTTTTGCATCTTTCAAAAATTTTAAACTTTTTTAAATGGATGTGAAAAGTGCATTTTTGAATGGTTTTATAAATGAAGAAGTTTATGTTGCTCAACCTCCCAGTTTTATTGATCATGTTCATCCCGATTTTGTTTTTAAACTTGATAAAGCTTTGTATGGATTGCAACAAGCTCCAAGAGCTTGGTATGAAAGGCTTTCTAGTTTTCTCATTTCAAATGATTTTGTTAAAGGCAAAGTAGACACAACTCTTTTCACTAAGCATGTTGATAATGATATTTTAATTGTGCAAATTTATGTTGATGATATAATTTTTAGTTCTACTAATGAGCTTTTATGCAAGGAATTTGAAAAGGTTATGCAATGTGAATTTGAAATGTCTTCAATGGGTGAGCTTAATTTCTTTCTAGGACTCCAAATCAAGCAATTGCAAGATGGGAACTTCATATGTCAAGCCAAATATGCAAAGGAACTCGTAAAGAAGTTTGGCCTTGAAGACTCTAAAGTTTGCAACACTCCCATGGCAACTACAACCAAGCTTGATAAGGATGACCAAGGTAAAAATGTTGATATTAAATTGTTTAGAAGCATGATAGGTAGTCTTTTGTATTTAACGGCAAGTAGGCCGGACATCATGTTTAGTGTTTTTCTTTGTGCTAGATTTCAATCGTGTCCTAAGGAGTCCCATCTTATTGCGGTAAAAAAATTATTCGTTATATTAAGGGCACAATTGGAATGGGTCTATGGTATCCGAAAACCAGAGATTTCTCTATGATGAGTTATTCGGATGCCGACTATGCGGGTTGTAGAGTAGATAGAAAGAGTACTAGTGGGACATGTCAATTTCTTGGTAATTTTCTTGTTTCATGGTCCTCTAGGAAACAAAATTTTGTAGCTCTCTCAACCGCCGAGGCGGAGTATGTTGCCGCGGGGGCTTGTTGTGCACAAGTCCTTTGGATGAAACATACTCTCCTTGATTATGATTTGCATTATAACCATATAAAAATATTTTGTGATAATACTAGTACTATTCATATGACAAAGAATGCAAATCAACATAGTAAGACCAAGCACATTGAGATTAGATATCACTTTCTTAGAGATCATTTTGAGAAAGGAGATATAGAGATTGATTATGTTTCTACGGATTTGCAACTATCCGATATTTTCACTAAACCACTTGATTTTGCTAGATTTTCTTTCATTTGTGGTGAACTTAATGTTTGTGTTATTGAATAAAAATGTTTTCATAACCCTTTTTGATGTATGACAAAAAGGGGGAGAATGAGTTTTTATGATAGAATTATAAGTTCATATGGTTTTGGTTCCATATGAGTTTATATAGTTTTTAAGTTTTTGATGTGTTTTCATGAATGTGTTTTCATGAATTCTTGTTTATAAGTAGAAATGGTTCTTGCAAGCATATTTCATGTTTTAAGTTTTTGATGTGTTTTCATGAATGTGTTTTCATGAATTCTTATTTTTAAGTTGAGATGTTTCTTGCAAGATTATTTCATGAGTTTTAATCATATGGTTTTTGTTTGATGGTTTTTGCCTGCACCTTACATTGTTTTTATGATAGCATAATTTGAGTTGGAGCTTATTCCACCCTTATATTTTTGCTTATAGCCTATTTGTTTTGTCATCATCAAAAAGGGGGAGATTGTTGGCCCATAAGGTTACACTCTCCATTTATTTAGAGTTTTGATGATAACAAACCAAATAAGAGCTATATGGTACTAATTAGTTTGTTGAGATAAGTTTCAGGTTTGTACCATAATTTGGAGGCCATTGCTTAGCTATTGCAAAAACTTCTAGGTTAATGAAGTAAAGAAGGCATATTGCTCATCATAGAAAGAACATAGAAGAGAAGGCCCTAGCAAGGCATAGCTTGGCTCAAGACCTCAAGATTGCTTTAGAAGACTTAAATAGAATTGTTTCTAGTTTTATTAGTTTTTGTTAAAGAATAGTGAATAGGTTTGAAGCTCCATCACACACGTTTTTGCGCGCGTCTTTCTTTCTAAGTTTATTTCCTATAATATGTACAAAATATTTTGATATACAATCTTCTGCCTACAAATTCATTTTTATGATTTATACTTATTCCTATACAAAAATATTTTAGTTAAAATCAAAGTCTCTTCAAATTTCTGTTTTTGTTTTGGCTTTTGACCTGATCCGGTCGACCGGCCCGGTCGGCCGACTCTGTGTCAGGTTTAGCCGGTCGACCGACCGAGTCGACCGAGGTTCTGGCAGCAGCACGTATCCGTGTGCATGTTTGTCGGTCGACTGCACGGTCGACCGATCCCTGCCTGACTGTAAGACATTTACTCTCTGTATTTTTGGGTCGACCGGGCGGTCGACCGTTAGTCTGCAACGACTATTTTATTTTGAACTAGCGGTCGACCGACCGGTCGACCGAGCTAGCCGTTTGAACAGTAACGGCTATTTTCTAAGCTGGTTTATTTTTTGTCCTTTTCTCACTTAAGTGTGTTTAAATGACATGTTTTGGTTTTAATACTTTCTGATTAGCCTTAAATATGTTTTATCTCTAAACCCTAGCCCTCTCCTATAAATAGGGGTGTTTGGAGAGAGGTTCATTAACGAATCTTAACAAGAAAAATTTGCAAAAGTTTCAAAAGTTTAAGGCATTCAAAAGAGCTTGATTTCTTGGTTTTGTGCTGAAATTCTCTCTCAAATTTCTGAAGTGTTTTCAAGAATTCTCTGATTTCATTTTCTTTTCTCCTTACACACAAGAGCTTCATTCCTACTCATTGTTCTCTAAGGATCTTTGTAAGGGAAGAGAATTTTGAAAGAGAAAGTTTGTGGTCTTTTGACTACTAAGAGATTGCTTGTACTTGAGATTGTGGAGTTGGGTACTCCGGTGTATTTGTGACATCTTTGTGATAGTGGAAGTGGTTGGAATCCTTCTGGGGAAGGCGGGGAAGTAGAGCTGGGTGGTCGAACCTCGATAACAATTCTTGGTGTTTGCGTTTGGTTTACTTTTCTTTGTTCTTGCTCTACTTTCATTGCTATTATTACTTGCTTTTGATTGTCATTGCTATATTCACTTGTTGTCATTCATCTTGTCAATCTTTGTCCCATACAACAAGGTTGCATTACGCACCTCCAACTCATTTCACGAGGAATCAGGAGGAAGGAGTTCAGAACCCTTCACGGGGCATTCGGCTCTTAGTCTTGTTTTGGGCGATTATTGCATCATATTTTTAAATTGTGCATTGATTAGTATAATCACCTATTCACCCCCCTTCTAGGTGATTTTCACTTATATACTTAGGTTTCAAAAGCAAAGATTCTTATGCCTTAAAAAAAAAAGAAAAAGAAGATAAAATATTTATATTATATGTAATAAAAATCCTCAGATTAAGATGGATTTTTGTGCCTCATAAAGCTTGATTATTCACGCCTAAAAGTGGATTATATCACCAAATAAATCCTTCGTTTTATGGCCTTATTTGCTCGAATCCTAAGTCCTTTGGGTGTTTTCTCACCCGGCGTCCTAAAATCGTCCGGTTTAGGAATCACCGACTAAGACTCATTACATGGGTAAATTAGAAAGCCTAAGAAAGTTAAGGAATATTACAATCAGTATATACACAAATAAGGCATAAGAGTTAGAGTTGAAGAACCCTTAGTCAAAATATTCACGGTCACAAGATGCATATGACTTAGGATAAATAATAGACAAGCTGAGAATACAATTTTATTCCTAACCTTAATTGATAACAAATATTTGAATAGAGGCTAAGTATAGGGATGAATAATTCGATGCTCTTATAACTTACAAGTTGCTTAATACTTGTAAAGCACTTCAAATATTTTCTCTTTTTTTTAAAATGTATTTTCAAAAATACTAACAAATTGTTTCTTTTCTTTATGGATTTTGTCGGTATAATCCACTAAAAATTCTCAGGAGACTACAACTCCTCCTCTAGGGGCAACCTAGAGGTTTAAAGGCTTATTGCACATGCTAAGTGCAATCGCGTGACCTGCGATAGTAGTCCAATAAAAACCTTAGGTTAGTTTTGATTTACTCGAGGATGAGCAAAAGATAAGTGTGGGGATGTGTTTGGACACATATATTGCATAAATATTATTGCATTCCTACATATATTCTGTAATAAATCATTACAAACTCACTTGTCTTAATGTCCTAATCCTTGCAGGGTGATAAAGAGAAGATAAACATGAATCCTATCCAAACAAACCCAAAAGTTCAAATCATACAGGGATCGACTCAAATTCAGAGAATCTTTAGTCTATCTTATCTGAGGATTAGATTTACCAGATAAGATAATACTATAAAAATTTAAAGGAAAAATGAATTTTTGAAGACCCTATTGGGTTTTCTGAGGATAAATGGATAGAGAGAAGATCAACAGATGAGATGAAGTAATTTAGATTCAGATTCAGACTGGATACAGTTTAGCATTTTAATCATAACTTTCGCTACCGAATCTCCAATCTGATGATTCAAGACAATCCAGAAACAAGATTTAAAGGACTACAGATCTTATGTTGATCACTATTTCAAATTCTATCATCTAATAAGTAATATTCAGCAATCAACACGCCAATATGTTGCAGATCAGAATTCTTGATAAATCAAATTAAGTTTGGAGATAAGGGGAAGATTTAAATTCAAAAATAGCCAGCTCTTCCTATCTCCCTACGCTCTCCCTTATCCCTATTTTCCTATAAATACCTGTATTCATTAAGAGAGACACACCGAGAGCTGAAAAGGCAGAAAAAGAGAGTTTTAAACGTTGTAATGCAAGATTGGAGAGGTCAAGGGCTTTGTATTTGATGCTTATTGAATAAAATTCAGAATTCTTCTTCACGATCTTGCAGCATTCAGTCTAAGTCTTTCTTTAATTTTCTCTTTTTTTATGCTATTCTTTTCTTGCATATTTAATTCCATGAAGGCATCACTAATCTTTTGCATATTTGTTTCTTTTTTCTTTTATTAGCTTCTTTTGTTTTCAGCATCGTTTGGAGGAAGGAGACATCAAGGCGACGATGAGAAACAAGTTTACCGATTCATCTTCCTCTTCCCTTCGTACCAATTTCTTAATTTCTTTTTTTTACTTTAGTTATTCAAATCTTCTCAAAAAGGTTAGCATTTCTTTCTTCTTTTACTTTCTTCATATTTTTATTTTTTCTTTTACTTTATTCATATTTTTATTTTGTTTTTGCTTTCTTCTACAAGATCTTCATTTATTTATTTATTTTAAAAATAAAATTCCAACCTTCATCCAAGGGATTTCTCAACTAGAGTAAGATAAAGGTGAGAATTTTATTAACTAAATTTTCAAGAACAAGTCTCTGTGGAATACTTTTCGCTACACACTTTGTTAAAAATATTCTAGCAAGTTTAAATTTCATAACTTGTAAGTGATTCAACAACGATGGAGTTTTTCATGAACTTTGAAATGCGAACAGACAACACACTTTGAACCTTCTCCAGCAAGGAAAAACTCATCTCTTTTGCTACCCTAATTTTCTATTCTGTGAAGTGAATTCCAAAGCCATTGTTCTGGCTTAATCATAGAAACTGATCCTCATACTCCCCATCATTATCAGAATGAAGCACCTTGATCTTCCTATCAGTCTGATTCTCTATCCGCTTCTTCCACTTTAGAAAGCACTTCTAGGACTTCCCCTTTGTGTCTTAGGGTGTATGATTGAGTTTTTACCTACACAGAAAAGTATATAATTTCAGAACTTAAGAATAAAGTGCAAGAAACTCAATGCTACTGCGTTAGCAAGTGGTTATACGAGTCGTGATCCGCAAGAAGGGACTAGCGATGGAAGCGTGTTGTAAGTTCTCTTTTAAGTTCACTTAAAATGGTTAAAAGTCTTCTTAGTTCTTATAAAGAAAAGAAAAAAGAATCTATTGTTAAGTTAAGAAGAAAGTGAAAGATAAAAGAAGGTGAAGAAAAATAGAAAATGAGTTTATACAAAGAAATAAAAATAGTAAAGAGTTAAGAGTTGTGATTGGTGGTAATCTAAACTAAAGAATTAAAAGAAAAGAAAAAAAAACTAAAAGTACTTGCTTATCTCTTTCGGTTGATGACTTATCTTGAAGCCTTTACAAAGACTTACCTAGTCTTAAAAGCGAGCAAAGCATGACAAATAGGATCTTCCCCATTCCCGAACTAACTATGTATTATTATGCAAGCTAAAAGTAAAATTGAAACGGTTTTCCATCACCATAAGCCATCAAGGGCACTCGCAATGGCAAGGCATGCTCGATGCTATAGGTTTCATTTAGATTATTATCAAAACCTGACAGAAGAAGAGTAAGAGAAGAAGAAAATAAAAAAATATAACTTTGATTCAATAACATTAAAATAGAAGAAAAGAAGAAAGACTTACACCAGTGTCTCGCTCAGTACAAGCTTCACTCTCCCATGAAACTCATCTCTCATCTTAGTTACATAAATAAAATGAAAAATTACATAAATAAAAAGTAAAAACCTTATTTACAAATAAAGTACAGCTTAGCCTATACTCTCTATTAAACCGTTCCCTCTGGCCTAAGAATTTGTAAGTATTTGTAGCAAAATATGGAATGGGAGTGCGTCTGAAGATAAGGGGAGCAAACGCTCCTGTTCCCCATCCCTCAATAGAATAGCCACAAAAACACAGCCAGGGCCGCGTTTCCGCGGCCTTGGTGTGGCTAGGTGGCCACACCCGAGGGTGCAGGTGCCTATTTTCCTCCTTTTTGTCTTTATCCAATAATTTTTCAGATTTATTTTTTGATGTTAAAGATTTTTTTATTGATCTTTGGTTAACTAATTAGATCCATAAAAATCCGAATTTAACTAATCTTCATTTAGTATTATCTTCCTTGATATGCACTGATTTTCAACTGGAATTGCCGTTATCTCTTTTTTTTGAATGAATCTAAATTTAGTGGGCTTTTGGGCTCGTTTTCTCTTCCCTCTCCTTTAGTAAAGGCCCTGCAAATAATGGACAAAAAGATAATTAAATTGCAGAGTTTATTAAACAATACATATGGGAGTGTGACGATAAATATGCAATCTCAGTGACCTACCACACCCCTGCACCTATCTTTTGATCGTCCTCGAGCAAAATAAATAAAAAGTAAAATAGAGCTAACCTAGTCTAACTCACTTTTGTAGGAATCACAGTTGCACTTAACATGTTCAACAAGCCATTAAACCTCTAGGTTTCCCCCAGAGGATAAGTTTTGTCTCGTAAGGGTTTTCAGTGAATTACACCCACAGAATCCATAAAGAAAGAGAAATAAAGTGTTAATATTTTCTAAATATATTTTGAAACAAAGAGAAAATATTTGAAGTATTATTGTAAGAGTTCAAGCGATCTATAAGTTATAGGAAGACCGAATTTTTTATTCCTAAACTCTCTCTATATTCAAAAACTTATTATCAATCAAGGTAAAAAGTTAAACTGTATTTCTCATCTAGTCTATTGTTTTACCCTATGTCATATGCACCTTAGTGACCGTGAAATTTTGACTAGGGGTTTTTTAACTCTAACTCTTATGCCTTACTTTTTATATTCTTGGTGGTATAATTCCTTAGTTCTTTTAGGCTTTCTAATCATCTCACGTAATGAGCCATAGATCAGTGATTCTCAAACTGTAGATCTTAGGGCATCAGGTGAGAAAACACCCCCAAGGACTTAACGACTCGAGCAAATAAGGCCACAAAACTAAGGTTTTTTTTATTTATAAGACGGAGCACTTTTAGGCATGAATACTTATGCTTTATGAGGCACAAATACCCAGCTTAATCAGAGGATTTTAATATATATATATTTTGTCTTTTTCTTTTTCTTTTCTTTTTCTTTTTTCTTTTTTTTATAAGGCATAAGAATCTTTATTTTTTAACCCAAGTGTATAAGTGTATAAAGTATGCATATTTCATCAAGGTAAAATCAAGACTAAATTACTTTTTCATGTTTTCTTCCTAATCCTAGAGATCAAACAATTAATTTTATTTTGACCAAGTATAAGAAATTCTAAATATGATTCTCCTATTCCTTAAAATTAACTTAATTTCTTACAAAAAATAGGTCAAAATATTGTTTCTCTTTTCAAAATATTTTTAAAAACAAAGAAAATGTTATTTTAAAAAAAGAAAACCTATGTTATGTTAGAACCTTCCGCCACACCTATCTCATGCATTGTCCTCGATGTATGAAGGAATACATAAATGCATGAAAAAGAAGAAAGAGAAAAAAAATGTTACCTTAAGGTGGTGATCCGGTGGTGGTCAGATTAAGCCAAGTATTGCTACCTAATCAAAATAATGTGGCGGTTCATGGAGCCCAAATTTATTGATCTCTTTTCTATTTATATATTTACAGTCCTCAACATATATAGGATCATTTAAGATCCTATCGTAAAAATTATTCTCTTTACATGACCAATCTTGAAAAATCATCACTGAGTCATTATGGTCAATATGTATGTCCAACAAAGGAATGTGACTTATGGAATGGTTTACTTGAGTTCAAGAGTAATAGGCTTGGGAACCATTACAAACTTGAAAAAATCAACTTTAGGTTCGAGAGTCAGTTTTGGCTCAAGAGTTAAGTTTAAATCAAAGACTTTAATTTCACATTCATTTCCCATCAATGAAATGTGACTATCTAAAAAAGGTGGTTCAATTTCAAAATCTATGGATACAAGAATCAATGTTGGCTCAGGAAATGGGTCCAACTTGGGTAAGGATACCAAAGTCAACATAGATTCTAAAATTGGAATTGAATCACAAAGTTGTGAGTCGGGGTCGCATTCATGTTCAAGTTCAATTTCATTGAAATGAAAACTTGCCAATTTTTCAATGGATTGATATTGGTCAAGTTCAAGGTTTTGCAGTGAAATTGAATCTTGGTTAAAATCTTCAAGATACCATGATTCTTGATTTTCATCAATATGACTAAAAGTGTCAGGAATAGTCAAAGATTAGGTAGGCAGAGTTTTTTTATTCTTACGCATGTTTTTCAATCGACTAAGTCTTTCTTCTATCATATCGAATGGAACGGGACTTGAAAATGGAGTAAGGATCTTGGATTTGAAAATTTTATTAGATTTTGAGTCTTCTAGATTTTAAATTCACCTCTCAAGCTCTTCTAAGGCTTCCATCCTCTTTTCCTAGTCAATTGGTTCTTCTATTGGTTGTTCAGGAAAAGGAGTATATGAAGCAGGATATTGGTAAGGTCTTTGACTATATGACACAGGGAAGTTGTATCCCCACTGACTCTGTGAAGAGTGGTGATGATTATTCCAGTCCTGTTCATAATATTTGGACTGGATAATATATTGATTCGGATAAGACCAATCCGTCATACTTGGTTGGTTAAAGTTATGATATACCAGGTTGGTAATATCTGAGTCAAAAGAGGTTGGGGTGAAGTATGGATCACTATATGCATTGGAATAATTATGATTATAATTTATATCACCAAGATATCTAAAAAAACAAAAACAAAAGCAAGCAAACAAACAAACTAAGAAATAAAGAAAAAAATCTAACTTAAATTAGGGTAAACCTTAGACCTAGAAGACTCCTAACTGATTCGACTATTCACGCAGGGTATATTGCAGAATCTGACCACAAATTAATCAGTTAGGTGGAGGCAAGACCAGTGGGAGGTATCCGTGTCTAAGCAACGAGCCTAATTATGCCAAACCACTGTTCTTCGGGGTTTTGCCACTCGATCCCTAATTTTTGATACCGATTTGGTAAGAGTCAAATTCTAACCAACTTTCCGCTCAGGTCAGTCTCCTATTGAGTCTGAGATCTCCCTAAGGCTAACATCCACGTAGTTTTAAGTTAGGATTGGGTTAGTGAGTGAGAAAATTATTTGTGGGCTAAGGGAGGGTAATGACTTCCCTACCTTATCTTATTTATAATAGGCCATTAATTCAGTTTAGTGTAGTGTACAAGTATATAGCAAAAATGTAATACTCAAGTAATATTTCATACAAAAATGAGCCTTATATTAAATGCTATGCACACATACTTTGGCTCTGGCACTCTTCAACTGTAAACAAAAGATGTAACGAAATAGATGCGTGCCTAAATGCAAGTTTAAATATTTTTTAGCATTTATAAGCAACAATTTACTGTTGAGATTAGAAAAGTATGTACAATGAGTTAAACAAGAAAATAAATAGTTGCAAAAATTTAAACTTTATAATTCAACCAATCTGCAAAACATACAGGTTAGGAGTTCACTGAGATTGCCACGAGAATGCGACAAATCTGAGGACTTCTGGGCTCTGCTTTCTTGAGCAGAGTTCAGGGCCACTTATATGTCCACTATAGTAAAAATTTCCTTGATGTCTCCTCATGTACATAAGAACAAAAAAGAAAGTTAACCAATAAAGTAAATAAAAAGAGAGTTACTTGTTGTCCATCCCTTGCAATGGCGTCAAAATAAGATTGAGTTTTTACATGCATAGAAAAATACAGAATTTCAGAACTTAAGAATAAAGTGCAAGGTATTCAATACTAGCGCGATAGCAAGTGGCTATGCGGGTCGTGACCACAAGGAGGGACTAATGATGGAAGTGTGTTGTAAGTTCTTTTTAAGTTCACTTGAAATGGTTAAAAGTCTTTTTTGTTCTTGTAAAGAAAAGGAAAAAGAATCTATTATTAAGTTAAGAAGAAAGTGAAAGAAAAGGGAAAGTGGAGAAAAAGGAAAACTAACTTATATAAAGAAATAAAAATAGTAAAGAGTTGAGAGTTGTGATTGGTGGTAATCTAAACTAAAGGATTAAAAAAGAAGAAAAAAAAACCTTAAAAGTACTTACCTCTTTCGGTTGATGACTTACATTGAATCCTTTGCAAAGACTTACCTAGTGTTGAAGGCAAGCAAAGCATGGCATATAAGATCTTTCCCGTTCCAAGACTAACTATGAATTCATATGCAAGCTAAAAGTAAAATAGAAACAATTTGTCATCACCATAAGCCATCAGGGCACTTGCAATGGCAAGACATCTTCGATGCTATAGGTTTCAGTTGGATTATCATCAAAACCCGATAGAAGAAGAGTAAGAGAAGAAAAAGAACATAAAAATGTAACTTTGATTCAATAAAGTAAAAATAAAAGAAAAGATGAAAGACTTACACCGGTATCACGCTCAGTATAAGCTTCACTCTCGTTCCCCCATGAAACTCATCTCTCATCTCAGTTACATAAATGAAATGAAAAATTATATAAATAAAATGTAAAAACCTAAGTTACAAACTAAAGTACAACTTAGCCTATATTCTCTGCTGAATCGTTCCTTCTGGTCTGAGAATTTGCAGGTATTTATAGCAAAATATGGAAGGGGTGAGCATCTGAAGATAGGGGGAGTAAACACTCTCTATATCTTAACAAAATGGCAGCGAAAATGCAGCCAGGACCGCGTTTTCACGGCCTTGATTTGGCCAAGTGGCCACATGCGGGGGTGCAGGTTCCTTTTTTTAGCTTTTATCCAATATTATTTCAGATTTATTTTCTAGTTTTGATGATTCTTCTGTTGATCTTTGGTTAACTAACTGGATCCATAAAAATCTGAGTTTAACCGATCTTTATTTAGTGTTATCTTCCCTGATATGCACTGATCTTCAGCTGGAATTGCGTTTATCTTTTTGTTTTTGAATTAATCTTAACTTAATGGGCTTTTGGGCTCGTTTTCTCTTCCCTCTACTTTAGTAAAGGTCCTGCAAATAATTAGACAAAAAGATAATTAAATAGTAGATTTAATTAAACAGTAAATATGAAAATGTGATGATAAATATGCAATATCAATGATCGATCATTGTACACCTAATTCCGCCAAGAAAATGTTGGCCCAAAGGCCCATCACTCTAGTTTTGATGATGATCAACTCATGTAGTTATGGTACTAATGATCTTGTGTTTATTTAGTTTCAGATTTATGATCAAGATCTTAGTAGGTGTGTAGCTTCAACAAAGGATTTAAAGTCAAGTTTTGGAGCTAACACGGTTTAATTCAAGAGCCTATGCATCAAGACCATATCAAGTACTCAAGAGGAGTCGAGCTCGTTGGATCAAGTTTAGACCAAGTCAAGAAGGAGAAGAAGACTTCATGTGAAGACTTGAGTCTAGGTTTGTTTTTATAAGATTTTATTTTTTAGATTAAAATATAAAGGATAGAATAGTTGGTGGATTGCTCAAGTATACCATATACACACACACTCTTGATTTAGATGAGTTTTCATAAAAGAATTTTCATTTTGAAAAAGACTTTTCATTTTGGAAAAATATCGGTTTGGTTTTTAGAATTTCTTATATACATGTCTTTAACCAAAATCATGTTTAGTGCTTATTGTCAAAAATATAGATATTTCATCATTTATGTGTAGTGGATCATATCCGTACACACCATGCTTTAAAAGTGTTTAAAATATCTTGTTTTTGTATTTGGAGAAGTTTTGAAAAAACCAATTTGGAAAAATACGGTTTTTGTTTTAAGCCAAATTTTCTAACTTACAAAAATAGTTCAAATTGTTTGTAAAATGTCTTGATTTTACTCAAACATGTTTGTTTATCAAAGTATAATACTGAACCTATTTTTGTAGATTTTTCGTGAATTTATGGGATTTTATTTTGGATAAAAAATCAACGTTTTAATCCCTAAATCTGACCTGACCTGGCTTTTGTCGGTCGACCGGACCGGTCGACCGAGCTTGAAGTCGGTCGATCGAGTCGATCGACCGACGTGCACAGAACGTGCACGCCAGATCTGATGGAGGGCCGGTCGACCGACCCCGGTCGACCGCAGAGAGCTTCTGCTCTCTGGAAAGCCCCGGTCAACCGGGCCGGTCGACCGGCAGAGAACTCTGTTCTCTGTTCCAGGCAGCGGTCGACCGGGCCGATCGACCGAGGCTCCAACGGTCAGAATTCTAACCGTTGGCGGTCGACCGGGCCGGTCGACCGCCAGCCACCTGGGCTGAAAAATTGCCCAACGGCTAGTTTTTTCTAGCCCTATTTAAAGGGGGCTTTTGGGGCTGTTTTCTCTAAGATTTTTAAGTGGGTTTTGAACCAGTTTTTCCTACTCTATTAAGAGGTTTTCTCCACTTATTTGAGTGCAAATATTTCCAATTAAAAGGGGAGTTTATTAAGAGTGTTTTGCAAAGTGATTTCTTGAGTTTTCCTCCACCATTTCAATTCTTGTTTTCTCACACAATACTTGAGCCATCCATTGCTATATCTACCTATAGGAAATTTGTTGTGAGAGGATTTTAGGTGATCAAAGTGTTGTGATCACCAAAGTTCTACTTTGTACTTTGAGGAGGCGGACTTGCGGGTTCGCGGTGTTTCGAGTTCGCGTGTGAACTCTTTGTTTGAGGTGCGGTCTCGGCGAGCTAGTGGGCTTGCGGTGTGTTCTTGCGGGAACGAGTGAAGGGACTAGAGAGTCCAAAGAGCTTGTAGGTGTTGTGGCACCAAGTGATCCGGTGGGATCGATTTTAGTGAAAATCCTTCATAGTGTTGAAGGCGGGGATGTAGAGCAAGTGTGCTCGAACCTCGAAACAAATCTCCCGTGTTTGCGATTGCTCTCTCTATCTCTTACTTGTCTTTATATCTTGCATGCTAATATTGTCTTTATCATCATATGCTTGATATATTGTGTGCTTAATTGTTATATGCTTGGGGATTGTTTGCTAACACTTGTATTTAACCAAGAGAGCCAACGCGGCACCTTAACTCTTGTTCAAAGGAATCTTGAGGAGTTAGTCCAAAGCCCTTCATGGAGAATTCGGCTACACTCTTGTGTTATACGTGGTGTTTAGTTTAAGAAGTTTTAATTTGCATCATATAGTTTTTAATTCCGCATTATTGACCATAAGATTAGCTTATCACCTATTCACCCCCCCTCTAGGTGATTTAAAGAAAATTCATCTGTAAATGACATAAAGTACCAATGACCACCAAGTGATGCATGCTTGGTCGGTCCCCAAACATCCATGTGAACAACATCAAGAAGACCCTTCAACTGGTGAATTGCAGTGCCAAACTGTTGGCCCAAAGGCCCATCACTCTAGTTTTGATGATGATCAACTCATGTAGTTATGTTTACTAATGATCTTGTGTTTAATTAGTGACAGATTTATGATCAAGATCTTAGTAGGTGTGGAGCTTCAACAAAGGATTTAAAGTCAAGTTTTGGAGCTAGCACCAGTTGATTCACGAGCCTATGCATCAAGACCACATCAAGAGTTGAGCTCGTTGGATCGTGTGTGGACCAAGTCAAGAAGTTGAGAAGCCTTCAAGTGAAGACTTCAAGAAGATGAAGACTTGTGTCTAGGTATAAGATTTTGTTTTTTGTTTTAGAGTAAAATGTAAAGGATAGATAGTTGATGGATTGCTCAAGTATACCATGCACACACACACTCTTGATTTAATTGTCTTTTCATAACAGAATTTTTAGATTTAGAAAAGACTTGCATTTTGGAAAAACATAGTTTTGGTTTTTGGTATTCAAAGTTATATGTTTCAACCAAAACCTTAGTTTAGAGCTAAATGACAAAAACATAGATATTTCATCTTATTTGTGTAGTGAATCATATCCATACACACTATGTTTTAAAAGTATATCTTGTTTTTGTATTTGATGAAGATTTGGAAAAACAAGTTTAGAAAACATGTTTTGGAAAATACAGTTTTTATCTTGAGCCAAATATTTTCAAGATACAAAAATAGTCCAATCTTTTATAACATGCCTTGATTTTGTGCAAGCATGTTTGTATATCAAAGTATATTGGTTAAACTATTTTTGTAAATTTTTATGTATTTTATGGGATTTTATTTGAGCCAAAAAGACCATGTTTTAAATCCTAGAAAACTGTTTCAGACTTCGTATAAGTCGACTTGCCTCCTTTTATAGTCGACTAATACGAAGTCGGCCGACCGGACCGGTCGACTGACGTGCACAGAAGTGCACGCCTTTGTGCACTGGAGGACGGCCGACCGTGCCGGTCGACCGCTCCAGAGAGCAGTGCTCTCTGGAAAGTTCGGCCGACGGTACCGATCGACCGACAGAGAGTTAGACTCTCAGCTCCAGTGGGTCGGTCGACCCTGGCGGTCGACCATGGCTCCAACGGTCAGAAATCCGACCGTTGGCGGTCGACCACACGGGTCGACCGGCAGTTCTGACAAAGCCCCAACGGCTAGTTTTTGACAGCCTATATATTTGGGGGTTTGTGGACTGTTTCACACAAGATTTGGAGAAGTTTTTAGAGCTAGTTTTTCCCACTCTTTTCAGAAGTTTTTCTCCACAAAATAGAGAGCAAATATTTCCTATCTAAAGGAAAGTTTTATCAAGAGTGTAAAAGAGGATTTCTTGAGTTTTTCACCATAGTTCTTTCCTTGCTTTCTCACACAAACACTTGAGCTTTCCATTGCCTTATCTATCCATAGGATTGTGTTGTGAGAGTTTGTAATTGGTGATCAAAGTGTTGTAGATCACCAAAGATTTCATTCTTGTACTTTGAGGAGACGGGTAAGTGTGCTCGTGGTGGTTTGGAGTTCGGTTGTGAACTCTTTGGTTCGAGGTGCGGCCTCGGCAAGCTTGTGGGACTTGCGGTGTGTACGGGACTAGGGAGTCCGAGGGCTTGTAGGTGTTGCGGCACCGAGAAGAGATCCATTGGGATCTTGTATAGTGGAAATCCTTCGTGTGTCGAAGGCGGGGATGTAGAGCAAGTGTGCTCGAATCTCGAAACAAACCCTTTGTGTTTGCGATTGCCTTTTCTCTCTCTCTCTCTCTCTCTCTCTTTGTCTCTTGTTATATCTTGCATTCAATTATTGTCTTTATCATTTACATACTTGATATACATTGTGCTTAATAGATATACTTGCTTGGGATTGTTGACTAACACTTGTATTCAACCAAGAGAGCCAACGCGGCACCTCAACCCATTCAAGGGGAATCTAGAGGAGTTTGTCCAGAGCCCTTCACGGGGAATTCGGCAATACTCTTTGGTTATACGTGGTGTTTAGTGTAAAAGATTTAATTAGGTCATAATTAGTTTTAGCTTCCGCATTATTTGGCATTAAGTGACCATTAGATTAGCCATCACCTATTCACCCCCCCTCTAGGTGACTTACTATTGGTATCAGAGCTTGGTACTCTGATTTGGGTCTAACAACCTAGAGTTAAAGATCCTCATTTTAGGCTAATCACAATATTTGTACACACACCATGGACTTCATGTCACCACCCACCTTTGACATTCTTAACATCCAAATTTGGAAGGTTAAGATGTCATTGTACCTCAAAGCCTTAGGCATACATGTTTATCTTGCCATATCTAATGATTCATATTGTTCAAATGGTAAGAATTTTGAGGCTAATGCTAAAGCCCTTCATGCTCTTAAATGTACCCTAAATGATGAATATCTTTCTAGGGTTTCTAATGTTGAATCAGCTTTTGTAGCTTGGAACATCATCACCTCTCTTGGCGAAAAAGATCTATATTATGCCGGGAGTGAGTCGGATGTTGGAAGTGACGTCTCCAACAAGTGCTATATGGTCCAAAGGGATAACCCCCTTGAGGTAACTACCGAATCCGAGAATGAGGATAATAACATGTCATATGAAGAGTTTTCTATATTTTGTCAATTATTGCTTGAAAAATATGACATGATTAAGAAAGAGAATAAAAATTTGAAAAAGAACATTGCTTGCATGCACAAAGAACATGATTCATTTAGTAATAATATTGCATGCTTAGAAAAAGAGAATGAGGTTTTGAAAAATAAAAATATTTCCCTCATGTCAAAATTGAATGATTTATGTGAAGGGAATATGTCTTTGAAAAATAAGATTGATTTGGTGGAAAAACAAAAAGAAGTTGTTTTTCAAGAAAATATTACTTTGAAAAGAAAATTTGTTGAAAAAGAAAAAGAATTTGTTTCTAAAAAGAAAAAGAAAAATGATTCTATATCTCACCATGCTTTACATGCCACCACTAGTGAGATTAATGGTTTGAAAAATAAAATTAATGATTTGAGTTCAACTTTGAACTCTTGTGCATTCAACCACACTAGATTAGAGTCTATGTTTTCAAAGAAACAAGCTCCACATTCTCATGCACATCATCATGCATATGCTTATGTTGCACACCACGATCATGCACATACACATAAGCATACTAAGGTGTACGTATGTACACATTGTGGCCGCAAAGGCCATTTAGCAAAATTTTGTTATGATAGGTTAAATCATTGTAATTTTGCTAATAAAAGATTTTGGGTTCCTTACAAGACTAACCCCCAAGGACCCAAGAAAATATGGGTACCAAAACCCCCACCATTTGCTTTTGATGTAGGTGAGGGCTCTCACAAAACGTGAGAGGATCGGTGCCTTGGTAGTGGATGCACTTGGACATGATGGACATACTTTTGGGATGCATCACTATCAAGGAGCTTTGGTGGGACAACCACCATATTTGGAGCTTTGAAGTTGGTAACACTCTCTAAACTCCTACTTTTATGCACATGCTTTTAATTTCATATATCATATAGCATGTTCATATTTTTGTGTGCTTCATGTGGTATTTATATGTTTAAATGTAGATTTTATCAAAACTTGCATGTATACATATACAAATAGTGAATTACAATTGATTCATATATGATTGAACTTCATGCTCATTTGTACCCACTAGTTGCATATGCATAGTCTAGTTTTGATGATTCTTTCATTTATACTTGTTATGCCTATTTTATGCTTTACTTCATGTATATGTATTTTTAATTCAAATCTAATAAATATACATGTATACCCGTGAGTCTCTTGCCTTCATGCAAACATCATTAATAGACTCTTTTATTTTTGGGATATGTATGTGTATTGTTAGGATTGGATTAATCATACATATACCATGAAGATTATGAAAAGTCACCTAGAGGGGGGTGAATAGGTGACAATGCTAATCTAGTGAACTTAATGCGGAATTTAAAAACTAATTGCAATTACAACAATGATGCACACACAAGCAAGTATAAGATATAGCAATTTGTACAAAGTAAAGAGAGAGAGCAAGAGTCAATGGATCAAGCGCAAACAAAGAGATATGTTCCGAGGTTCGAGCACCCAGCTCTACATCCCCGCCTTCGACACACGAAGGATTTCCAATCCACTAGCTTGTCCACTAAGGACTCCCACTAAGGGAACCTCCACCGAGGATTTGGGGCAATCACAATTACAAGGAGTTCCCAACTTCCCTTCTTACAATCTCAACCTCCTTCTTGAGGCACTCCTCCAATACAACAAACAATCACCTCACAACTTGAGGGATTAGCACCAAGCTTACACAAAACTCCTCACAACCCAATTTGCACAACCTCCTCAACACAATGAGGGAAATGGCACAAAGCAAGAAATGGGTTTACAACTAAGTGGTTTCAAACAACAACCACAAACAATATCTTTTCCCACACAAATATCCTATAGATATAGATAGTAGATTTTTGCTCAAGTGTGGAGAAAACCAAAGGAATGGAAATCAGAAATTATAAAGAAAAATCCTTGGGAAAAACTGAAACAAAGATAGAGAAGTTCAATCAAAATCCTTTCCCAAAAACCCTTTCTTTGATTTTCCAAACCCTAACAAAAACACCAAATGTATTGTTTAATTTGAGCTCAAAAACTTCTTTTGATTGCTGTAAAAACACCAGAGAGTATGAAAAATTTCGCACAAAAATTCTTAGAGAAAAACTCTTGCAAATGGGGTATTTATAGGCAATTATCAGAAAATAGCCGTTGACAGAAATTTGACAGATTTACCCTGCCGGTCGACCGTCCAACGGTCAATTTTTGACCGTTGGCAACTAACGGTCGACCGGCCCGGTCGACCGAATAATCCAGAGAGCAGACTATTCTGCTCCGGTCGACCGTCCCGGTCGACCGCTGACTGTGCCAGAAACGTGCACAGGTTTGTGCACGTCGTCGGTCGACCGTTACGGTCGACCGAACTAGCCTGGCAGGCAGCAAATAGGTCAGAAAACTGAGGTAAAAAATATTCCAATAAATCCCACAAAATCTCTAAAATTCCACAAAAATAGTTTTATCATTTTATATTGAAATACAAACTTGTGTTAAAAATCCTAACACAAATTTCAAACATATTTGACTATTTTTGTGTCATAGAAATTTTGCCAAAAACCAAAAACCGTATTTTCTAAAACCTTGTATTTTGAATAGAAAATACACATTGTCTAAAACTCATCCATGATACAAAAATATGATATTTAAACACTTTGAAGCATATTGTATATGAATAGAAATTCAATATACAAGAAACATATATATATATCATGATTTTTGTCATTAAGTCCAAAAATATGTTTTATTGTAAATACCAAAACACAAAACACATGGAATAGATTATCAAACAAAGTTTGTCTAAACAATTGAAGCATGCATGTATATAGAACAAATCTAATATACATAAACCATGTAAACTTGTTTTGATAAAAAATCTATTAGTTCTTGAAAACCAAGATCGGTTAAACCTAAAACCGAAAATCAAAACATGAAAGGTGTGTGTTGTGAACTTGAGCTTATCATACTATTCTAATCTTTACAATTAGGATCTAAACCCAAACTAAAACTATGGATACCTAAGTCTTCTTGTAGAGTGCAATCTCCAAGCTAGAGCGCAATCTCCAAGTCGGCTCGATCCAAAAACTCTTGATTCACCGAGCAAGTGCAATGTATGATCTTTGATGCGCGGGCTCTTGAATCAACATGTGAAAGATGTGTGGAAGCTTTCACCAACTAATATCTTGTTAAATATCTGAAACTTAAACATTGCAAGATTATTAGTACACATAACTACATGAGCTAATCATCATCAAAACTAGAGTGGAAGGCCTTTGGGCCAACAATCTCCCCCTTTTTGATGATGACAAAACTCATGGAGTTATATATGCATGGATTAAAGTAAAGCTTCAAAGAAGCTCCCCCTTAACTCATGCATAGGAATAAACAAACAATAAGATGCATATAAACAGGGTTCTTGACATAAAATGAATATGCATATGAAACATGCTATTGATTCCAATTAAAACAAAACAACTAAATTACCAAAACATACTCTTGATATCAATAAAAATGAAACATAAAACATGCACATAAAACATGCATAGACATGCATATAAACAAGGCTTCTTTTCATCAAATGTAAATTATATGCAAACACAAATATGCATATAAAACTCAAATTCTTCTCCCCCTTTTTGTCAATCATCAAAAAGGGTTAAAAATAAAAGCAAAAACAATAAATTTTTCTCCCCCTTTTTGTTCAAAGCAAAGAACTAATAAAGGGTTAAATCAAATATGATACCAAAAAAAAATGTGGCAATGAAGTGTATATTGATACCAATTGAAAAACAACAAATCAATTGAAATCAAAACGAGAACATATACCAATTGAAAACACAAAAAAAATGAAAATCTTGATACCAATTAGTAAGTAAACAAATAACCTACCAATTGTAAACAAACAAACTAGATACCAATTTTGGAATTAAACAATACTAATTTTGAATTTCCTTAAAAACAAATCTTGATACCAAATGAAACTATTGTTCTTTAAAACACAAGATACCAATTGAAATTATTTCTTTGCCAATTGAAATCTTTATTTTCTATCATAAAGCAAGGGAGTGGAATACCAAAAAAATATCAATTGAAAGATAAAATACCAATTTAAAAAATAAAATACTAGTTTTCTTCCCCTTTATGAAATTCCACATGAAAATATGCATATGCTTGAAATAAGATACCAATTGAAAATTAAATCAATTGAAAATTTGCTTTAACATTGTTTCAATTTGAAAAGTTCAAGCTAAGCATAAACAAAATTTGTGATATCTTGAAGCACAAATAAATCATCTATATATGTATGTAAGAAATAGATACCAATTGAAATTGATACTATATGAAGTGTAAGCATACATATATAAAATACAAACATATATGAGTATACAAAAAGATGTCATATTGATACCAATTGAAAGAGTTCAATGATACCAATTGAAACAACAATAAATACAAGTGTATATCTCATATAACCTACCGCCCAATCATGGTTCAAGATAAAAAGGATTTTCATTATAAAGCATACAAGAACATGATCTCCCATCCAACCGCCCATTGATGGTAGGGGTTTTCAAAAAAAATAGATTTGAAATTATAGTATGTTTGAAAATCTCTACCAAAATGAAGAATATCGCAACTAGTTAAATGGAGGGTAAACTAGTACGAAATCCTTCGAGTAAGGAATAACAAAAATATTTTTCATGAACACATGAAACTCACATGGCACTAAAACACTCAAAATCTAGATAGCACAAATTTGTACTCATGAAAACTAAATCATGAGAAAACATTAAATAGGGAGAGTGTACAAGTGTTGTGTGAAACATATCATCATGAAAAAGGACAATCAAGCTCAATTGAAATTCCTTTAAAATATAAATATATGAAAACTAAATTTTCATTACTAAAGGAATTTCCTAAAAACATGAAAATCTAAACTTTTCATTAAAAGTCAATTTATACTTCAAGGTATATGTATGTTTAGACAAAGCAAAAGTATACATACATATCCCTAAACACAATTGAGTCCAAAATATAGATTTGCATGAAAAGCAAATGACTCAAGGGGCATACATGTATATCTTAAGGTTTGGCAAAATAGACATATACATGAAGTAAAAACACTTTATCATAGACAACACATGATCATAAAACATATCAAAAATGAGGAATACATGTTTGAATGCATGAATCATCAAAACTAGACTATACTAGTACATCAAGTGAATACAAATGAGCGTTCAAACACAAACACATATAAAGGTCTATTTGTAGCTCACTCGTTGTACAAGTATAAATCCTAGTCTTAATGAAAACTATCATTCAAGCAAGTAGTCAAAACATGAAGCATAAAACGGGTCAACAATCAATATGATAAAAACATGAATTATTAAAACAAAAGAATCATAGTCAACCATATGATTTGCATGACAAAGACATGTGCATTAGAACTATGATCAACATGATAGCTAAACATAAAGAGAACACAAAATAAGGGTCCATACTAAACATGGGTGATCTCATAAGCTAAACATGCATGTCAAGGGTCTAACAAACATGGCATATATCATACTAAAACATGAGTCATCAAAACAAATCATCATATAATCATAAACATCCAAATGGTCATAATGCAAATGTATGTGCATAAGATCTAGGGCATACATGTTAGTTCTAAACAAGGTGAGAACACTAAATATAGATCCATATGAAACATGGGTGCTCAAGTAACTAAACATGTATAACACTAATCTAACTAACATAGCATAAGCATAATGAACAATGAAACAAAACATGCTATGAATATGTAAAAGTATGCAAATAAAAATGGGAGTTAGAGAATGATACCAAAACCGATGAAGGTGCATCTCTAGTTCTCCAAAACATGGTGATCCTCCCACCAAGTCTCCTTGAGAGTGAAGCATCCAAATGGTTCTCTTTTAAGCTTAGAATGCATCCACCTCAAGGCACCAAAGCCCTCAAGTGATGCGAGAGCCTCCACCTACATCAAACATCAAAGAGGTGAATCTTGGTACCCATTTTCTTGTGGGTCCACGGGGGTTAGCATCTTTTCTAACCCAAACAAAATTAGTTGCTAAATTTTTAACATGTAAAAGATCATAACAAAATCTAGCAAGATGGCCTTTTAGACCACAATGTGTACATGTGTACACGTGAGCATACATATGATGGTGGTGATCATGAAAAGCATGTGTATGCCTAGATGGGTGTGCATGCAAGGTTGGAACTTGTTTCTTGCGAACCAAGGTTTCCAATCGTGTGTGATTCATGGCACAATGGCTCAAAGTGGAGCCCAAACAATCAACACTTTTCTTCAAATTATTTATATCATTTTCTATGCTAGAAGACAAAGTGGAACATGCGATAGGAGTGCAAGAAGTAGAAGCTACATTAGTATGATAAATATCAATCTCATTTTGTAAAGATTTATTTTTAATCAAAACCAAATCCAATTCTTTTGTAATTGAATCAATTTTATTTTTCAAAGTAAGATTTTCTTTGAAAACAAGATCCAATCTAGAAGACAAAACCTCATTGTGTTCTACAACATCATCAAAATCATTTTTGTTTTTCAAATCTTCAATTTCTTTTAAAGCAATTTCAAGTTGAGATTCAAGTGAGTCACGTTCACTAATAACCTCTTCTTTCTCTTGCAAAACCGATTCAAAAGTTGAACATAAATCCTTTAATTCTTCTTTTAAGTCAAAATGTTTCTTTTTCAAAATCTCATGTTTTTCCATAAAATTTTCAAGTTTAGAAGCAAGGTCAACATTCAAATTTTGAACTTCAAAACAACCATGGCAATATGAACTAGAGCTATCATCTATTTGAGAGTCCGATTGTACCTCATGGGAGTCATTCCCATATGCCATAAAACAAGGCTCTTCGGATACATCTCTCCTAGATCTCCTCATATTGTTGATGATCCTTGGAAGCTCCGGAGATGTCAATACGCTCCAAACTGCAAAAGCCGAGTTAAAACTATCAAAAACAAGTAAGAGATTATTATCAAAAGATGCTTTAAGTGTTTGAAGTGCAAGTGCATTGGCCTTCTTATGCTTACTAGTATTTGGGAGGGCTTCTATGGTGATGGCTTGATAAACTAGATGACCTAGTGTTTTTAAATATCTAGTCATGTTAACTTTCCAAGAGTCAAGTCTAGTATGGTCAAACATAGGAGGGCTAGCCATGAGAGCAAACTAGTATGAGTGCAAATGAGATGCAAATGAAGATTAGCAAACCAAGATCACACTCCTAGGTGGTTAAACCTAAATATCAGGAGCGCTAGCTCTGATACCAATTGAAAAGTCACCTAGAGGGGGGGTGAATAGGTGACAATGCTAATCTAGTGAACTTAATGCGGAATTTAAAAACTAATTACAATTACAATAATGATGCACACACAAGCAAGTATAAGATATAGCAATTTGTACAAAGTAAAGAGAGAGAGCAAGAGTCAATGGATCAAGCGCAAACAAAGAGATATGTTCCGAGGTTCGAGCACCCAGCTCTACATCCCCGCCTTCGACACACGAAGGATTTCCAATCCACTAGCTTGTCCACTAAGGACTCCCACTAAGGGAACCTCCACCGAGGATTTGGGGCAATCACAATTACAAGGAGTTCCCAACTCCCCTTCTTACAATCTCAACCTCCTTCTTGAGGCACTCCTCCAATACAACAAACAATCACCTCACAACTTGAGGGATTAGCACCAAGCTTACACAAAACTCCTCACAACCCAATTTGCACAACCTCCTCAACACAATGAGGGAAATGGCACAAAGCAAGAAATGGGTTTACAACTAAGTGGTTTCAAACAACAACCACAAACAATATCTTTTCCCACACAAATATCCTATAGATATAGATAGTAGATTTTTGCTCAAGTGTGGAGAAAACCAAAGGAATGGAAATCAGAAATCATAAAGAAAAATCTTTGGGAAAAACTGAAACAAAGATAGAGAAGTTCAATCAAAATCCTTTCCCAAAAACCCTTTCTTTGATTTTTCAAACCCTAACAAAAACACCAAATGTATTGTTCAATTTGAGCTCAAAAACTTCTTTTGATTGCTGTAAAAACACCAGAGAGTATGAAAAATTTCGCACAAAAATTCTTAGAGAAAAACTCTTGCAAATGGGGTATTTATAGGCAATTATCAGAAAATAGCCGTTGACAGAAATTTGCCAGATTTACCCTGCCGGTCGACCGGCCCGGTCGACCGTCCAACGGTCAATTTTTGACCGTTGGCAACTAACGGTCGACCGGCCCGGTCAACCGAATAATCCAGAGAGCAGACTATTCTGCTCCGGTCGACCGTCCCGGTCGACCGCTGACTGTGCCAGAAACGTGCACAGGTTTTTGCACGTCGTCAGTCGACCGTGACGGTCGACCGGCTACATGCGGTCGACCGTTACGGTCGACCGAACTAGCCTGGCAGGCAGCAAATAGGTCAGAAAACTGAGGTAAAAAATATTCCAATAAATCCCACAAAATCTCTAAAATTCCACAAAAATAGTTTTATCATTTTATATTGAAATACAAACTTGTGTTAAAAATCCTAACACAAATTTCAAACATATTTGACTATTTTTGTGTCATAGAAATTTTGCCAAAAACCAAAAACCGTATTTTCTAAAACCTTGTATTTTGAATAGAAAATACACATTGTCTAAAACTCATCCATGATACAAAAATATGATATTTAAACACTTTGAAGCATATTGTATATGAATAGAAATTCAATATACAAGAAACATATATATATCATGATTTTTGTCATTAAGTCCAAAAATATGTTTTATTGTAAATACCAAAACATAAAACACATGGAATAGATTATCAAACAAAGTTTGTCTAAACAATTGAAGCATGCATGTATATAGAACAAATCTAATATACATAAACCATGTAAACTTATTTTGATAAAAAATCTATTAGTTCTTGAAAACCAAGATCGGTTAAACCTAAAACTGAAAATTAAAACATGAAAGGTGTGTGTTGTGAACTTGAGCTTATCATACTATTCTAATCTTTACAATTAGGATCTAAACCCAAACTAAAACTATGGATACCTAAGTCTTCTTGTAGAGTGCAATCTCCAAGCTAGAGCGCAATCTCCAAGTCGGCTCGATCCAAAAACTCTTGATTCACCGAGCAAGTGCAATGTATGATCTTTGATGCGCGGGCTCTTGAATCAACATGTGAAAGATGTGTGGAAGCTTTCACCAACTAATATCTTGTTAAATATCTGAAACTTAAACATTGCAAGATTATTAGTACACATAACTACATGAGTTAATCATCATCAAAACTAGAGTGGAAGGCCTTTGGGCCAACAGATTAGTGTTTTGATGAAAATGATTTTTCGTGTTTTTGTTAAAAATGTGACTTATGATCTTTTTGAGCTTCAACGTCTATTTTCATGAAAATACTATTTACATAACCTTTGAACACTCATCTTTTACTTTTTAAGATAATTTTGAGCTTTATGGACTATGAGTGATTGAACTTTGATGTATTTAGTATGATTCATGAAATACATATACTTTGATTTCATGTTTTTGAAGGATCTTTAACTAGTTTTTCAAAAATTATTTTAACTAGTTAATTGTTCTTCATTTGGTAGAGTTTTTCAAACAAAGCTTATTTTTCAAATCTATTTTTGAAAACCCCTACCATCTATGGGAGGATGGATGGGAGATCATGTTCAAGTATGCTTTGAAATGAAATCATTTAAAAACTTGAACCTTGATTGGGTGGTAGTTATGAGATATACACTTGATCTTATTGTTATGTCAATTAGTATCATTGGACTCTTTCAATTGGTATCTAAATTGATAATTCTTGTATATACTCATACTTTGTTTTCTTATATATGTATGTATCAATGTCAATTGGTATACTCATTTCATACATATATATGAGTTTCATGTGCTTAACTTTCAATTGGTTCACATTTTTAAAGCACAAAGTTTATGATGAAAAATAAAAATTTTTGGATCATTATGTTTACCATTGATATCAAAATGCTTCAACTTCATATTTGTTAAATTTCAATTGGTATCAATATGTTATATAATAATGATTATTTTCAATTTGGTATCTTAAAGTTTGTTTGTTTTACAAAAGCTCTGATACCTTTAAAAAATTTTGTTTAAGAAAAATTAAAAAAAAATGTTTTGATATGTATTTCCTATATGCAAGGAGAGCTTAACATCTCTTCTACATATAGATTCATGTTGAGTATATTATAAATTGAGGAGCTTGACAACTCTTCTTTATATGATATACGTGTGTAGGGGGAGCTTCACATCTCCTCTTATGCATTACATAATATGCGTTATGTGAATTAGGGCTTGTCATCCCTCTTTCATGTAATGTATATGTGTAGGGAAGCTAACTTAGCGTCTTCTTCTTCATGAATGTATATCGCATATAAATCTTTATTGATTGATTTGTATTACCCCTTCTTGATCTCTTTGTTTTTGACAAAAAGGGGGAGAAAATTTTGTTTGATTTAATTTTACTTTGAACCCTTTGTTGATGATTGACAAAAAGGGGGAGAAGAATTTGAGTTTTATATGCATGGTTGAGTAAGATTTATGTTTATGAATATATATTTGTATTTCAAATAGGAGAAAAAGATTTTGATTTATGCTTGTTGCATGTTTTATCTCCATACTTGCATACATATTCATGTGCCTCATTTCCATATCTATTATTTATTTGGTATGCATGAGTTAAGGGGGAGCTTCTTTGAAGCTTTACTTTAATCCATGCATATATAACTTCATGAGTTTTGTCATTATCAAAAAGGGGGAGATTGTTGGCCCAAAGGCCCATCACTCTAGTTTTGATGTTGATCAACTCATGTAGTTATGTTTACTAATGATCTTGTGTTTAATTAGTGACAGATTTATGATCAAGATCTTAGTAGGTGTGGAGCTTCAACAAAGGATTTAAAGTCAAGTTTTGGAGCTAGCACCAGTTGATTCACGAGCCTATGCATCAAGACCACATCAAGAGTTGAGCTCGTTGGATCGTGTGTGGACCAAGTCAAGAAGTTGAGAAGCCTTCAAGTGAAGACTTCAAGAAGATGAAGACTTGTGTCTAGGTATAAGAATTTGTTTTTTGTTTTAGAGTAAAATGTAAAGGATAGATAGTTGGTGGATTGCTCAAGTATACCATGCACACACACTCTTGATTTAATTGTCTTTTCATAACAGAATTTTCAGATTTAGAAAAGACTTACATTTTGGAAAAACATAGTTTTGGTTTTTGGTATTCAAAGTTATATGTTTCAACCAAAACCTTAGTTTAGAGCTAAATGACAAAAACATAGATATTTCATCTTATTTGTGTAGTGGATCATATCCATACACACTATGCTTTAAAAGTATATCTTGTTTTTGTATTTGATGAAGATTTGGAAAAACAAGTTTAGAAAACAAGTTTTGGAAAATACAGTTTTTATCTTGAGACAAATATTTTCAAGTTACAAAAATAGTCCAATCTTTTATAACATGCCTTGATTTTGTGCAAGCATGTTTGTATATCAAAATATATTGGTTAAACTATTTTTGTAGATTTTTATGTATTTTATGAGATTTTATTTGAGCCAAAAAGACCATGTTTTAAATCCCAGAAAACTGTTTCAGGCTTCGTATAAGTCAACTTGCCTCCTTTTATAGTCGACTAATACGAAGTCGGCCGACCGGACCGGTCGACCGACGCTCACAGATGTGCACGCCTTTGTGCACTGGAGGACGGCCGACCGTGCCGGTCGACCGCTCCAGAGAGCAGTGCTCTTTGGAAAGTTCGGCCGACGGTACCGGTCGACCGACAGAGAGTTAGACTCTCAGCTCCAGTGGGTCGATCGACCCTGGCGGTCGACCGTGGCTCCAACGGTCAGAAATCCGACCGTTGGCGGTCGACCGCACGGGTCGACCGGCAGTTCTGACAACGCCTCAACGGCTAGTTTTTGACAGCCTATATATTTGGGGGTTTGTGGACTGTTTCACACAAGATTTGGAGAAGTTTTTAGAGCCAGTTTTTCCTACTCTTTTCAGAAGTTTTTCTCCACAAAATAGAGAGGAAATATTTCCTATCTAAAGGAAAGTTTTATCAAGAGTGTAAAAGAGGATTTCTTGAGTTTTTCACCATAGTTCTTTCCTTGCTTTCTCACACAAACACTTGAGCTTTCCATTGCCTTATCTATCCATAAGATTGTGTTGTGAGAGTTTGTAATTGGTGATCAAAGTGTTGTAGATCACCAAAGATTTCATTCTTGTACTTTGAGGAGACGGGCAAGTGTGCTCGTGGTGGTTTGGAGTTCGGTTGTGAACTCTTTGGTTCGAGGTGCGGCCTCGGCAAGCTTGTGGGACTTGCGGTGTGTACGGGACTAGGGAGTCCGAGGGCTTGTAGGTGTTGCGGCACCGAGAAGAGATCCATTGGGATCTTGTATAGTGGAAATCCTTCGTGTGTCGAAGGCGGGGATGTAGAGCAAGTGTGCTCGAACCTCGAAACAAACCCTTTGTGTTTGCGATTGCCTTCTCTCTCTCTCTCTCTCTCTCTCTCTCTCTCTTGTTATATCTTGCATTCAATTATTATCTTTATCATTTACATGCTTGATATACATTGTGCTTAATAGATATACTTGCTTGGGATTGTTGACTAACACTTGTATTCAACCAAGAGAGCCAACGCGGCACCTCAACCCATTCAAGGGGAATCTAGAGGTGTTTGTCCAGAGCCCTTCACGGGGAATTCGGCAACACTCTTTGGTTATACGTGGTGTTTAGTGTAAAAGATTTAATTAGGTCATAATTAGTTTTAGCTTCCGCATTATTTGGCATTAAGTGACCATTAGATTAGCCATCACCTATTCACCCCCCCTCTAGGTGACTTACACAAACTTCACCTTTGTCTTTTGATCCATAATGCTTTGCTCACTGGAGTTCCATTTGCAGGTCACTGCACCTTTCAATACTCCTTGCTTTGCCACTGCTTGCAAAGAGTCCAAGCAACTTTGTCCGACCCTCGAATTCCATGGTTCGCCATTTAACCGTTCTGAAGACACCAAAATCCCAATCACTGCACTGCGCTTCAAGTAGTAAAGATTGTCTCGTCAAATTCATCTGGAACTACCCATAAGCTACTGGACATCTTGAGAACGCCTTCTCCAAGAGTCCCTCTCAGGTCATCCACTTTCAGAGCTCCCATTGAGATCAAGTTCTTTGTCATACGAGGAATATATCTCACTTCTTCAACTTTCTCATTGTCCCATCATACAACCTGATGTGGACTGCTCCTATCCCTTAATACAGCACGTGTGTCCATCACCAAACAACATTTTGCCTCCATCTAGTTTTCCAAAACTAGCAAACATCTCCTGTCTGGGACAGATGTGATAGGTGGCATCTATATCCAATACCCATTCAGACGCATTTGAATAACAATTTGAAAGTGTAATAGAGAGTGTAAATTATGAAGAGTTTGAATCACTACCATCCGACTTGGTGACATTCACCTCCGATGTATTCTATGACTTATCCTTCTGCCTATTCTTGAGCCCTGGTTATTTCCTAATCCAATGTCCAATTTGTTGGCACGAAGGCCTCACCCTAGTTTTGATGATGACTAACTTATGAAGTTGTGTTACTAATGATCTTGTGTTTATTAAGTTTTAGATATTCAATCAAGATCTTAGTTGGTGTTTAGCTTCAATAAAGGATTTGAAGTCAAGTTTGAAGCTATCACATGTTGATTCAATAGTTTGCGTGTCAAGATCATATCCAGTACTCGAGATGGAGTTAAACACTTTGGATCATGTTTGGATCCAGTTGTCTTGGAGAAGAAGATCGACAAGAAGACTTTGGTATAGGTTTGTTTAGTTTAGGTCTTGTGTAAGGATAGCTTAGTTCGCTCAAGTACACACACACACAAAGTTTATAGTTTTCAGTTTAATCATTTCGCTTTAAAAAGTTTATGTTTACTTGGTTTACACAAAACTTATAGAAACAAGTTTCAAGTTTTGTGTTTCGGTTTATCATGTATACCGTTTCAAGTTTCAGATTTTCAAGTATACATTTTTTGTTTTCATGAATAGATTTTATTAAAAGAAGTTTATATGGTTTATATGTATACTATATTTCATCCATATACATTGATGATTCATATATGTTTAGAAAAAGTTATTTTGATATTTCTAGTTCATGATTTTAAGTTTTATTTTTATCAAAACTTATTTTGATATTTATTGTCAAAAATAAGGATATATCATTTATTATGTGTGTTGGATTCTATCCATATACACTATGCTTCAAATGTATTTTAATATCTTATTTTTGTATTTATACAAGTTTGTAGAAAAATCGGATTTCCATTTCAAAGTTTGAACATTTGAAAAATACAGTTTTTAGTTTATGCCTATATTTCTTTACCTCAAAAATAGTTTACTTGTTTGTAATATGTGTTGATTTTTTTTCACACATAATTATTCTTCAAAGTATATACATGAACTTATTTTTGTGAATTTTATTGGGATTATTGAGATTTAATTGGATTAACAAGTTGACTTTCAATCCCTTAATATTCTGCTTTTAGGCTGTTGTCGGCCGACCGATCGGTCGACCGACGCATGGCTCGGCCGACCGATCGATCGATCAACGTGCCAAGAAACGTGCACAAGCTCTAGCCCTTGGCTCGATCGACTGACCGGTCGACCATAGCAAGGAGCGGTTGATTGAGAATTTTAGAATTTGTAAATAAGAATGAGTTGTAAAATTCTTAATCTCAATGCTATCCGCTGTAGCAAGGGCTCAAGCGGGTCGTGATCCTCAGGGAAGGATGCGATGCAAGCTTTTCGACCGACTCCTCTCTATCTTCAAAATATGAGAGAAGAGATTAGATTTGAGATATACATATGATATGAAAGATGTGGTTTTACTGATCTTCTACCACAACCCTATTGCAAGTTAAGGAGATTGATCATCATATTGAGATGTATGTAATTCACCCTAGGTTATTAAGAACAATTCAAGCAAGAAAAGACGATACAAGATTCTAACTAAGTTACATTATTAAAAACTAAATAATGTTTCATCCTAACATCTAAGTACAGCTTATGAGAAGATTAATCTTAAATTTAGGCTGTCCTAGTTCTTAAGTATGAAGTCATGAAGAGTCTTTTAAATATGCAACCTAGATTAAGAAGTCTAATTATCTGTTTAATCTTCAAGAAAAATAATCATTAACCTTAGGGTTTCAAGAAGTGGTCATCAATCCGATCAATGCTTAACTGCTCTAGGGTTGCTTTAAGAATTTCAGCAAACCACTAGAGGAAATTAGTTCATCATTTTTTTATCTTTTCAATTTATTTATTTATTTATTTTTGTTGTTTAATAAGAAAGATTGCAAAAAGTAAAGAAAAAGAAAACCAGAGATAGATCACAGAGAATAAAAACAAATAGAAAGACAATAAACGAAATGAGAAAGTAGGTAACCTTTATTTGATAATAGCCTCCAAATACAAGCTCCTTCTTCCACAATGTGCTTGAAACAAAAATTACAACGTGCTGAAATTTAAAGAAAAATGGCTAAAAGAAAACCCTAATCGTCTCTGGATCCCCTCTCTGCTTCGCCTGCAGGGATATTTATAGGTGCAGAAGGTGATAGAGTCCCGGATAAGATCGTACACGAAAGCAGTTGGGCAGCCTCATCAGAAAGGCCGCGGAAACGCGGCTTGGGCCGCGTTTTCGCGGCTCTATGTCATCTGTTGGCCACGCGCTTTGGCGCGTGGCTTCTCCTAGTCCGTCCATCTTGTCGTTTCTTTCTGAAAGATGAATCCTGGCTCTTCAGTTTGGATTTTCGAGATAACTTAGAAATTAAGTTACTCTAATCCAAATCCCTTCAAAAAAATAAATCTCATCCCTGCACATGTATTTATCCTCATCCACCAGGTATTTAGGATTGGATAGAATTCTATCCTTTCCCTCTTTGTAGTATTTGCAATATTTACTTCTTGTATTTGCACTTTGACTTCTTGTAATTGCACTTTTGCACTTGGGCTTGGACTTGGGCTTGGATCTGGGCTTTTGGGCTTCATTAAGCTTTAATTCTTTATTTAATTCAGAACTCAAGACCTGCACACATTAAATAACAAAATATTAATAAATGTGCATCATTATATGAATAAATGTGAAAATGTGATAGTAAATATGATGACAATTATGCATTTTTCACTACCAATCACACCCCCACACTTATCTTTTTGCTCGTCCTCGAGTAAAAATCAAAAAGAAAAAGAGAATCTAATCTAACTAACACACTTTCGTAGGAATCACGGTTGCACTTAGCATGTGCAACAAGCCGTTAAACCCCTAGGTTACCCTAGAGGACGAGTGTTGTCTCGTGAGGGTTTTCAGCGGATTACACCCACAAAATCCATAAAAAGGAGAATATTCGAATTATACTTGAAGAGACTAAGTAGTCTATAAGTTTTGGGATTATCATTTTATTCATTCTTAGACTTAGTCTTAATAAAGTGAATTGTTATTTATTTTAGGTAAGGATCAAAATTGATGTTTGTATAGTCTTTTCGTTACCAAAAATCATATGCATCCTTGTAACTTTGCTAGGAATTCCTTAACTTGGACTCTCATGCCTCTTTTTTTTATTTTTATAACTTCATCTAATTTTCTTTCGTGTAAGTATCAAGGCTTCTTGAGGCCCTCATACTTAACTAATTGGCTATTAGATGTGTTAATAAATTTTTTTTTATAGCATGTATAACTCATCTAATTTTCTTTCGTGTAAGTATCAAGGCATCTTGAGGCCCTCATACCTAACTATTTGACTAATAGATGTGTTAATACATGTATAGTATTTCTCAGTTTTCTTAGACTTTCTAATCTACCCATGTAGCGAACTCAAAGTCGGTGGCTCCCAAACCGGTAGGTTTTAGGGCACCAGGTGAGAAAACACCCCGCGGACTCAAATTCGAGTGAACTAGGCCACAAAACTAAGGGCTCTATTTTATTCAGAAAATCACCTTTAGGCGTGAACACTTATGCTTCTTGAGGCATATGTATCCAGCTTAATTAGTGATATTTATTATATTTTTTTTTTAATGAGGCACAAGGGTTTTTGTTTTGGAATCCTATATATGCACTAGGAATGCACATTTCATTAAGGTAAAAATCAAGACTAATTATTTATTCAATTTCTCCTCCTATACCTAAAAATTAAACAATTCATTTATTTTGACCAAGTTTTCGAAATTCTAATCATGACTTTCCTAATTCTTAAAACTAACTTAGATTTCTTTCAAGAAATAAGTCAAAGTATTATCCTTTTTATAATTTTTTTAAAATTTTTTTTTTTATATTACATATATAACATACCCTTCCCCCACACTTGTTTCATGCATTGTCCCTAATGTATGAATGAAATATATGGATGCATGAACTGGCAGAAAGATATAGTTACCGATACAGTGGGTCAAAAAGACCCATGGCTGCATTTACTTCCGGTACTGACTCCAAAAAGATTTTAAGACGTTGACCATTTACCTTGAATGCATTGCCATTTTTGGGGTCGTAGATCTCTATGGCTCCGTGTGGAAACACAGTCTTAACAATGAAGGGCCCTGTCCATCTTGACTTTAATTTGCCGGGAAAGAGATGAAGTCTAGAGTTATAGAGTAAAACTTTTTGTCCTTGAACAAAAGTTTTTCTCGTGATGAACTTATCATGAAAAACCTTTACCCTATCCTTCGCAATCTTCGCATTGTCGTATGCTTTGTTCCTCAATTCCTCTAGTTCAGAAATTTGCAATTTCCGAAGCTCACCGGCCTTATCTAGATCGAAATTCAGCTGCTTTATTGCCCATAAGGCCCGGTGCTCTAGCTCGACAGGAAGGTGGCAAGCCTTTCCAAAGACTAGTCTGTAGGGAGACATTCCTATAATCGTCTTAAAGGCAGTCCTATATGCCCATAGGGCATCTACCAGTTTGATGGACCAGTCCTTCCTATTCTGATTCACAGTTTTCTCCAAGATGAGCTTGACTTGCCTATTGAAAACTTCTACCTGTCCGCTAGTTTGAGGATGGTAGGGCGTAGACAACTTGTGAGTTATGACATATTTTCGCATAAGAGCTTCAAAAGTTCTATTGCAAAAATGTGTGCCATTGTCACTAATGATGGCTCGAGGGATTCCGAAGCGTGAGATGATATTATCTTTCAAGAATTTGACAACAACTTTGTTGTCATTTGTCTTGCAAGGGACAGCTTCAACCCATTTTGACACGTAGTCTACGGCCAACAAGATGTATTGGTGCCCAAACGAATTAGGGAAGGGTCCCATAAAATCGATGCCCCAGACATCGAAAAGTTCAACTTCTAAAATTGGATTTAGGGGCATCATATTTCGTTTGGAAATTCTTCCTATCATTTGACATCTTGCGCAAGTTTTGCAATACTCAAATGCGTCTCTAAACACGGTTGGCCAATAAAAGCCACTTTGCACGATCTTTTCGGCAGTTTTGCGGGGACCAAAGTGTCCACCGCAAGCGAACTCATGACAGAAAGCTAGAACACTTCTAGTTTCCTCGTCGGGGACACATCTCCTAATGATTTGGTCGCTACAATATTTGAAAAGATAAGGATCTTCCCACATGTAATACCGGACTTGAGACAAGATCGGTATCTATCCTGTTTTGACCAATTAGGTGGTGTTTGGTTTGTGACTAAGTAATTTACTATGTCAGCAAACCATGGCTTCTTAGAGATGGCTAAAAGTTGTTCATCGGGGAAATTGTCATTGATGGGCAGTTCGTCAGAAGGTGCGTTTGGCACACGAGAGTGATGGTCTGCTACGACATTTTCGACCCCTTTTTTATCTCGAATTTCGAGATCGAATTCTTGAAGGAGAAGGATCCAACGAATGAGTCCGGCCTTCGCATCTTTTTTAAGCATAAGGTATCGAAGTGCAGAATGGTCAGTGAAAATCGTGGTCTTGGTCCCAAGTAGGTATGGGCGGAATTTCTCCAAAGCGAACACTACTGCCAAGAATTCCTTCTCGGTTGTAGTATAGTTCATTTGGGCGTCATTGAGCGTCCTACTCGAATAATAGATCACGTGCTGCTTACTATCCTTACGCTGTCCTAAGACAGCACCTATCACAAAATCTGAGGCATCGCACATGATCTCAAAAGGCTTGGACCAGTCCAGAGGTGAGATGATAGGTGCAGAAATAAGTTCCACTTTCAACTTTTCCCACGCACTATTGCACCTATCGTCAAATATAAAGGGCACGTCTTTAGCTAGAAGGTTTGTAAGGGGTCTAGCAATTTTGCTAAAATCCTTAATGAACCTACGATAAAACCCAGCGTGTCCTAAGAAAGACCGAATGTCCTTCACGCATCGTGGAAGTGGAAGTTTGGCTATGATCTCCACCTTGGCCTTGTCTACCTTAATCCCTTCCCTAGATATCTCATGACCTAGGACAATTTCATGCTGCACCATGAGGTGACACTTTTCCCAGTTGAGGGTCAAGTTCTTTTCGGTGCACCTACTCAGTACTAGCTCCAAGTGATGGAGACACTGGTCAAATGAATTCCCATAGACGGAGAAGTCGTCCATGAAAATCTCTAAGAAACGCTCGACCATATCAGAAAACAGGCTTAACATACAACGTTGGAATGTGGCGGGGGCATTGCATAAGCCGAAAGGCATTCGACGGTAGGCAAATGTCCCAAATGGGCACGTGAACGTTGTCTTTTCTTGGTCCTCCGGGGCTATAGGAATTTGGTTATACCCTGAATAACCGTCCAAGAAGCAGTAGTACTCATGACCGGCTAATCTTTCCAGCATTTGGTCAATAAATGGGAGGGGAAAATGATCTTTCCTAGTGGCTGCGTTCAACTTGCGGTAGTCTATGCATACTCTAACCTTGGTAGGCAATCGTGTTTGCACTAACTCATGCTTGTCATTCTCTACCACAGTAAAGCTAGACTTCTTAGGGACCACATGCATTGGGCTAACCCATTCGCTATCGGAAATGGGATAAATGATCCCATTATCTAACAGTTTCACTATTTCGGCGTGTACAGCCTCCTGCATGAGTGGGTTTAGCCTACGCTGTGGATCTCTCTTCGGTCTAACCCCTTCCTCTAGATGGATACGATGCTGGACTATCGTAGGGCTCAGTCCCTTGATATCTGCCATAGTCCAACCAATGGCTTCCCTATGTCTCCTAAGGGTTGCCAGTAGGTCTTCCTCTTGCCTATTAGTCAAATTAGATGCAACTATGACCGGTAACGTCTCTTGTTCACCTAGGTAGGCGTACTTAAGATGTTTACGCAAGGCTTTTAACTCCAAAGAAGGAGTTGGCTCGATAGGTGGAGGAGTTAAGCTAGAATCTCCCATCTCTATAGAACTCAGATTTGATTCCCATTCGATCTCATCAAGGCTGAGATCACTTGCTTCTAAATCTTCCTCTTCCTCTGACTCAAGTGTGATCTCCTCATTATGCTCACTCGTCATGTTCTCAATGAAGTTAACCTCAAAGGGTTGGTCGGTCACATCGTAGGGATGCTTACCTAGGTTGAAAACAATGACTTCCTTGGTCATATCCCAAAAGTCAGTCTCATGGATCCGTTTCTACAATTTATGATTGCATTTGCGGTTGCTAGGAACGGTCTTCCTAAGATGACGGGAGTTTGGGACCTAGGATTAGACACAGGTTGTGTCTCTAAGACAATGAAATCGACTGGGTAAATGAATTCTCCCACCCGTATGAGAACGTCATTGATCTCTCCCTTAGGAACTTTGATTGAGCGGTCAGCCAACTGAATAGTGACTTGGGTCGGGTTGAGTTCACCTAATCCAAGTTGTTGATATACGGAGAAACGGAGCAAATTGATGCTAGCTCCTAAATCGAGGAGTGCTCGATTGATTTCGGCTCGACCTATGGTGCAAGAGATGGTGGGGCAACCAGGGTCCTTATACTTAATAGGGATCTGGTTGGACAATAGCTCACTAATGTTAGTGGCTAGAAAAACCTTCTTAGGCACATTAGTCTTTCTTTTCTTGGTGCACATGTCCTTAAGGAATTTGGCATAACTAGGGACCTGTTGGATTGCATCAAGAAGTGGGATGTTGAGCCTAACTTGATTGAACACCTCTAATAATTTCTCCATATGTGCATTGTTGTTGCTTCTAAGCCTATTTGGAAATGGAGCTATAGGCTGGTGCACCTGTCCTGCTGACTTTTCAACTTCAGTTTCATTGGAGCTGGGTGGAGAGGGAGTGGAGCTAGATGGAATGGATGACTGAGATGGATCCTGTGGCATGGATACTTGATTATCAACTTGTTTTCCCGATCTGAGTGTATGAACCATGTGACACTGATTTGGGTCTTGAGCCTCATTGGCTGGCCTAGGATTCCTAGGATTTGGCAATGGTTGACTCGGTAGGGTACCCCTCTGTCTCTCTTGTTGGTTCAATTGGATCTCTATCCTAGTTAAAACTTGAGCCAGCGTGTCGTGGCTTTTAACTAGAGTGTCCATCTTTCTTTTCAAATTTGAAAGTCTTGTCTCAATTTGTGAATTTTGGAAAGACGGTGGAGAATTTTGACTAGGGAAATTTTGTTGATAGGGCGGATTTTGGAAATTGTTGGAGAATTTGGGCCTAGTTTGATCATTGTTGCTTGGGCCCCACGAAAAATTGGGATGATTTCTCCAACTAGGATTGTAGGTGGGTGAATAAGGATTGTTGGCGGGCCTTGTGAAGGCCGCACTCATATGTTCGGGCAAGCTTTGATGTGCGATGAAGACAGGACATTCCTCGAACACATGGTTCATATCTTGACAATAAGTATAGCCCGCCGAAGATATTGGGCTGACTTGGTTCACAGAGACTGGCTCTTTAGTTTCAAGAGCCTCTAGTCTTCGCATAACAGCAGCTAACTTAGCATCGGTTGCTACGTTGGCCTCGATGGAATGGATACCTCCTTTAGAAGAAGTAGGGTCATTAGTCCTAAATTTTTCCGGAGTAGGTTCCCATTGGATGGTATTATCAGCTAATTCTTCATATAATAACCATCCTTCATCTTCGTTCTTTTGCAGAAATCCTCCTTGGCACATGGATTCTAACAGCGTTTTAGTAGGATAATCTAATCCATCATATAGAACTTGGCAAAGTCGCCATTTCTCTATCCCATGGTGAGGGCATTGGGCAAGGAGGTCCTTAAAACGTTCAAAGTATTTCCAAAAAGGTTCATTGGCTGTTTGCTTAAACTGTAGGATGTTCTTCCTAATCAGTGCAGTCTTGTGAACGGGATAAAATTTCTTTAAGAAGGCCTTAATGAAATTATCCCAAGTAGATATTGAACCGGCCTCTAGACTGTAGAGCCATTTCTTTGCTAAATCTTTCAAAGCAAAGGGAATAAACCTAAGTTTGATGGCATCTTTTCCTAACTTAGGTATATTCATCATGAGACATACTTCTCCAAATTCCCTTATGAAGAAGTATGCATCCTCGGATTCAAGTCCATGAAATTTGGGAAGGGTGTTGATGTATTGTGGCTTGAGTTCAAATGGGTCAACACTTTCAATAGTAAGCTTGATGCAAGAAGGAAGAGAGGTTCTAATAGGATAGAACCTATCTTGGAGTGACTGTGGTTGTGCCATGTGTGAGTCGGGCTTTTGCTCGGGTGGTGAACTAGTTCTAGTTAGCCTGGATGTAAGTGGGTCTCTCGACCAAGCGGGCATGCACAATTAGCAAACAAGTTCACCCAATCAACCAAAAAAAAAGAAAAACAAACAAAAAAAATCCTATTCTAGGGTAATCCTTGACCTAGACGACTCCTAACTTTAGACTGTCCTTAGGAGGTCTACTGTCGACGTTAACCACAAGCTAATCGGCCAGGTAGGTGGCAAGACCGGTGGGAGGTTTTCCGTCAGAGACGTTCCTTAATTAAATAACCACCGTTCTTCGGGCTTTCGGCCCTCAATCCCCTGCCTAAACACCGATTTGACAAGAGTTAATTTCGAACAATTTTCCTCCTTAGGTCAATCTCCTATTGAGTCCGAGTTAACCTAGGGCCAACGTCTAGTCAAATTTTACTTAAAGTTAGGGTTGTGAGTGTGACGGATATGATTAAGAATTTTACAACTCATTCTTATTTACAAATTCTAAAATTCTCAATCAAAATTTTGGCGCCGTTGCCGGGGGAGGAACGACACGATTTCCTCAATCTAATTATTTTTTATTCTTTCTGTTTGCAGATACAGAGAATAGGAAAAGAAAGCAGTAGCAAGGACACATAGCAACTCTGTGCCTTTGCCCTCGAAGGCAGAGCATCAGAGCCTACTTCTTTGCCGCGGGTCCGCGGCAATAGCCGCATTTCCACGGCAAGAGTAGTTCACTACTCATCAAATTTTCTGTAGGTTGCTCAGAATTGCAAATATTGCTTACTGCTGTGATTAAATTTCTCTGTGATCACTCTGCAACTGCTAATTAATAACATTAACCCATTTGTTGATAATAAAAATTTTAGACTCTTGCATTTAGGGCACGTGTCTTTTTTAATTTTTTTATTCTGTTGAAGAGTGCTGGCGACAAGGTACGTTTGCATAGCATTTAGATTAGGAAACACTCTTGGCTGATTTACTGCTTTCTTGAGTGATTACTTTTCTACAGCTTTACAACACAAAAATATCTTAAGGGCATAACCCATAAAAAAGATAAGGTGGGGATTTCATCACCCTTCCTTGGCCCAAAAATGTGATAGTAAATATGATGACAATTATGCATTTTTACTACCAATCAGCGGTCGACCGATCGGTCGACCGACTGGCTCAGTCCAAATCTCGAGTTTAGTTGATCGATCGAGCAGTTGACCGACAGAGTATTATAATACTATGTGGCCTCTGGGCAGTCGACCGGGAACCCCAATGATTATTTTTATGATCGTTTGTCGATCGACTGTCGACCAGCCATGTGGCCTGAGTTCTGAGCCCAACGGCTAGTTTTTTGATGGGCTATATATATAGGTTCTTTCGGCCAGTTTTTGGCAAGATTTTTAAGACTAATCTTTCCCATCTTCTACAGTGTTTTTGCAACAAGTTTTTTAAGAAGTTTTTGATCTACAAAAATCTTTATTTGTATTTTTTTCAAAGTCTTGGAAAATCAAAAGAAAACAAGTTTTGAGAATCTAGTTTCTTGTTCTTCATTTCTAAATTAATTCAAGAGTTTTCCCAAGAGTTTTCTCTTTGTGTTTCTTTTCCAAAATCTTTGCTTACTCACATACTTGAATTTTTCATTGCAAATCTATCCTCTAGGATCTTGTATTGTGAGAGGTTTTGTTTGTGGTTTTTTGAGATCACCAAGTGTTGTTTGTGATCTTTGTGATCACTAAGTTGTATTTTTCTCTTTGCTTTGTGTTTGACTTTGTTCCTCCCTCTTGTGTAGAGGCGTGAGAGAGTTATAGTTGTGCACTCCCGGTTTGTAAGTTATAATTTCTCGATGGAGATCCCTTTGTGGAAGGTCCTTGGTGGACATAGTGAAAATCCTTCAGAGTGAATGCGGGGACGTAGAGCGGTGGCTTGAACCTCAAAACATATCCTTATATTTGCGTTTGAATTTCTCTATCTCTAAACTCTTTTTATATCTTGCATTATTATTATTGCTCATATCTATATATGCTTTGTATTGTTTGTATGCTCACACTTGTGTTCAACCAAGAGAGCTATTGAAGCATCTTAACTCGTAATTTAGAGGAATCCTGAGAAGAAATTCCAGAGCCCTTCACGGAAAATTCGGACTCATTTTTGGTTGCACATAGTGTGTGTTTAGCATTTAGTTTTTAATTCCACATTATTTTTTCTAGATTAGCACTACACCGATTCACCCCACACTAGGTGTATATTCAATTGGTATCAGAGCCTACGCTCCTGATATTCAGTTTAACCACTTAGGAGTGTGATCCTTTCATTGACAATCTAGTTGTTACTTTGAACACATATTAGTTTACACTTATGGATTATCTTACTTCACCCATGTACGATGTTTCCAACATTGACATGTGAAAATTTAAGATGAGTGTGTAGTAAAAGCCCTAGGATTGCATGTTTATCATGCTATTATTAAGAAATCATATATTGATAATGGCAAGTATCTTTAGGCCAATGCACAAGCCATGGATGCACTAAAGCGCACACTTAACAAAGTTTATTTATCTTTGTTTCTCATTGTGATTCCGTTTTTGTAGTATGGCGCACGTTGAGCTCTCTCAAGGAACAAGCTTCAAACAATGCGGAGAGAGAACCCATAGTAGATGAGTTTGAGCAAATATGCTACATTGTCTAAGGAAATGACTCCCTTAAGGTAAGTCTGGATACTAATCTTGATGATTGTGCTAGCTCTTCTAATGATCATAATAGTATGGATGCCCATATGAATGAAGAGCTTTCTGAGTTTTGTAAAAACTTGCTTTCAAATTTTAAAGTTTTGAAAAGTAAAAGTTTTGATTTAAAAAAAGAAAATAAGATGTTGTTTTCAAAACTCGAGTTGATTTGGAAATAGAAGGTTGAGGTTTCAAATGAAAGGAATTCATTGAAAACTCAATGTGACCTTGTTTTAAATGAAAATAAATTTTTAAAAAATAAAAATGATTTTGATATTGTTTTGAAGAAGAATGGTATTTTGTCTTTAAAACTTGATTTAGTTTTAAAAGAAAATGATTCTTTGAAAAACAAAATTGTTTTGATTTCTAAAGAATTTGAATGTATCTTTTAGAAAACAATTCTTTAAAAAATGATTTTGCTTCACATTCTAGTCATGCTTTCATTGTTTTACCTCCTAGTGATAAGAATATTGCTTCTCATACATGTTCCACTTTTTCTTCCAATATTTATAATGATATACATACTTTGAAGAATACTGTGGATTATTTTGATTCCACTTTGAGCCATTATGTCATGAATCACAAAAGGTTGGAATCCATGTTTCGTAAGAAACATACTGCACATATGCATGCAAATCCTACATGACATACGCATGCTTCTAATTTACACACGCATGACACCATGTACGCTATACTATACACTTGTACACATTGTGATCATAAAGGCCACCTTACAAAATTTTGTTATAATAAGTTAAATGATTTAAATTTTGTAAGTAACAATGTTTGGGTTAAGAGAGGTACTAACCCCGGAGAACCCAAGAAAGTTTGGATATCAAAATCTACTCCTATTGTATTTAATGTAGGTGTGGGCTCTTACAAGACGTGAGAGTGTTGGTACCTTGGTGGTGGATGCGCTTGAGGTAATTGAACACTACATTGGATGCATCACTATCAAGGATATTTTGGTGGGAGGACCACTAAGTTTTGGAGACATAGAGACTACTTCGTCAGTTTGGTAACTATCTCTACTCTTCATGTTATGTTATATTTATATGCTTTCATGTTTTTAGATTGATGATGTTTAACATATTATGGTTTTCATGCTCATTTGAATTAAATACAATAATTATTAGACTTGTGATATACATATAGTATTTGAGATACACCTATATTCATATGAATTCATATCTTTGTGTTCTCAATTTTGTTTAGCTATTATTTATATTTTAGTGGTAATAATACTTGCATTTACACTAATGATTATATTGGTTTATCGTTCATATTTTGTGCGTATCATACTTTGATTATATGTTTAGATGTAATATCTATTAAAACTTGTGTGTATACTTGTACAACTAGTAAGTTACATTTGATTCTTATGTTTAGATGCTTTATTGCTAATGTGTACTCATTATATGTACCTGTATGGCCTAGTTTTAATGATTCTTACATTCATACTTGTACTCTTATATTTGTTTTCATATCACTCTTGTACATGTTTTCATGAAAGTGTTTAGCTTCATGTATATGTAAATTTTGTCAAAACTATTTGATGTACATGTTCTATCTTTGAGTGATCTAAGTTATATGCCATATATGCTATATGAACTCATTTCATATTTGGATAAATATGTATGCTTTAGTTTTGACAAAACATACATATGCCTTGAAGTTTATTTAGTTTTTGATGAAAACAGTATTTTCATACTTTATGGTTTCATATTTATGAAAAGGTATTCATATTTGTTTTTAATGAAATTGAGCTTCATTGCCTTATCTCCATGATTATCTTTATTACATGATTTATGTGCACTCTATATGTTGTGTTTACTCATGATTTTTGACTCATGAGCATATATGTCCCTTATAGATTTTTGAGTGTCGATTCTTGTGTAATTTTCATGTTTTCATGGATATATTTATGTTTTGTTGCTTACTTGAAGGATTTTGTACTAGTTTTCAAAATTATCTTAAAACTAGTTCCTTATTCTTCAATTGGTAGAGTTTTTAACCTATACTAAATTATTTTCAAAATATTATTTTTGAAAACTTCTGCCTTAAAAGGGTGATTGGTTGGGTAACCATGTCTTGTATGCTTAAATTGAATATTTTTTTTAAACATGTGCATGATAGGTGGATGTTACGAGTTATACACAAGATTATCTTGAAAATTGGTATTTTTGTATGCCCATATTTTTTTATATGTTTTCTATATATGTATACATCATATTTCAATTGGTATTTAAATTGATTATGCATACATATATATAATTTCTTGTGCTAAATAAAAAGTTTATACATATATATTTTATAGCACAAATTATTTCATGCTAGGCTTGATTTTGTTCTTAATGTTAATTGATATCTTTTACAACCTTATGCATTGGTTTAAATGATATATAAAAAAGGGGATGAAAAATTCTTGATTTTACATTCAATTCGTAATTCATATATTTTCAAATTCTATCTTACTCCCACACTTTTTGAGAAATTTTTTTAGAAAATGATTTTATTTTCTATTGGTATCAAAATTTATTTTAATTGATTTTAAAAATTTATTTTGACATGTATTGCTTATATGCAAGGAGAGCTTAATATTTTCACTATATATAAATTCAAGATGAGTGTGATATATAAAGAAAAGCTTGACATCTTTTCTTTATGCAGTACACGTGTGTAAGGGGAGCTTAACATCTCCATATATACATTGTATATTATGCTTATATGGGTTAGGCTTTAGTCACCTCTTTCTTCATGTAATGCATCTATGCAGGGGGGTTCCTTATATTCTCTCCTCTTCATAGATGTATATCGCATATACTTTTATCTTATTCTTTTTTGCCCCTATGTTGATGATTGACAACAAGGGAAGAAAGATAAGTTTATATATGCATGTTTAGTTTAATACATATATTTTGTTTTGATATCTGTTTTGGTTTTGATATCTAGAAGTTTTTATGCATATCCATTCTATTGGTTTATTGGTATCAAGAGCTTTGCATATTCATTTGATATCATATTTTCAATTGGTATCGCATACTTTTAATTGGTATCAAGAACTTTGGTATCAAAAGCTTACATTGCATATTTATTTTGAAACTCATTTAAGAATTGGTATCCAAAGCTTATATTACATACTCATTTGATATCAAGATTTTGCATACATTTGGTATCTAGAGTTAACATTGCATCTCTATATGATTATTATGTTTGGTACCATACACTTTCATTGAATATCTACTTGTTTTATGTTATGCATTAGTTAAGGAGGAGCTTCTTTGAAGCTTGTCTTTAATCCATACATATAACCTTATAAGTTTTGTCATCATTAAAAAGGGAGAGATTGTTGGCCCGACCCTAGTTTTGATTATGACTAACTTATGAAGTTATGTTACTGATAATCTTGTGTTTATTAAGTTTCAGATTTTCAATCAAGATCTTAGTTGGTGTTTAGCTTTAACAAAGGTTTTGAAGTCAAGTTTTGAAGCTATCACATGTTGATTCAAGAGCTCGCATGTCAAGATCGCATCTAGTACTCGAGATGGAGTCAAGTTCTTTGGATCGTGTTTGGATCAAGTCATCTTGGAGAAGAAGATCGACAAGAAGACTTTGGTCTAGGTTTGTTTATTTTAGATCTTGTGTAAGGATAGTTTAGTTTTGAATCGATCAAGTATATACACAAACAAAGTTTATTGTTTTCAGTTTAACCGTTTGCTTTAAAAAGTTTATGTTTTCATGGATTACACAAAACTCATAAAAACAAGTTTCATGTTTTGTGTTCCGGTTTATCATGTATACCGTTTCGAGTTTCAGATTTTCAAGTATACATTCTTTGTTTTCATGAATCGATTTCATTAAAGGAAGTTTACATGGTTTATATGTATACTGGATTTCATCTATATACATTGATGATTCATATCTGTTTAGAAAAACTTATTTTGATATTTCTAGTTCATGATTTTATGTTTTGTTTTTATAAAAACTTATTTTTATTGTCAAAAATAAGAATATATCATTTACTATGTGTATTGGATTTTATCCATACACACTATGCTTCAAATATGTTTCAATATCTTATTTTTGTATTTATACACGTTGTAGAAAAATTGAATTTCCATTTCAAAGTTTGAATTTTTGGAAAATACAGTTTTTAGTTTATGCCTATATTACTTTACCTCAAAGGTAGTTCACTTGTTTGTAATATGTGTTGAATTTTGATCACACATGGTTATGCTTCAAAGTGTTTACATGAACTTATTTTTGTGGATTTTATTGAGATTTATTAAGATTTAATTGGATTTAACAAGTTGACTTTCAATCCCTTAATATTCTGTTTTGGGCTGTGTCGGCCGACTGACCGGTCGACCGACTCATGGCTCGGTCGACCGGTCGGCCGACCGACATGCATAAGAAATGTGCACAAGCCCTCTATCCCTTGGCTCCGTCGACCGACCAGTCGACCGTAGTAAGGAGCGGTCCACCGATCGGTCGACCGACTGGCTCAGCGCACGTCTCGGGTTTGGTCAGTCGATAAAGCGGTCGACCGACAGAGTATTATATACTCTAGGACTAGGGGCGGTCGACTGGGCGGTCGACCGACAACCCCACTAGTCATTTTTATGACCGTTGGCTAGTGGACCGGACGGTCGACCATTGGCTGGTCGACCGGACGGTCGACCGACAAGCCATCTGGCCAGAGTTCTGAGCCCCAACGGCTAATTTTTTGATGGGCTATATATCTGGGTTCTTTTGAATAGTTTTGGCAAGATTTTTAAGAACAATCTTTCACATCTTCTAAAGTATTTTTGCAACAAGTTTTTAAAGAACTTTTTGAGCTATAAAATCTTTATTTGTATTTGTTTCAAAGTTTTGAAAATCAAAAGAAAATAAGTTTTGGGAATCTAGTTGCTTGTTCTTCATTTCTATATCAATTCAAGAGTTTTCCAAGAGTTTTCTCTTTGTGTTTTCTTTTCCAAAAGGTTTGTTCACTCACATACTTGAGCTTTTCATTGCAAATTTATCTTCTAGGATCTTGTATTGTGAGAGGTTTTGTTTGTGGTCTTTTGAGATCACCAAGTGTTGTTTCTGGTCTTTATGATCACTAAGTTGTCTGTTTCTCTTTGCCTTGTGTTTAGCTTTGTGCCTCCCTCTTTTATAGAGGTGTGAGAGAGTTGGAGTTGTGTACTCCTAATTTGTAAGTTGTAATTACTCGGCAAAGGTCCCTTTATGGAAGGTCATTGGTGGATATAGTGGAATTCCTTCTGTGTGAAGTCGGGGACGTAGAGCGGTGGCTCGAACCTCGAATCATATCCTTGTGTTTGCTTTGGATCCTCTATCTCTCAACTCTCTTTATATCTTGCATTGTTATTTTTGCTCATATCTATACATGCTTGGTATTGTTTGTGTGCTCACACTTGTATTCAACCAAGAGAGCTATTGAAACACCTCAACTCGTAATTTAGAGGAATCATGTGGAGAAGTTCTAGAGCCCTTCACGAGAAATTCGGACTCACTCTTGATTACACATAGTGTGTGTTTAGCATTTAGTTTTTAATTTCGTATTATTTGTCTGAGATTAGCACTACGCCCATTCACTCCCCTCTAGGGTACATTAACAATCTGCTTGCAATTGAAACACTGATTCTGGATTACACTGTGATTGCCCACCAAGGTTTTCTACTTTAATCTAAGTTGACTTCCTCTTTTCTAGTTTGGACTACATCCTCCCACAGCCAATACGTCTGCTGATGTGCTACTGAAGGACTTCTTATCCTTCCTTCTCAGTTGAGATTGACAAGAGAAGTGGTCACTTCCATGTAGCTAAGAATGTTCTCCCATTGATCAATGTAACCACAAAGGACTCATATCCCTCATCAAGAAGAGAACTCAACAGCATCAAAAATTTGTCTTCATCATCGACCACTACATCCAGATTGGACAAATTCGCGAGAAGCTTCGTGTAGGTGTTGATGTGATCACTCATAGAACTCCCCTCTTCAACTAAAAATGGTAAAGTCTCCTCTTTAAGTGCAAGCAGTTCTAAATGCTCTTTTTCAGGTACTTTCTCACGAGAGTCTCTCATATCTTCTTCACAAAAGTCTCATTCTTCACATCATACTTCAGATCCTACTCCAAGAAAGACCTAATAACTCCACAAGCTGTCTGATTCATCTTCTTCCAAACTTTCTCCTCTACTTTTGTAGGTCTCTCTAGTATCCTCTAAATTCTGCGCATTCAGCGCGTCCATTACCTTGTATCTCCACAATCCAAAATTATTTGTGCCATTAAACTTCACCACATTGATCTTCATGTGATGAACGTTTTGAATGTTCTTTACAATGAAAAATCACTCTCATTGGATGTTTCTCTGGCCATTTCTTCAAATTCCACAATCAAGCAAGCAGAAACTAAGGTAGAATGGAACTACAAGTGACAAAGTTCAGATTTTACCTCCAATTGAAACTCAAAGATGAGTTTCCAATAGATCTCTCCACCAAGATTGAAGACGAGATCCAATAAGGTAAAAATCTAATTTTTATCCAACCGAAGCTTCCAATCTTCAAGATCCAAGCTTCAAACCAAAGATCCACTCCACCAAACTATTGTAGATAAGATCCAATCCGATAAAAATCTGATTTTTATCCAACAAAAGCTTCAGATCCAGAAATCCAAGCTTCCAATCAACGATCCGATCCACCACACGAAGGCCAAGCATAGCCTAGAGCTCTGATACCACTTGTTGGAGCTGAAATCAGTTGGAGAATAACTAGTTCTAGATCACAAACACACACACAAAGAGAGGAGACCAAGATTTACGAGGTTCGGCAAGATGTCTACGTCTCTGGACAGAAGAGAGAGATCTATTGATGATTTACACAATATTACAAGAGAATTATAGTTGGTTCACTCAAGAACACTCACCAGCTCCTGATTCCTATCCAATGGGTTCTATCTTCTATCTATAGTGAGAAGAAGAAACCTCAAAATAGCTCCAGGTGGGATCTAGAATCACCTCTGACCAGACCGTCGGTCGGTTCGACCGACACAAGCGTGCGGTTGACCTCTCGGTTGACCGTACAAAGTCCAGCAAGATTGCAGGACTTACTAGAAATGTCAACCGACCCAATTGGGTTCTTCTTCCTCGTGCAACATCGGCCGATTATTTGGTCAAATGATTCAATTCTTGTGCATGTCGGTCAATCATACAGTCGACCGAACCTCTGGAATAGAGTTAAAATTTTCTACTATACCATTTTTACCCTCTCTCTCTACATTACTTGCATTCATAAATGACGAAGATCCTAGAGATTTCAAGTAATTGCAAACATCAAAAGTAGCTGGGTAATTTCTTTTGTTTAAAACGTTGAGCATGGACCCCGCATTCCATTAAAAGATTTTAATGAAACAAAGAAGGGAAAGTATAAGACGAACAAATGCCTTCTAGATTTGGCTCAACGTGATGAGCTATTTGACATATTATGATGACCAGAGGAATAGTGAAGAAGATCAGAGGAATGCAGGCCGTCGAGAAAGTTTAAGCAGCCCACTCGAACACCGACATTTGATCGTCTTCTTTCTCTGTTTGCTTAATTTGTTGTTCTCTCTTGTCTATCATCAATCTAGTCTTTGTGATGCTTATAGCTATAATCTATATGCTTGTTAGTGTGTTCTGTAATAGACAGCGAGGGGGGGCGTATCCAAGTCTTTACGCATAGTAACATATAAGCAAATAAAGTAATGTGATGGAAGATGATATGAGAGTTCAACAAAGTAGTTGAAAATATTTCTAAAACATTTGTTGTGGAGATTTTTTGACACAACTGATCAGAGAATCACCCTGACACCACAGGCAAATGGGTATCTCGATTTTCCTGTGATAATTGAAGATTTCAGCATAACAAACAGACGGAGATAGAGATTTTTTACATGAAAACCCAAATTAGGAAAAATCGCGGGGAGAAGGGAGAGAATTCACTATGGTCTCAAGGTTACAATGAATTCTACAGAATATTCTTATGTTTACAACTTCTCAGATGTGATCCCTTTTCTCGATGGATGTCCAAATGCATAAATACCGTGTGGTGCTGTAATTGAGGACGCAAATACTTCGTATCTCCATAACTACATGATTTGTACATTGCAATTTCTTCATAACTGCTCAGATAATAGTGCCTGATTGTTAAGATTGATATGCAAGGATATCCGCCACTATCCATAATGACCCCCACTAAAATATAGGCATGAAATATTTAGAACGTGGGGTTTATCTGATGGGGTAACTGACTCCATGAATCAGAGAATCCTGCCACTGAGCTATATCCAGCATGGAGGCGGGAGTCTCCGCGGAAGGACTTTGTAGTGGGGGTCGGGGCTTCCAACTAATTGATGGTTCTGTCTGAGTTGAATATCCGGGTGAAAGATCTGGGATAGATATCGTCAGAGAGGGGCCTGGCAGTTGCAGATGTTAGAGGGGCACCTCGGGTCGGAGAGGGACTTGGCCATTGCGAATGTCAGAGAGGGATCTCGAGTCGAGTGTGAACTTGGGGCAGGGTCTTAGGCTTTCTCCTTGGACCCGCAATGGTCCAGCTGGTATATTGAGTTTATTGTTCACTTGAGATGCTTATGATGTGGTGGGACACGCGTCATGATCTTGATAAGGGTCAAAATTTGACCACTACAGATGCCTCCCGCTCTTTCGATTGCCAGAGTCGTGAAAAAGGAATCAAAAGATCAAAGTTGATAGGAGCTTAAAGTACTTCTGAGCTCTTTTGGAAGTCTATATAAGTGAAGATCTAGTTCATTATTACGAATCCCTAAAATTACGACTGAAGGCCGCACAGTTGGATGACTGCTGGTGTGTCAATTAATTGGATTGGCACAAAATTTTTGATGGGTGTCTTTTTGAATCTTGGCATCATTATGACTGAGATTGTGAGGCAGAGATGGTTGATATGATTTGATAATCTTAGGGTGTGGACCAGCTTTTCAGAGATTGAAGATTTAAATTTGGGACATTTTGACTCCTCCATCTATAAATAGGGTGGAGCCTTATGGTTGAAATCTGCCCATCTTCAAAAAACCTTCTTTCTTTCAAGTTACTTCTAATGATAGGTTGCAATGTCTTTTTTCTTCTTTATCTGGTGGGGAAAGAGAGGGAGAGGATGGAGATGGTTGGAATGGATGTCAGGCTTCTGCCGTTTGGGAGCTTGGTAGGCGCAAAACATTAGTCTTCACAATGAGCTTGTCGCGACAAGGCTCTGCGGCCAGGAAGGATAGGTCATGCCTCTTCTTTGATCTGGTTTGTTCGACTGATCTCCAGTCAAACTAATCCATCTCTCATATTATGTTTTAGAGTTCTTCTTCTTGGTGGCACGTATGAGGAATGAGTGGGGTTTGTTCAGGCAGTTGCGGTGGTGGATTTGATTCGATCGCCGTCTTTCAGATCTGGAAGTCTTCATTCTGGTCAAAAGCTAGAAGGGGAGTGTGAGTACATTTCTCAGGTTCATCACCAGGGAGTACTCCCCCTTCTGGAGCTCTGACTTCTTCCTCAAAATAAGGGGTCAGTAATGGGATATCTTCATCAGCTTCTGGAGCTCTAATATATATGTGTTTTATTTGTGCTTACTATTTCTCTATATATTTGAGCACAAATTTTGGTTATGCTAAGCTTGATTTTTTAAATGCCTATTATATTTCAATTGATTATTTTCAATTGGTATCCTAATACAAGCTTATGCATATTTTCTATTTAATTTTCATAAAGAGGGAGAAAATTCATACTTACATTTCAATTGGTATTTATATTTCAATTGGTTTTGTTATTCTACTTCCACACTTTATGATGATAAATGATTAAAAAATTAATATTGACTTTAATTTGGTATCATATGCTTTCAATGAAAAATATCTTCTATTGGTTTATGTTTTTCAAATTGGTACCAAAAAGTGTAAAATATTGTCAATTGGTACTAATTTTTACAATTGGTATCAAGACTATCTATATGTTTACTTTTTCAATTGATATCGAAATGTTAGTTTGAATTCAAATATGTTTTATTTACTTTCAATTGGTATTCCTCAAAATTTTTGATTTTTTTACTTATTTTTATTTGGTATCATGATGCATTTAATTTGATATTTTTTTATTGGTATCATAATGTTGTGCTTTGATTTCACCCCTTGATGTATTTTTTTGTTTCGAACAAAAAGGGGAGAACATTGTTTTATGGTTTTCTTTCACCCCTTTGTTGATGATTGACAAAAAGGGAGAGAAGTATTTTGAGTTTATATGCATGTATTGCATGTTTGTTTTTAAAAGAAAAGAAGTATTTATTGTTTTGTTTTGTTAGTTGTTTTGTTTTTGAGCAATTATTTAAAAGACATGGTTATTTTAAGTTTATAATTTCAATTGGTTTCAAGAGCTTTTATATTGATTATCTTCCAATTGGTATCAAGAATTTTTTTATTGATTGAGAATTTTTTATTTTGATTGGTATCAAGAGCTTTTATTGCTTTTATTGATAAAGTTTTCATATTGAAATTTTTATTGGTATCAAGAGAAATTAATTAAGATATGTTTATTTTAAGGAATTTACTTTTAAAAGTTTGGTATCAAGAGCATGTTCATTTCATTATTTTATGCATGCTTATGCATATTCATGTTTAGCATTCATTGCATATATTTATTGTTTATTGCTATGCATGAGTTAAGGGGGAGCTTCTTTGAAGCTTAACTTTAATCCATGCATATATAACTCCATGAGTTTTGTCATCTTCAAAAAGGGGGAGATTGTTGGCCCAGAGGCCTTCCACTCTAGTTTTGATGATGATAAACTCATGTAGTTGTGTTTACTAATAATCTTGTGATGTTTAGTTTCAGATCTCTAACCAAGATATTAGTAGGTGATTAGCTTCAACAAAGGTGTTTTGGAGCTTTTCACTAGGTGATTCAAGAGCCCGAGCATCAAGATCATATCTAGCACTCGTTGGAGTCAAGCTCGGTGGATCACGAATGGATCGAGTCGACTTGGAGACGACGCTCTACAGGAAGACCTCGGTACCAAGTTTAGTTTATGTTTAGATACATTTGTAAAGATTATAGTGTTGTATGCTCAAGTTCACAACACACACACGTTTCATGTTTATTGGTTTTCAGTTTTTAGTTTAACCGATCTTAGTTTTCATGAATAGATAGAATCAACATGTTTACATGGTTTAATGTATATTAGATTTGTTCTATATACATCTATGCTTCAACTTTTTAAACAAACTTAGTTTGATAGTCTATTTCATGAGTTTGGAGTTTTTGTATTTTGACAAAATTTATTTTCGGATTTATTGTCAAAAACATTGATATATAACTATTTCATGTATATTGATTATATCCATATACAACATGCCTCAAAGTTGTTTCACATCATGTTTTTGTATTTGGATGAGTTTTGGACAAAACAAATTTTCAATTCAAAAATCCAAGTTTTGGAAAATACGGAATTTGGTTTTCGGCAAAATTTTCATAACACAAAAATGGTTCAAATTGTTTGAAATATGTGTTGAATTTTTTCACACATGTTTGTATATCAAAGTATTATACTGAAACTATTTTTGTGGATTTTTAGAGATTTTATGGGATTTATTTGGTAAATAAAACCCAGTTTTCAAATCCCTTAATTCAGTCTGCCAGGCTCTGGCGGCCGACTGACCGGTCAACCGGATCAGGAGCCAGTCGACCAGAACGGTCGACCAGATGTACACAAAACGTGCACAAGGCCATATCAGTTAGCCGGTCGAACCGAGCGGTCGACCGACTGAAGGGAACCCACTCTCCGGTTGCCCCGGTCGACCGGGCGGTCGACTGGCCAGAGAGCCGTTGCTCTCTGGTTCAGGGCCCAGTCCACCGGGCAGTCGACCGGAAGGCTCAATGGTCACTTTTTTGACCGTTGGCCGTCGACCGGAAGGCCATTCTGGGCCTAGTCAGCTGCCAACGGGCAGATTTTGATTGGGCTTATAAATACCCCAATCCTTGGATGTTTTTCACCAAGATTTTTAGAGCCAAAAATTTCTTACTATCTAGTGTTTTTAAAAGCAAGTTTTCAAAAGAGTTTATTGGTTTTAAAGATCATTCTTTAGTTGTTTTCAAGAGTTGAAAAAATCAAAGAAAAATATAGATCTGGGATATTTGCTTTGTTCTTCATTTCTATTAAATACTAAGTTGTTTTCTCAAGTATTTTTCTTTGTGATTTGATTTTCAACATCTTGATTTTCCACACTTGAGCCCTATCTTGCTATCCTATCTATAGGATCTTTATTTTTGTGTGAAAAGAAGTTGTTTGTGGTTGAGATAGACCACTTAGTTGTAAACCCTCCTTACTTGTGATATCCCTCTTGTGTAGAGGTGGATTTTGGAGTGGTGGTTGGCTCCCTCTAGTGAGAGGTGAAGATTGGTGTTTGGCTCCCTCTAGTGAGAGGTGGAGTTTGTGTTGGAATCCCTCAAGTATGAGGTGATTGATTTGTATTGGCTAAGTGCCTAACCCTCTAAGTGTAGAGGTGTTTGTTGTAGATTGTGCCTTGCCTCTAGTGAGAGGTTGTATTTGGTTGAGAGAGGAGTTGTGTACTCCCGATTGTATTTGCTCCGAATCCTCAGTGGAGGTTCCCTGTGTGGGAGTCCTGTGTGGACAAGTTAGTGGATTAGAAATCCTTCTGTGTGAAGGCGGGGACGTAGAGCTGTGTGCTCGAACCTCGAAACATATTCGTGTGTTTGCGTTTGATCCATTGACTCTAACTCTCTCTCTCTCTCTCTCTCTCTCTCTTTTATATTGTGCCTTGCATCATTTCATATTGCTCATTCATATATTATATGCTTGGCTTGTTTGTGTGTGCCTCACTTGTGTTTAACCACGAGAGCTTCACATAGCACCTCAACTCTTATTCAGAGGAATCAAAAGGAGTTAGTCCAGAGCCCTTCACCGGGAATTCGGCTACACTCGTTGATTACACTAAGTGTGTTGCAAATTAGTTTTTTAATTCCGCATTAGTTGACAATTAGATTAGCCTATCACCTATTCACCTCCCCTCTAGGTCATTTCAGTTGCCTCATGGATGCTGCCGTGGACATTTACTCCTGGGAGGTGTCTTTTGAGGAAACCCTTGGGGGCAGATGGACAGGAGCTAGTCACCTTTATTTCTTTTCAAAAATATTCGCACAGGAATGTGACACAATCTTGTATTACTCATGTTAGATGTAATCAAGTAATGTAATCAGAATGAAAAGATTGGAATAAATATTTGTATTTGGAATGAAAATATTTGTATGAATCTTGCCTGATTTATTTTACCATCTAGTTAGTTTGGAATTGACTACGTCTCCTTGGAGTGCTTGTGTTTGACTCTGGGATATTTGACTTCGCGTGTGGATGGTTTCGAATGTTTGTTGTTCTCCTGAGTGGGGGTAGTCCTATCAGCGTACCTGTAAGTTTTATCCTCCGAGTGAGGGAGATTCAAGCTGTGAAGTTGGGCCTCCGAGAGAGGGAAATCCCGGCAGCGGAGTCAGGATCGCATGTGCTTCCGAGTGGGGCCACCATGGCCATTGCCCTTCTGAGTGGGGCCATCACGGCCACCGCCCAAGTTTTATCCTCTTTTTCTCCCTCTCTCTGCCATTGGCTTGGCGAAGCCACTATGACCACCATCGTTGCCAGGGTGGCCACGTAGCTGCTGAATATCCTCAGGCCACCACCACTGTCTTCTTCTTCTTCCCATTTCTTCTTCCTTTCTCTCCCTCACTTCCTCTTTCTCTTGCTCCCTTTTCTCCATAGGCCGGCCGGCCAGAGCGCCACCGCCGATTAGCAGTCGTCACCGCCGCTGGCCAGCCAGGCCAGCCGCTGCCCCTCTCTTCTTCTTCCCTATTCTCAATCTCTCTCTCGTTCTCTCTCTATCTCCCCCAATTGGATCCAAGCCCACATCTTAAACCGACCCGATAACCCAATAACCCATATACACAAATACTTAAGATTTGGGTTTGGGTTTTTGGACCTAAACTGACCCGTTATCCTGCCAAACTCGCATCCAAAATAGAAAGGTAAAATTTCATAAAAGCCCCTGCTAAACAAATTTATAACACTTTTTAAATTATATTTAACCCATTTATATGTTTTATTGTTTGGGCGATATCTTGAGCATTTGGTATCCAATCTGGACGATTCTTGAGCTCTTGTGATCGTAGGAAAGAGAGCTTCATCTGTTATAACTATGTGAGTATTTTTCTTTTATAGATTATAATTTATTGTGTTTAATAAAATCACCTGATTGCTTTATTTAATAAGTTATGATTATCGATAAATTACTGTTAATATTTTTTAATATTGTAATTATTGTTAAAGCACTATAATTAGAATATACCTGACTGCTTTTTAAACATGTTCAATAAAATAATAAATTATCAAGTTTCTTGATTTAATATAAACATTGGTGAATTATCTGTATATATTGAGTAATTAAAAGATGTTGATAAAGAAAATTCAGATTTATAAATATATTGATAATTTAAATATGGTAACCTCGATAATTGTGTTTAATTACTTTGTGATATCGATCATTTAAATAATAATGAAATCACTATAACAAATACTGATATATATCTATTGACACATGTTATTGTTACATATATCACCTTGACACTGTCACTGCTACACGGATATTATATTATACTGGACCACTGTTATCTTATGTACTTGTAACACTGTTACTTGGACATTGATATTACTTGTACTTGTATCATCTAGTACACCAAACATTCAAGTATATTGGATATTGTATTCATGTATACACTTATTATACTTGACACCGTTACTTCATGTGCTCCTATCACTATTACACAGATGCTATATTACATTGAGCACTGTTATTTTCATATACCTGTATCACCATTGCATGGATATTATAAGTTTATGTTTCATATTACTGTTATATGGATTCACCTGTATACATGCTTTGATTATTCTTGTCTTTATGTTGCCCGAATCACTGTTCCTGTTACATGAATGTTCCTGTATTCCTATGACATGAGTATTTAATATAGTACATAATCATTTCCTGTATCATTGTATTGATATGAAACTTTTGTTACCAAGACATACTGTCTATTGATATTTGATATGTGGAACTAAGTGCCATATGGATGCCACCTCTAGTATCCATGGGAGCCGCCTTTAGAGTTTCACATCTCCTGTTTCCTGTTATCCTGTTCAGTGATACAAGGATTGCTCATATCCTGTTATCATGTTTCATGTTACATGCACTATTATTGCTCCTAATTTATAGTAATATTTAATAAATACAATATGGGGTTGGGGAGACTTGACGGTTAACTAGGTCTTGTCGGGTGGATGTCACAGATCCATACTAGTCTCACTGCAGGGGTCATGGTAGTGCTGGCTACCTTTCAATTTCCCATTTTCTGTTACTTGTTTCGCTTTAGCGGGCTGGTTCTAGTCTCAACAGCCAGAGGTCTGTTTAAGGTCGTGATCCCGGGTATGCACGGGATACACTCACCTGATTAGAGCTCCTTGATCATTAAATTTCCAATTAAATAATAAAATAGTATAAAAAATAGTGACACCGGAAACACTTGTTATTTGATCACTCTCTCGTTCGGATAATGGTACCCATATGCCATATTCGGATGAGTACAGGCTCCGATATGAACTGCCAGTGGTATAGAAAGTGATACTGATTGTTATTATTGTATAATAATATGTAATTTTTCATCTGCATGATATATTGTTTGTGTATTATATTAGACATCATGATTATCATTCTTACAGTCGTGTTATGATACATGTATACTCTATACTCATACATTCTGTGTAGACACGCTGCACCTGTATAATCATAAACACTATAGCGTGATTACTTCTATTTATTTCATGTGTCTTCTGTTTATTTCATATGTAGATGATCGTATTTATTATCACTATACTGTCATGTTACTAGAACTATTAGTGTAAATATAAATATAAAATAATTAAGACTTGACACTGTTAATAATAAAAATTGATTTCAATGGTATATAATCAAGTCATGTATCTTAGCACATATTACATATTAAAAACATGTTAGTGGTTATAAATGCTTTAATGATAATATAATAATATAATATTAGTTGATAAATATGTAAAGAACTCCCTGATTTATATTATACTGTTTAAATCATATATGGTTTGATACTGAAGAGGTAACACTTTTATTAAAAATACACCTAGAAGGGGGATGATAGATGTATGACTAATCTAATGACAAATGATGCAGAATTAAAAAAATAATTGCAACACACTAAGTATAACCAAAGAGTATAGCCGAATTCCTGGTGAAGGGCTCTGGACTAACTCCTTTAAATTTCTCTAAATAAGAGTTGAGGTGCTATATAAAGCTCTCTTGGTTCAACACTAGTGAGGCACACAAACAATACCAAGCATATATGTATGATATGAACAATATGAAATAATGCAAGGTATAAACGAGAGAGAGTTTAGAGATAGTGGATCAATCGCAAACACCGAGATATATTTTGAGGTTCGAGCCACTGCTCTACGTTCCCGCCTTCACACAGAAGGATTTTCACTATATGTCGACATAGGATCTCCCACAAAGGGAACCTCCACTGAGGATTTGGCAAATACAACTAGGAGTACACAACTCTTCTCTCCAATAAACACAACCTCTACACAAGAGGCAAGGCACAACAACAATCGCCTCTCACTAAATAGATAAGGCACTAAGCCAAACAATAACAATCACCTCTACACTTAGAGGATAGGCGCAAAGCCAAAACTCCAACAATCACCTCTACACATAGAGGGATAGGCACAAAGTCAAAACTCCAACCTCAATCACCTCTACACTTAGAGGGATACCAACAAACTCAAACTCCTCCACAATCACCTCTACACAAGAGGGATACCCACAAACTCAAAGCAAAGAAATTACAACACTTGGTGGTCTCAATACACCACAAACCAATTTTCCCACAAAACAAAGATCCTATAGATAGGATAGAGATGATAGCTTAAGCGTGAGAAAACTAAGTGTTTGGAAAACAAATCACAAAGAAAAATACTTGGGAAAAACTCTAAAATGAAATAGAAATGAAGATCAAAACAATTTCCCAAAGACTCTCTTTTTCTTTGATTTTCCAACACTTTAAAAACAAATAAAAGATAAATCTTTTAGCACAAAAACTCTTTTAAAAACTTGCAGTTAAACACTTGTAAAGATGGGAAAAATTACTCTCTAAAAACTTATGCAAAATAACTCAAGAGAAGGCATATATATGCCTCCAAAAATTTCTGCCAGTTGGCAGCTGGAAAGGGGAAAAATGCCATTCCGGTCGACCAGTGCAACGGTCATATTTCTAACCGTTGTGCCTCTAGTTGACCGCCCGATCGACCGGCCAGCACCCGAGAGTGGGGTGCTTTCAGTCAGTTGACCACGCGGTCGACCAGCCTTTATGGCTGGCCTTTGTGCACGTCTCGTGCACATCGGTTGACCGATCCTCCGGTCGACCGCCAGCTGATCTAGCTGGAGATTAAGGGATTAAAAACTTGTCTTTCTAACTTCTATAAATCCCATAAATATACATAAATTTCACAAAAATAAGTTCTTGTAAGATCTTTGAATACCAACCATGTGTGACAAAAAATCAACACATATTACAAACTATTTGAACCATTTTTGTGATATTGAAATTTAGCCTTTAAACAAAAATCGTATTTTCTAAAAATCAAACTTTGAAATGGAAAATCGTTTTCTCCAAAACTTGGATAAATACAAAAATATGTTATTGAAACAAATTTGAAGCATATTGTATATGGATAGAATCCAATATACATATAAAATATATATCTATATTTTTGATATGAAATCCAAAACCGGTTAAACCCAAAACCAAAACCAACAAACTTTAAACTTGTGTGTGTATAAACTTGAGCATATCAATACTATCTACCTTTACACAAGATCTAAACATACTAAACTAAACAAATTGAGATGTTCTTATCTCCAAGCCGTCTTCTTGTCTCCAAGCCGACTCGATCCAAACGCGATCAAATGAGCTTGACTTCAACCGATTGCTAGATGCGATCTTGACGCGCAAGCTCTTGAATCAACATGTGTTAGCTTTAAAACTCCTTTGTTGAAGCCAAACACCTACTAAGATCTTGATCAAATATCTGAAACTAATTAAGCACAAGATTATTTATAAACTATAACTACATGAGTTAATCATCATCAAAACTAGAGTGATGGGCCTTTGGGCCAACAATCTCCCCTTTTTTGATGATGACAAAACTCATGGAGTTATATATGCATGGATTAAAGTTAAGCTTCATAGAATCTCCTTCTTAACTTATTCATAGCAATAAACATAAAGATATTCAATGAAGTGCATAAACCAAACAACACATATATGCATAAATGGAAATAAACATGCATAAACTCACCAAATTCTTTTCCCTTTTTGCATAAACAAGGAAATGAAATAAATATGCATATATAAACTCATCAAATACTTCTCCCCCTTTTGTTAGTTCATCAACAAAGGGGCAAAAATAAATCAAACAATAAGGATAGATATGCGATATACATTCATGAAGAGGAGTGATGTAAGTTTAACTCCCCCTGCATACATGTATTATATGAAAAAGATATGACTAAACCCTAATCACATTACACATAACACACAATGTATAAGTGAAGATGTTAAGCTTCCCCTACACATGTGTAAGACATAGAGAAGAGAGGTCAAGCTCCTCAATATGAGATGCACTCAACATGAATGTATATATAGAGAAGATGTTAAGCTTCCCTTGCATATAAGCAATACATATCAAAACATTATGGAACCTCTTTAAAACAATTTATGATACCAATTGAAAATATCTTGTAAATATTTGATACTAATAGAAAATGAAACATTGTCTGTTTTTGATACCAATTTAAATATATATTGTAAATATTGATAACAATTGAAAGTAAAATCAAATTTTTAGGTAAACACAACTCATTTTACAATAAGGATATCAACTTGAGAATAATACCAATTTAAGATTATTGATACCAATATTGAAAATGTTAGCATATACCAAAATAAAGTATTTTTCATCATAAAAAATGGGTGTAAGATACCAATTGAAAATAAAACCGATTGAAAGATAAAACACGAATTTTTCCCCCTTTATAAAATACTAATAAAAACAATGCATAAGCTTGTATAAGATACCAATTGAAAAATAATTGACATTAAGGAGTAAATCAAGCTTAGCATAAACATAATTTGTGTTTTAAGATGTAAATATATTGTAAGCACAATCAAATCATATATATATGTATGAAAATGTAAATACCAATCGAAATTGATATTATTTGTAGTTTGAAGCATACATATATAGAAAATACAAATATGAGTATTCAAACATAAAAAATATCAATTGTGATACCAATTGAAAATATAATGAGGATCAAGTGTATAACTCATACCTACTGCCCTATTCATGCACATGTTAAAAAGGTTTTTAATTTGAGCATACAAGGCATGATCGCCCATCTAACCGCCCTTTGAAGGTAGGGGGTTTTCAAAAATAGGATTTGAAACTAATTTTAACATATTTGAAAACTCTACCAAAATGAAGAATAATGCAACTAGTTTTATGATAATCTTGTAAACTAGTACGAAGTCCTTCAAGTAAGGAATAAAACATGAAAAAAACATGAAAAATTTAATTTTCATCAAAATAATACAAACTCCAAGGTATATGTATGTTTTGTCTAAACTAGAAGTATACATACATATCCCAAACATAAATGAGACCATAAAAATTTATATGAAAAGCAAGTGACTCAAGGGTATACATGTATATCTAAAGTTTTAAACAAAATTAACATATAAATGAATCTAAATAAATTATCATGAAAATATGTACAAAATAGGAAATACAAGTTGAAATGCGAGAATCATCAAAACTAGGATATATAGTACATTTAATGAGTACAAATGAGCAATATAGTACAAACATATAATAATCAATTTGTGGCTCATTAGTTGTATAAGTATATACACAAGTTTTAATGAAAACTACATCTAAACATGTAATCAAAACATGAAGTGCAAAACTATAAACAAACATGATCATTAAGGTAAATGCACGTGTTTTAGAGCTATGATATACACAATAGCTAAACTAAAGTGAGAACACAAAAATATAAATTCATATAAACATGGGTGTATATCAAATACTACATATGTATATCACAAGTCTAATAAGCATGGCATTTAACAAATAATCATGAAAAATCAAAACATGCTAAAAATTAATAATATGAAAGCATGTAAACTAAATGGGAGTTAGAGATAGTTACCAAAATCATTAGAGTTAATCTCTAAATCTCCAAACCATAGTGGTTCTCCCACCAAATTTCCTTGAAAGTGATGCATCTAAAATTTGACACCAATTAGCTCAGAACGCATCCACCATCAAGGCACCAACACCCTCATGTCAAGTGAGATCCCACACCTACACCCAATACCATAGGGGTGAATTTTGGTACCCATACTCTATTGGGTCCATGGGAGTTAGCACCTTTCCTAACTCAAATAAATTTATTTACAAAATTTGAAGTATTTAGTCTATCATAACAAAATTTTACAAAGTAGCCCTTACGTCCACAATGTGTACAAGTGTACACATGAGCATACATAGAATCATGTGTGTGAGAATGATGAGCATGTGTCTGCCGTGGTTTGTGTTCATGCATATGAGGAGCATGTTTCTTGTGAAACATGAATTCTAACCGTGTGTGGTTCATGGCACATTGGCTCAAAGTGGAGCCCAAACAATCAACACTCTTCTTTAACATAATTATATCATTTCCAACATGAGAAGAAGAGGTGGAGCATGCAATAGAAATACTAGATGGTGAAGCATGACAAACATGTAATTTAAATCATTTTTCAAAGATATATTTTCCTTTGAAACCAAATCTAGCTCTTTTGACAATGAAGCAATTTTATTTTTTAAAGATTCATTTTTTTAAAAAAAAATCAAGTTTTGAAGATAGAACTTCATTTTTCTTCAAAACAATGTCAGAATCATTTTTATTTTACAAATTTTGTTTTCATTTAAAGCAAGGTCAAGTTGAAATTTCAATGAGTCCCTTTCAATTGAAATCTCATCCCTCTCTTGCAAAACAATATCAAGTTTAGAAAACAAATTTTTTATTTTCTTCTTTTAATGCAAAACTTTCTTTTTTAAAAGTTATATTTTTCTATCAAGTATTCACAAACAATATATAGTTCTTCATTTAATGCATCAGCATCAATATAATCATCACCTGAAGAACTAGCACAATCATCTAGATGAGTTTCTGAGCATACCTCAAGGGAGTCATTCCCTGGACCATGTAGCAAGCTTGTTCGGATTCATCCACACTAGATTCCTTCTCCACATGTTTCATCGTTTGTAGCGCGGGAGAAGTCAAAGTGTTCCACACTGCAAAAGCAGAATCACAATGAGAAAATCATAGAAAAATATTCTTTGCTTAAAGTGCCTCTAGAGCTTGTGTATTGGCTTCTATATGCTTGTTATTATCAAGATAAGATTTCTTGGTAGTAGCAAGATAGACATGCAAACCTAGGGCTTTTAAATAAGCACTCAACCTAAGTTTTCATATATCGATGTTAGAAACATCAAACATAGGAGAGACAAGGTAATCCATAAGTGTGTGTAAACAAATAAGTGTGCAAATGCAAATCTAGATTAGCAAGCCAAGATCTCACTCTTAGGTGGTTAAATGTAATATCAGTAGCGTAGGTGATCGGGGAAAAACCGTGCATGAAAAGTATTTGTTTTGAAATCAAGAATTTTAAAATGTGTGTGCTTTGGCTTCCTCGATACTTTCGTTATAGCATAGAGGCTGAAATGAGTCGAATCCACAAGGACGGGAGGCGATAGAAGCTTTACCGGTTGATTCACGTGTGTGTTAAAAGTTCTTCAATGTTTTAAAGAATAAAAAGAAAGAAAGCAAAGAATGAAAAGAGAAGTATGGTGAAACACAAAGAAGTGGGAAACATAGAAGAAATAGCTTTTGTAGTTTTTGTTTGTATATCTAAAACAAAGTGAAAAGAAAGAAAACCCATGGCTACTAACTACTAATGACTCCACTAACATGCTAACCTCTTAGTGATAGTTCCCTCACATGTATCATTGGCCATCACTAGTCCTTGGTTCAAGAGCTTTACAAAGCATGGCTCATATGTTAACTTTCACATCCAAATTTAACCAACAAGTGCAAGCTACACTTAAATCATCAAAACCCAATAAGAGCAAGCATGAAATAAAGTAATGTTAGCTTGTTAGAGATTTAGATGTTAGAGTGTTAGATCCATCATCATGAGCCATCAATGGCTCTTGCAAGAGCAAGGCTAAGTAGAGGCTATTAGATTCATATGGATTATCAAATAAGAAGTTAGACTGGTTAGTGGTTAGTAGTTAGTTGCCATGAGAGAAAAGTTAGCTACACATGTAAAAAGAGTTAGAGAGAAGAAAACAAAGATTGGTAAGAGAGCACCTTTCATAGATTGTCACCTTTTATTACAAGCACTCTTACTTTCTCACCATGTACCACTCTCTCTCCTATTATCAGATCTAAAAGAAATAGAAAATACAAAGGAAGAAGAAGAACTAACCTGAACTAAACTACCTTATACTACAATATGGAAGAAACTACACTAAACTTTGCATATCTCCCAACTCCAGAACCCAGGGGGGTTTTTATAGGCACCAGGGAAGGGGGACCAGGGGACAAACCTTGGCCAAAGTACGGGCACGGCCACGCCCGTACGGCCACGAAAATGCGGCAAAATCTGCATTTCCGCGGCTCTTCTAGAGCCGCGCGCGGCGCTTCAGGCCGCGCGCTGTCCCGTCTGTTCGCTGTCGGTGTGAGTGCCCGGTTTCTAGTTTTCAGCCCCTGCTTTTGATAAAACAGCTCTTCAAAGTCAATGGCTAGATTATAGGCCTTTAATCATCTATTAAATGGTAATTTAGGGTCTTCTTCTTATTGCACACCATGGACCTAGAAACATGCAAGAGAGGTGTTTATTAGCAAATTTAATATGAAATAAATGTGAAGATGTGATATAAATATGCAGTTTTAGAGACTAATCACACCCCCACACTTATCTTTTGCTCGTCCCGAGCAAAACAAAAAACTAAAGGAATTATTACACCACTTTCGCAGGTGACGTGATTGCACTGAGTATGTACAACAAGCCGTTAAACCTCTAGGTCTCCCTAGAGGAGGAGTTTTTTCTCCTGAAGATTTTTAACGGATTACACCCACAAAATTCATAAAGAAAGAAATCAAATGTTAGTATTTTTAAAACACATTTTATAAATAGAAAAAAGTGTTGAAGTATTTTTGCGAAAATATAAGTGATCCAAGGTCATAGGTTACCAGAAATTATTCTTCCTTAAACTAAGTCGAAATGCAAAATCTTGTTATAAATTAAATGAAAGAATTTAAAATTGAATTGACTATTTGATCTTTCATAAAACTCTTAGAAAAATATGCACTTTGTGACAAGTGAAGATTTTTGAGATATCGACTCTAACTTTCATGCCATTTATTTATATTATATATATATATATATATATATATATATTTGTTTTTTTCTTTTCTTCCCTTAGTTTTCCTAGGCTTTCTTATTTACCCGGATAGTGAGCCTTTAGCTGGTTATTCCCAAACCAGATGATCTTAGGGCACCAGATCAGGAAACATCCCTCGAGCTTAAGGACTCGAGTAAACAAGGCCACAAAACTAAAGGGGATTATTTTTATTTTTGTCCATTATTTTAGGTGTGAATAATCATGCTTCCTGAGGTATAATTACCCAACTTCAATAAATGATTTTTAGTATCATAAATTTTTTTAATATATATATTTTTAATGGCATTTTCTGTCTCTGTTTCAATCCTAAAAATTGTGTAAGTGTGAAGTGCATAAATCTAAGGGAAAAAATTTCAAGATTAATTATCTTTCCGATCTTACTTTCTTATTCTAAAATTTAAATAAGATCTATTATTTTGACTTCATTTAAAAATTCATAATTTTTGATCTTCCTAATTCCTAAAATAATCTTAATTTTCTTAAAAATAAATCAAATTATTCCCTAATGTCAAAAAGTTTTGTAAAAAGAAAAGAAAAAAAATTTATACAAAAGAAAATTTTAAAAAGTTCCTAAAAAGAAGTGTAAAAGAAAGAAAATTTAAAACTACCTATGTTAGTAAACCCTCCCCCACACTTATCTCATGCATTATCCTCATGCATCGTGAATGTGTATATGCATGAAACAAATGTTTAGGGAAGGAAAATTATCTCATGGTGGTAGCTCCGGTGGTGGTCAGATTGGGCCGAGCGTTGCTACCCAACTAAGATAATGTGGATCTTGAAGGAATTCACCAATGACCTCTATAATACGACCCAGTAAAAGAATGATTGAATGAATGGTCTTATTTAAAAATTATCCCCATCTAATTTCCAATTTTCAAAATAATTACTGAGTCATTTTCTTCAACAGTCTTGTCCAACAATTAAGTGTGATTTTGGAAGATGATTGATTTGGATTCAAATGGAACAGGAACAAAAATCGACAACGACTCGAAAAATTGACTCAGATCAAGTCGAGATTCATAACGGGGAGTCGAAATTGGTTCAAAAGTAGGGTCCAAACCAAAAAATTGATATTCACACACTTTCCCCATCAATAAAGTGTGATTATAAGATACTGGGGATTTAATTTCACGGTGTAATGGTACAGGATTCAATGTTGACTCCAGAATAGAGAAAAAAATCTAGTAAAGATACCGGAGTCATTATTGAATCAAAAAGTGAAAGGGAATTATCAACTTGAGGTTCAGGATCACTTTCAAGCTCAAGTTCATTTTGTGAAAAGGATAACTTGCCAAAATGTCAGGGTGGTTCTCAAAATTTTGGGCAAATTCAAATGGATGCAATGAAATTGAATCTTGATTTTCATCCATAGAAGGAATGTGAATGGGTGAAATGATCGATTCAAGTTCAAGAACTATGGGAATCAAAACTGGCTTAAGAATGTTACTTAGTTCAGGTAACACTACAGTAGTCGATATTGATTCAGGATTGGACTCGAATCGCTAAATTGAAACGCTGGTTCACATTCATCTTCAAGTTCAATTTTAGGAAATGGATAACTTGCTAAACTATCAAGAGGTCGATGTTGGTTAAGTTCAGGTTGATATAATGAAATTGAAGCTGGATTTTCAAAATGACATGATTCGTGAGTCGTATCAACATTTGGTGGACATGGTAAATCAATTGTATTTTGCATTATGCGCTCGGTCTCTTGCACGAATTCCATAGCTTTTTCCCATAATGATTTTCCTTTGAGTCGTTCTGGAAAAGAACTACATGAATTTTGAAAATTTGGTGTACATGATGAGGCTACCATTTTTTCAAATTGTTTTTGGGCCTCTATCACTTCTTCCAAACTCCTTTCCAATGATGATTTGGCTTCAATTGGTGGTTCAGGAAAAGAGTATATGAATCAAAATCGGGGAGTGAATATTGTGGAAATTGGGACAAGATGATTGAAATTGGACTAGGAGTAGGTGAATCCCCATGAACTCTGTTAAGAGTGAAAATCATTTTGAAAATTATAATCATAGGATTGGGATATGGGTAATACTGGGTCGGATAATCCCAATCTGGCATATATGGTTGGTTCATGTTGTACATAGCCGGGTCAGAGTTATCTGAGTCAAATGAGGTTGGGGTGAAATATGGATTCATATTAGGATTGAAAAAATTATTATTGTTGAAATCCATATCACAATTTACAAAAGAGAAAACAAACAAACAAACAAAAGAAAAAGGAAACAAGCCTATTCTAGGGTTGACTTAGACCTAGACGACTCCTAACTGGTTAGACTGTCCACGGGGGATATATTGTCAGAATCTTGAAAAACACCTAGAGGGGGGGTGAATAGGTGCAAGTGCTAATCTAGGAACTAAATGCGCTAAATGCGGAAGCTAATGCAAATTTTGCAACACACTTAATACAATCAACAAGTGTAGCAGAATTCCCCGTGAAGGGCTCTGGACTAACTCCTCTTGATTCCCCTTGAATGGGTTGAGGTGCTATGTGAAGCCCTTGTTGATTAAGTACAAGTGAGGCACACACAAACACCAAGCATATACAAGATATAGCAATATGAAATATGCAAGGCACAACACAAATGCAAGCAAGTATTATATGAATGATGAATGATGCTTTGCACAATATAAAGAGAGAGAGAGAGAGTTAAGAGACAAGTGGATCAACGCAAAGGCCAAGATATGTTTCGAGGTTCGAGCACCTTGCTCTACATCCCCGCCTACACCACCGTGTAGGATTTCAATCCACTATCCTATCTCCACCGAGGAACCTCTACCGAAGAGGATTTGTTACAACTCTAGGAGTACCAAACTCCTCTCTCAAACAACCACCTCACAACCGAGGGGTAGGCCCGTAGCCAATACAACAACCAACAACCAACACCTCTACCGAAGAGGGTTTACAAACCAAACTCCACCTCTCACTAGAGGGAGCAAACCAACAACCCAATTACACAACCTCAACTCTACCAAAGAGGGAGCAACCAAGAAATCAAGGGTTTACAATAGGTGGTCTCTTTCAACCACAAACCTCTTTCCTTTTTCTTTTTCCACAAAAACAAGATCCTAAATAGATTAGGATAGTATGATAGCTCAAGTGTGGAAACAAGGTGTTTTTGAAAACAAGCAACAAAGAAAAACTACTTGGGAAATCTCTTGTAAAAGATAGAAAATGAAAATCAATACAATCTCCCAAAGCCCTAGTTTTCTTTGATTTTCCAAAAACCCAAAACAATAAAGATGAGAAGTTTAAAGCCCAAAAACTCTTTTAAAAACTTGTTTTAAACTCTGGAAAACTGGGATTTTTCTCTTGTAAAAACCTTTGCCAAAATCCCAAAGAATTGGGGTTTATATAGGCCCATCAGAAAACTAGCCGTTAGGCTGATGTGGCAGCCTGACAGGCTGACGGTCGAATGGCCCGGTCGACCGCCAACGGTCAGAATTGTGACCGTTGGGCAACCACGGTCGACCGGCACGGTCGACCCAAACAAACAGAGAGCACTGCTCTCAGTCCCGGTCGACCGTCCCAGAGCTGCCAAACGTGCACAGATCTGTGCACGTTGGTCGACCGGCCCGGTCGACCGACTTCACCCAAGTCGACTAATAAACTGACTTAGTCGACTGGTTGAAGCCTGGAACAGAAAATTGGGTCAGAAAAACAGTTTAAAAATATTTTGAAAAATCTTTTATCTTTTCTGAAAATTCCATAAAAATTGTTTTATCATTTTACTTTGATAAACAAACTTGTGATAAAAATTTCAAGACATATATCAAACATATCATTTCATTTTTGAGTCTTGCAAATTTATCAAAAACAAAACTTGTATTTTTATCAAACTTGATTTTTCAATACATGAATAGGATAGTCAAAATAAGTTTGTTTAGCAAGTTTAAAGCATGTATGTATATCTAGAATATATCTAATATACATAGAAATAAAGTAAACTTGTTTTGATCTACTATTCATGAAACCAAAAACCAAACATAAACGTGTGTGTTAGTGCACTTGAGCATATCAACTATACTAAGCTTTACAAATGGATCTAAACACACTATCTAAACTATGGATACCTAAGTCTTCTTGATGATCTTCATCTTCAAGTTGACTTGCTCCAAAACTCCAACCATGGGCTAGGCAATGTGTGATCATGAAGCTTTGCCCTGGAATCATCATGAAAAGCTTCTAAACTCCTTTGTTGAAGCTAATCACCAACTATTATCTTGCTAATGATCTAAAACTTAAAATCACAAGAATATTAGTAAACATAACTACATGAGTTAATCATCATCAAAACTAGGGTGGAAGGCCTTTGGGCCAACAATCTCGCCCTTTTTGATGATGACAAAACTCATGGAGTTATATATGCATGGATTAAAGTTAAGCTTCAAAGAAGCTCCCCCTTAACTCATGCATAAACAAATAAATAAAAGATATGCAATGAATGTACATAAAAATGTATGCATCAACATGCATAAAACACATAAACATGTTCTAGAAGCTCTAGTTCCAATTAAATTAATAAAGCATTAACAAAAACACTAGATGCTCTAGATACCATAAAACTTAATATATGCAAAAACATAAATATGCATATATAAAACAAACTCAAATTATTCTCCCCCTTTTTTGTCAATCATTAACAAAGGGGTAAACAATCACACAATAAATAATAATGAGGGGTAAAAATCTTTCTCCCCTTTTAGTCAATCAAAACAATAAAACAATGTTCTCCCCCTTTTTGTCTAAAAAACAAAAACAAGGTCAATAAGGTGTGACTAGAAAAACATGATATCAATTGAAAATATGTCAATGAAGCATGTGATATCATTGAAAATAAACAAAGATCAATAAATGTTATATGCTATATACATTCATGAAGAGAAGACGCTAAGTTAGCTTCCCTACACATATGCATTACATAAAAGAGGGATGTTAAGCCCTAATTCACATAACACACATTATGTAATGCATAAGAGGAGATGTGAAGCTCCCCCTACACACGTGTACCACATAAAGAAGAGATGTTAAGCTCTTCAATACAAGATACACTCATCATGAATCTATATGTAGAAGAGATGTTAAGCTCTCCTTGCATATAGTCAATACAAATCAAAACTTTTGTATTTTACTTTAAACAAAATTTTAGATACCAATTTAAAATACAAACATCTTGATATCAAAATAGAGTAATTTTCCTTTAAGTATATGATATCAAATGAAATTTTTATTTTCTTATCATAAAGCAAGGGAGTGGAAATACAAGTACAAATTGAAATATGAAAATCGAATTTTCTCCCCCTTTATGAAATACCAACACAAACTATGAATACTCTTATTTTAACAAGCCAATGCATATTATTTTTTTAAAAAATAAGCTTGAATAAAGATACCAATTGAAAAATGAATCAATTGACGTAATAGTTGAAACTCAAGCTCTAGCATAAACAAGATTTGTGTGAAAAATTTATATCTTAAGCACAAATAAAACAAGTATATGTGTATGAAATAGAATGAGTATCAATCACTATAGATGATACCAATTGAAAATATACATACACAAACACATATGAGTATACAAAAGGATCAAATTGATACCAATTGAAAGAGTTCAATGATACCAATTGTCATAACAATAAAAGCATAGTACAACTCATATAACTAATCCTCCCATCTCATGCACAAGTTTAAAAAGATTTTCAATATAAACATACAAGGCATGGACTTCCCATCCAACCTCCCGTGGATGGTAGGGGTTTTCAAAAATGGATTTGAAAATAAGTTTTTTTTAAAAAACTCTACCAAAATGAAGAATACCGTAACTAGTTAAATGGAAAAACTTTTAAACTAGTACGAAATCCTTCAAGCAAGGAATACAACAAAATAGTTTTTCATAAAACACATGTAAATCACATAGCACTTAAAACACTCTAATATCCATAAAGTCCATAAAATTTTAAAAAAAAAGGTGAGTGTACTAGTGTTATGTGGAACATGGTATCATGAAAATGTCAATAAAGCTCAATTATTTCTTAAACATTGAAAACATGAAAACATGAAAATATGAAAATCATCTAAACTATTTAATCTTCAAGGCATATGTATGTCTAATACAAACTAAAGTATACATACATATCCAAAACATAAAGAGTCCACAAAATATATGCATTAAGGCACGTGGCTCAAAAAGGATAAACATGTATATCTAATAGTTTGGACAAGATAGACATATACATGAAGTTAAACAATTAAACACATGAAAGCATGGAAAACTAAATTTTCCTCCAAACAAATTTCATTTCATGGTATATGTATGAATTGTCAACACAATAAGTATACATACATATCCCTAAACACAATTGAGTCCATATATAGATTTGCATGAAAGGCAAATGACTCAAGAGGTTTACATGTAGATCTTAAGTTTGGCAATACAACATATACATGAAGTGAAAACTCATAAAACAAATCCAAAAATGGAATACAAGTTTGAAATGTATGAATCATCAAAACTAGACTATACTAGCACATCTAATGGGTTCAAATAAGCAATCAAGCCCAACATATATAGATTTATTTGTGGCCCACTATATGTACAAGTATAAATCTTCTAGTTTTAATGAAAACTATCATCTAAACAAGTAATCTTACATGAATCATCAAAACAAAATATAAAATCATCATGATAAAACTAAAACATGATTACTATGTAAATTCACATGTATTAGATTCATGATGTACATTATAGCTTAACAAAAGTGAGAACACTAAGAATGGGTTCATATAAGCATGTGTGTCTCAAATACTATACATGTATGTCAAGGATCTAATAAACATGGTATTTAAATACTAATCCATAGACATCAAAAACATGTTATAAACAATGAAATGGAAAGCATGTAAACGATAAATGGGAGTAAAGGATTGTTACCAAAACCGAAGAAGCAACTCTCCTTGTCTCCAAAACATGGTGGTCCTCTCCACCAAATCTTCCCTTGAAAGTGATGCATCCAATTGATTTCCTTTAAGTACGGAACGCATCCACTCCAAGGTGTCATCACTCTCACGTCATGTGAGAGCCCACACCTACATTAAACAAAGGAGGGGTGGTCTTTGGTACCAATATCTTATTGGGTCCATGGGGGTTAGTACCTTCTCTAACCCAAACAAAATTCTTTGCTAAATTAGAAGTATGTAATCTATCATAACAATTTAGCAAGTGGCCCTTACGTCCACAATGTGTACAAGTGTACACATGAGCATACTTGTGATGGGTGTGTTCATGAGGAGCATGTGTATGCCGTGGAGGGTGTGCATGCATAAAGGATGGAACTTGTTTCTTTCGAACCAAGGATTCCAAGCGTGTATGGTTCATGGCACATTGGCTCATAGTGGAGCCCAAACAATCTACTCTCTTCTTTAACACAAATATCATCATTAATCTTAGAAGAAGAGGTACATGCATTAGGTAGACTAGATGAAGAAGCTACAATAGCATGACAAACATGTGCATCCATCTTATTTTACAAAACAATGTTTTTCTTAAACACACATCTAAATCATTTGAAATAGAAATAATTTTATTTTTCAAAGCAACATTCTCCTTTAAAACAAAATCAACTTTTGAAGACAAATTTTCATTTTTCTTCAAATAGCATGGCAATCATTTTTAGATTTTAAAACTCATTTTCTTTAAGTGCAAGTTCTAATTGAGATCTCAATGAATCCCTTTCATTATAGACCTCAACCTTCTCTTGCAAAACATTGTTAAGTCTAGCATGCAAACTCTTATTTTCTTTTTCAATTTCTAGACTCTTCTTTTTCAACAAATGGAAATACACCTAGAGGGGGGGTGAATAGGTGTAAATGCTAATCTAATGATCTTTTTTAAACTTAAGTGAATATGAGTGATGCAACGATCTCTCAAAACCGACTAAGAGCCGAATACCCCTTTCGAGGTTCTGAACTCCTTCCTCCCAATTCCCCTTCAATGGGTTAGAGGTGCGCAATGCAACCGTGTTGTATGAGATATGATCGAACAAGTAAAGAATGAAATGCTATGATGAAACACACACACAAGCAATCCAAGCAATCAAGGATATAGCAATACAATGCACACAATTAAGCCAAGCAAGTATAGATGAATTGCAATAGAAATATATGCAAGGCAATATGAAACAATGCTCAAACACAAACAAGTATATATGATGATATGAATGGATGATGCTTGCACAAATGTAAAAAGAGTAGAGTTGAGAGAAATTGGATCAAACGCAAAGACCAAGATGTGTTTCGAGGTTCGAGCCCCTAGCTCTACATCCCCGCCTACACCACCGTGTAGGATTTCCCAATCCACTATAGGAGTACCAAACTCCTCTCTCAACCTTACAAAGCCGCCGAGGCTATACAACCACAATCCACCTCTACCGAAGAGGGATACGGCCCGTAGCCAAATACAACAAACAACCTCTACCGAAGAGGCTCACAACTCACAATCACCCGATCACCTCTACCTAAGAGGGATTCACAAGTAAAAGGGTGTTTTACAACAATGAGGTTTACAACAACAACCTCAAACACTTCTCTTTCTTTTTCTCTTTTCTTTTTCCACACAAAACAAAGATCCTAATAACTTAGGATAGAAGATATAGCTCAAGTGGAAACTAAGTGTTTTGGAAAACAAGAACTCAAAGAAACACTTGGGAAATTTCTTGTAAAAGATAAGGAATGAAAAGCTAATACATAAATCCCAAATTCCTATTTCTTTGATTTTTCCAAAACCCTTAAAAACACAAAGAATAAATCTTGTTAGCACTTAAAACTCTTTTAAAACTTCCTTTTAGCTTCAGAGAATGTAAGAAAAACAGCCAAAAATCTTAGCCAAAAACTCCAAATATTGGGGTTTATATAGCCCCTAGAAAAATATAGCCGTTAGGCTGATGTGGCAGTTCTGACAGCCACCGGTCGACCGGCCCGGTCGACCGCCAACGGTCAGAAAAGTGACCGTTGGGCACTACCGGTCGACCGGCCCGGTCGACCGAAAACTTCCAGAGAGCAGAACTCTCACATCGGTCGACCGACCCGGTCGACCGGATCTGTGCCTAACAGACGTGCACGTCTGTGCACGTCGGTCGACCGGGTCGGTCGACCGGCCCCTTGGTGCGGTCGACCGACACGGTCGACCGACCAGCCTGTCAGCACAAATCAAGGTCAGAATTTTTGGAAAAAATATTTTATAAAAATCTTTTATCTTTTCTGAAAATTCCATAAAAATTGTTTTGTCATTTTATATTGAAACATAAACCTGTGATAAAAATTTCAAGACAATATATCAACATATCAATTCATTTTTGTGTCTTGCAAATTTTATCAAAAACAAATCCTGTATTTTTGTCAAACTTGATTTTTCCAAAACATGAATAGGATAGTCAAAATAAGTTTGTTTACCAAGTTAAAGCATGTATGTATAAATAGAAAACATCTACTATACATATAACATATGTAAACTTGTTTTGATCTATTATTCATGAAAACCAAATACCAAATCATAAAACGTGTGTGTTTTGTGCACTTGAGCATATCAACTAAACTAAGCTTTACACATGGATCTAAAACTCATAATCTAAACTAGATACCTAAGTCTTCCTTGACGATCTTCATCTTCAAGTAGACTTGCTCCAAAACTCCGTGATTCTCCAAGTGCAAAGGTATGATCTTTAAGCTTTGGCACCGGAATCATCATGATAAGCTTCTAAACATCTTGTTGAAGCTAATCACCAACTAATATCCTGTTAATGATCTGAAACTTAGAAACACAAGAATATTAGTAAACATAACTACATGAGTGTTGATCATCATCAAAACTAGAGTGGAAGGCCATTGGGCCAACAATCTCCCCCTTTTTGATGATGACAAAACTCATGGAGTTATATATGCATGGATTAAAGTTAAGCTTCAAGGAAGCTCCCCCTTAACTCATGCATAGGAAATAAATACTAATATATGACAATGAAGCTCATAAATATGTATGCAAATGTATGGAGATAAACATATCAAATCCTTTTTCTCCTATTTGCAAAACATAACATATATGCATAAACCTAAAATCTTACTATGTATATCAAATTGCTTATTTATTGTGATGCATGAGAAAACTAAACACAAATATGCATATAAACTCAAAATCTTCTCCCCCTTTTTGTCAATCATCAACAAAGGGGTAAACAATCAAAAACATAGATAAAATGAGGGGTAAAAATCTTTCTTCCCCTTTTTGTCAATCAAAGCAATGCAAACAATGTTCTCCCCCTTTTTGTCTAAAACAAAAAAAAAACAAAGTCAATAAGGGGTGACTACAAACATGATATCAATTAAAAATATGTCAATGAAGCATCTTGATACCAATAAACAAACATCAATAAATGTTATATGCTATATACATTCATGAAGAGGAAGACGCTAAGTTAGCTTCCCTACACATATGCATTACATGAAGAAGGGATGACAAGCCCCAATTCACATAACACATATTATGTAATGCATAAGAGGAGATGTGAAGCTCCCCCTACACACGTGTACCATATAAAGAAGAGATGTTAAGCTCCTCAATACACAATACACTCAACATGAATCTATATGTAAGAGAGATGTTAAGCTCTCCTTGCATATAGGCAATACAAAACACAAGTTCATATCAAATATTTTTTTTTTTTTTTTTTTTAAAAAATCTTGATAAGCAAACATATAATATATGATATACGTGTGTAAATCAACCACAAAAGATCACATATATGTATGAAAAGATAATATCAATTGTAAGAATATATTTCATTTTGAAAATATATAAACAACTTTTAATCATAAAGTGTGGGAGTACAAATACCAATTGAAGGACAAAATATGAAATACTCATTTTCTCCCCCTTTATGAAATACAAACTAAAGTCATGCATAGTCTTGATAACAATTTAAAAGTAATCAATTTAAACAAAATTGAAACTCAAGCACTAGCATAAACAACTATTTGTGCTCTAAGATATAGGAATATAGTAGGCACAAATAAAACAAGTATATGTGTATGAAATGGAATGAGTATCAATCACCAATAGATGATACCAAATGAAAACATACATACACAATAAACATATGAGTATACAAAAAGGTCAAAATGATACCAATTGAAAAAGTTCAATGATACCAATTGACATAACAATAAAAGCATGTGTATATCTCATATCATCTACCACCCAATCATAATTCAAGTTTTAAAGATTTTCAATTTAGGGCATACATGAACATGATCTCCCATCCTACCGCCCTTAGATGGTAGGGTTTTTCAAAAATAGATTTGAAAATAAGGTTTTGTTTGAAAATCACTACCAAAATGAAGAACATCACAACTAGTTAAATGGAAAACTTGTTAACTAGTATGAAATCCTTCAAGTAAGGAATAAAACAAGATTATTTTTCATAGAACATGAAAATCACATGATAATCATCACTCTAACTAATAAGGCATAACTCATGAGAAACAAAACATGAGCAATAGATATGAGTGTACAAATAATATGTGAAGATCAAAATCATGAAGAATATTTCATTAAGCTCAATTATTCCTTAAAACATAATTTTATCAAAAAAAATGAAAAATCATATAAAACTACTTATTTAATCTTCAAGGCATATGTATGTCTAATGCAAGCTAACATATACATACATATCCAAAACTCAACGAGTCCACTAAGAGTAGATGCATGAAAGCACGTGGCTCAAAAAGGATGTATATGTATAAGATTAGTTTGAACTAGATAGACATATACATGAAGTTAAACATATATACATCAAACATGAAAAATCAAATTTTCATTAAACAATCAAATTTTATTTCATGGTATATGTATGAATTATCACTACACTAAGTATACATACATATCCCTAAACACAATTGAGTCCATAAATAGATTTTGCATTGAAGGCAAATGACTCAAGGGCTATACATGTATATCTTAATGTTTTGGCAAAATAACATATACATGAAATGAAACACATATTTATCAAAACAAATTCAAAGATGGGAATACAAGTTTAAAATGTATGAATCATCAAAACTAGATTATACTAGCACATCTAATGGGTTCAAATAAGCGTTCAAGCTCAACATATATAGATTTATTTGTTACCCACTCTATGTACAAGTATATAACTAGTCTTAATGAAAACTAACATCTAAACATGTAATCAAGTCATGAAGCATCAAAACAAACACGAATACCATATTTCTAACTAAAACACATACAAAATTCATCATAATTCTTTTATTTTAAATGAACATGATCTAAAAACATGACAATGGGCATAACAAGTAAGAATGAGCAAATCACCAAAACTAGCTTATACGTGTGCATATAGTGAATACAAATGAGCATGAAGTTCAATTACATAAGAAACAAATGTAGCTCACTATTTGTACATGTATAACACAAGTTTTAATAAAATCTACATTCAAACATGTTATTACCACAAGAAGCATCAAAACATGATAAAAGAACATCATGATAAAACTAAAACATGATTAATATGCAAATTTACATGTATTAGATTCATGATGTACATTATAGCTAAACAAACGGTGAGAACACTAAATATGAATCAAATAAGCATGTGTGTCTCAAATACTATACATGTATGTCATGGATCTAATAATCATGGAATTTACACACTAATCCAAAGACATCAAAAATATGCTTAAACAAATGAGACATGCTATAAATAATGAATCATAAAAGCATGTAAACAAATGAGAGTTAGAGATTTATACCAAAACCGATGAGGGCACTTCTCTAATTCTCCAAAATAAGGTGGTCCTCTCCACCATCTTTTCCCTTGAAAGTGATGCATCCAATAGATTTCCTTTAAGTCCGGAACGCATCCACTCCAAGGTGTCAACACTCTCACGTCATGTGAGAGCCCTCACCTACATCAAAAATTGGAGGTGTGGTCTTTGGTACCCATTGTCTTTTGGGTCCATGGGGGTTAGTCTCATTTCTAACCCAAACATATTTCTTAGCTAAATTTGTAGTATGTAGTCTATCAAAGCAAAATTTAGCTAGATGGCCTTTTCGACCACAATGTGTACAAGTGTACACATGAGCATACGTGTGATGGTGTCCGTGAGGAGCATGTGTATGCCGTGGAGGGTGTGCATGCATAAAAGTTGGGACTTGTTTCTTCCGAACCAAGGATTCCAAGCGTGTATGGTTCATGGCACATTGGCTCATAGTAGAGCCCAAACAATCTACTCTCTTCTTTAACATACAAATATCATCATTGATTTTAGAAGAAGAGGTACATGCATTAGGTAGTCTAAATGATGAGGCTACACTAGCATGGCAAACATGAGCATCAATCTTTTTATGCAAAACCTCATTTTTCTTCAAACAAGCATTTAATTCATTTGAAATGGAAATAATTTTGTTTTCAAATCAACATTCTCTTTTAACACAAAATCTACTTTTGAAGACAAGTTCTCATTTTTCTTCAAAAGAACATGACAATCATTTTTAGATTTTAAAAATTGTTTTCTTTTAGTGCAAGATCAAGTTGAGATTTTAATGAATCCCTCTCATTAGCAATCTCCTCTTTCTCTTGCAAAACAATATCAAGTCTAGCAATCAAATTTTTATTTTCATTATTAATGCCTAGACTCTTCTTTTTCAACAAGTTTATATTTTTCAATCAATTTTTCACAAACAATTGATAGTTCTTCATTTAAGGCATGGGGATCAATATTATCATTTGAAGAACTAGAACAATCATCACTATCATAGTGGGGTTCCGAATGTACCTCAAGGGAGTCATTCCCTTGGACCATGTAGCATTGTGATTCGGACTCTCCACTAGTCTCCTCTTCTTGTCGGATTTGTGCTTGAAGCTCGGAGGTGGTGGTTGTAGTTGACAATAGATTCCACACTGCAAAAGCGGAATTAATATTAGAAACACGCATAAGATAATCTTTAGGTAAAGTGCTTCTAATAGCCTCAAGGGCTTGTGCATTGGCCCCTATATGATTGCAATCACTAAGGAAGGATTCCTTGGTAATAGCAAGATAAATTTTATGACCTAGGGTTTGTAAATAAACAGTCATCCTAATCTTCCAAACATGAATGTTGGAAGGGTCATACATAGGTGGGGTCATGAAGTCCATGGTATAAACTAAATGTGTGCAAACAAGCAATGCAAAAGAGATTAGCAAGCAAATGGATCACTCCTAGGATGTTAAGCCTAATATCAGGAGCACTAGCTCTGATACCAATTGAAATACACCTAGAGGGGGGGTGAATAGGTGTAAATGCTAATCTAATGATCTTTTTAAACTTAAGTGAATATGAGTGATGCAACGATCTCTCAAAACACGACTAAGAGCCGAATACCCCTTTCGAGGTTCTGAACTCCTTCCTCCCAATTCCCCTTGAATGGGTTAGAGGTGCGCAATGCAACCGTGTTGTATGAGATATGATCGAACAAGTAAAGAATGAAATGCTATGATGAAACACACACACAAGCAATCCAAGCAATCAAGGATATAGCAATACAATGCACACAATTAAGCCAAGCAAGTATAGATGAATTGCAATAGAAATATATGCAAGGCAATATGAAACAATGCTCAAAACACAAACAAGTATATATGATGATATGAATGGATGATGCTTGCACAAATGTAAAAAGAGTAGAGTTGAGAGAAATTGGATCAAACGCAAAGACCAAGATGTGTTTCGAGGTTCGAGCCCCTAGCTCTACATCCCCGCCTACACCACCGTGTAGGATTTCCCAATCCACTATAGGAGTACCAAACTCCTCTCTCAACCTTACAAAGCCACCGAGGCTATACAACCACAATCCACCTCTACCGAAGAGGGATACGGCCCGTAGCCAAATACAACAAACAACCTCTACCGAAGAGGCTCACAACTCACAATCACCCGATCACCTCTACCTAAGAGGGATTCACAAGTAAAAGGGTGTTTTACAACAATGAGGTTTACAACAACAACCTCAAACACTTCTCTTTCTTTTTCTCTTTTCTTTTTCCACACAAAACAAAGATCCTAATAACTTAGGATAGAAGATATAGCTCAAGTGGAAAACTAAGTGTTTTGGAAAACAAGAACTCAAAGAAAACACTTGGGAAATTTCTTGTAAAAGATAAGGAATGAAAAGCTAATACATAAATCCCAAATTCCTATTTCTTTGATTTTTCCAAAACCCTTAAAAACACAAAGAATAAATCTTGTTAGCACTTAAAACTCTTTTAAAAACTTCCTTTTAGCTTCAGAGAATGTAAGAAAAACAGCCCAAAAAATCTTAGCCAAAAACTCCAAATATTGGGGTTTATATAGCCCCTAGAAAAATATAGCCGTTAGGCTGATGTGGCAGTTCTGACAGCCACCGGTCGACCGGCCCGGTCGACCGCCAACGGTCAGAAAAGTGACCGTTGGGCACTACCGGTCGACCGGCCCGGTCGACCGAAAACTTCCAGAAAGCAGAACTCTCACATCGGTCGACCGACCCGGTCGACCGGATCTGTGCCTAACAGACGTGCACGTCTGTGCACGTCGGTCGACCGGGTCGGTCGACCGGCCCCTTGGTGCGGTCGACCGACACGGTCGACCGACCAGCCTGTCAGCACAAATCAAGGTCAGAATTTTTGGAAAAAATATTTTATAAAAATCTTTTATCTTTTCTGAAAATTCCATAAAAATTGTTTTGTCATTTTATATTGAAACATAAACCTGTGATAAAAATTTCAAGACAATATATCAACATATCAATTCATTTTTGTGTCTTGCAAATTTTATCAAAAACAAATCCTGTATTTTTGTCAAACTTGATTTTTCCAAAACATGAATAGGATAGTCAAAATAAGTTTGTTTACCAAGTTAAAGCATGTATGTATAAATAGAAAACATCTACTATACATATAACATATGTAAACTTGTTTTGATCTATTATTCATGAAAACCAAATACCAAATCATAAAACGTGTGTGTTTTGTGCACTTGAGCATATCAACTAAACTAAGCTTTACACATGGATCTAAAACTCATAATCTAAACTAGATACCTAAGTCTTCCTTGACGATCTTCATCTTCAAGTAGACTTGCTCCAAAACTCCGTGATTCTCCAAGTGCAAAGGTATGATCTTTAAGCTTTGGCACCGGAATCATCATGATAAGCTTCTAAACATCTTGTTGAAGCTAATCACCAACTAATATCCTGTTAATGATCTGAAACTTAGAAACACAAGAATATTAGTAAACATAACTACATGAGTGTTGATCATCATCAAACTAGAGTGGAAGGCCATTGGGCCAACACAAATTATATTTTTCTATTAATTTTTCACAAACAATAGATAGTTCTTCATTCAAAGCATGAGGATCAACATAATCATTTGAAGAACTAGCACAATCATCATTATCTAAGTGGGGTTCCGAATGTACCTCAAGGGAGTCATTCCCTTGGACCATGAAGCATTGTGAATTGGATTCTCCACTAGATTCCTCTTCTTGTTGGATTTGCAATTTAAGCTCGGAGATGGTGGTGGTTGTCAACATGTTCCACACTGCAAATGCGGAATCAAGATTAGAAACAAGCATAAGATAATCTTTTGAAAGTGTGCTTCTAATGGCCTCAAGGGCTTGTGCATTGGCCCCTATATGATTGCGATCTCCAAGATAGCATTTCTTGGTGGCCGCAAGAAAGACATGCAAGCCTAGGGTCTTTAGGTACATGGACATCCTATACTTCCAAACAACAATGTTGGAAGGATCAAAGCTAGGTGGGGTCATGAAGTCCATGGCAAACTATATGAGTGTGCAAACACGCAAATGCAAACAATAGATTAGCAATCAAATGGATCTCACTCCTAGGATGTTAAGCCTAATATCAGGAGCACTAGCTCTGATACGAATTGAAAAACACCTAGAGGGGGGGTGAATAGGTGTAAGTGCTAATCTAGCAACTAAATGCGCTAAATGCGGAAGCTAATGCAAATTTTGCAACACACTTAATACAATCAACAAGTGTAGCCGAATTCCCCGTGAAGGGCTCTGGACTAACTCCTCTTGATTCCCCTTGAATGGGTTGAGGTGCTATGTGAAGCTCTTGTTGATTAAGTACAAGTGAGGCACACACAAACAACCAAGCATATACAAGATATAGCAATATGAAATATGCAAGGCACAACACAAATGCAAGCAAGTATGATATGAATGATGAATGATGCTTTGCACAATATAAAGAGAGAGAGAGAGAGAGTTGAGAGACAAGTGGATCAAACACAAAGGCCAAGATATGTTTCGAGGTTCGAGCACCTTGCTCTACATCCCAGCCTACACCACCGTGTAGGATTTCCAATCCACTATCTCCCACAGAGGGAACCTCTACCGAAGAGGATTTGTTACAACTCTAGGAGTACCAAACTCCTCTCTCAAACAACCACCTCACAACCGAGGGGTAGGCCCGTAGCCAATACAACGACCAACAACCAACACCTCTACCGAAGAGGGTTTACAAACCAAACTCCACCTCTCACTAGAGGGAGCAAACCAACAACCCAATTACACAACCTCAACCTCTACCAAAGAGGGAGCAACCAAGAAATCAAGGGTTTACAATAGGTGGTCTCTTTCAACCACAAACCTCTTTCCTTTTTCTTTTTCCACAAAACAAGATCCTAAATAGATTAGGATAGTATGATAGCTCAAGTGTGGAAACAAGGTGTTTTTGGAAACAAGCAACAAAGAAAAACTACTTGGGAAATCTCTTGTAAAAGATAGAAAATGAAAATCAATACAATCTCTCAAAACCCTAATTTTCTTTGATTTTCTAAAAACCCAAAACAATAAAGATGAGAAGTTTAAAGCCCAAAAACTCTTTTAAAAACTTGTTTTAAACTCTAAAAAACTGGGATTTTTTCTCTTGTAAAAACCTTTGCCAAAATCCTAAAGAATTGGGGTTTATATAGGCCCATCAGAAAACTAGCCGTTAGGCTGATGTGGCAGCCTGACAGGCTGACGGTCGACCGGCCTGGTCGACCGCCAACGGTCAGAATTGTGACCGTTGGGCAACCACGGTCGACCGGCACGGTCGACCCAAACAAACAGAGAGCACTGCTCTCAGTCCCGGTCGACCGTCCCAGAGCTGCCAAACGTGCACAGATCTGTCCACGTCGGTCGACCGGCCCGGTCGACCGACTTCACCCAAGTCGATTAATAAACTGACTTAGTCGTCTGGTTGAAGCCTGGAACAGAAAATTGGGTCAGAAAAACAGTTTAAAAATATTTTGAAAAATCTTTTATCTTTTCTGAAAATTCCATAAAAATTGTTTTATCATTTTACTTTGATAAACAAACTTGTGATAAAAATTTCAAGACATATATCAAACATATCATTTCATTTTTGAGTCTTGCAAATTTTATCAAAAACAAAACTTGTATTTTTATCAAACTTGATTTTTCAATACATGAATAGGATAGTCAAAATAAGTTTGTTTAGCAAGTTTAAAGCATGTATGTATATCTAGAACATATCTAATATACATAAAAATAAAGTAAACTTGTTTTGATCTACTATTCATGAAAACCAAAAACCAAACATAAAACGTGTGTGTTAGTGCACTTGAGCATATCAACTATACTAAGCTTTACAAATGGATCTAAACACACTATCTAAACTATGGATACCTAAGTCTTCTTGATGATCTTCATCTTCAAGTTGACTTGCTCCAAAACTCCAACCATGGGCTAGGCAATGTGTGATCATGAAGCTTTGGCCCTGGAATCATCATGAAAAGCTTCTAAACTCCTTTGTTGAAGCTAATCACCAACTAATATCTTGCTAATGATCTGAAACTTAAAATCACAAGAATATTAGTAAACATAACTACATGAGTTAATCATCATCAAAACTAGGGTGGAAGGCCTTTGGGCCAACAAATCTGACCACGAGTTAATCGGCCAGGTAGAGGCAAGATCAGTAGGAGGTATCCGTGCCGGAGCAACGGGCCTAAATTGTCAAACCACTGTTCTTCAAGGTTTCGTCTCTCAATCCCCAACCTTAGATACTGATTTGACAAGAGTCAACTTCTAGCAGCTTCTCCCTTAGGTCAATCTCTTAAATGAGTCCGACATGTCCCTAGTGGCAAACGTCTAGCAATTTTTATTAGGCTTGGGTTGTGTGAGTGGGGAGGTGATTTTTGGGCTAAGGGAGGGTAATGACTTCCCTTCCTTATGTTGTCTTGGGTTTTGGCCTTAAGTTTAATTTATGCAAGTGTGCAATATAGATAAGAATGAACACACAAAGAGAGTAAATCACCCACCTGTTTGTCCTATACTATATGCAATGCCATATGTACACCTCCTATCAATATCACAACAACACAAGAACAAAATACAGTATATTGGAATGAAAATTGACACGTGCCTAGATGCAAATGTCTAAACCATTTTAAAGCATCCAATTTTCGTATTTTAGTTTTAAAATTATTTACAGTGTACAGGTAATATAAAAATTAGCAGCAGAGTATAAGAATATATAAGAAGTTACCCGACCACATAAGAGCACGTGTGGACTTCTGCAATGCTAAAACTTTAACCTGCACACCAAAAAACAAAGAAGAAAAGTTAACAAAAACGTGAAATCAAACCGTTTCCATCCCCGACAACGGCGCCAAAATTTGATCTGAGGAAAACCGTGCACAAAAAGTGTTTGTTTTGAAATCAAGATTTTTAAAGTGTGTGCGCTTTGGCTTCCTCGATACTTCTGTTATAACATAGAGGTTAAAACGAGTCGAATCCATAAGGACGGGAGGCGATAGAAACTTTACTGGTTGATTCACGTCTGTGTTAAAAGTTCTTCAATGTTTTAAAGAATGAAAAGAAAAGAAAGCAAAGAATGAAAAGAGAAGTACGGTGAAACACAAAGAAGTGAGAAACATAGAAGAAATAATTTTTGTGATTTTTGTTTGTATATCTAAAATAAAGTGAAAAAGAAAGAAAACCCATGGCTACTAACTACTAATGACTCCACTAACATGCTAACCTCTTAGTGATAGTTGCCTCACATGTATCATTGGCCATCACTAGTCCTTGGTTCAAGAGCTTTACAAAGCTTGACTCATATGTTAACTTTCACATCCAAATTCAACCAACAAGTGCAAGTTACACTTAAATCATCAAAACCCAATAAGAGCAAGCATGAGAAAAAGTAATGTTAGCTAGTTAGAGATTTAGATGTTAGAGTGTTAGATCCATCATCATGAGCCATCAATGGCTCTTGCAAAAGTAAGGCCAAGTAGAGGCTATTAGATTCATGTGGATTATCAAATAAGAAGTTAGACTAGTTAGTGGTTAGTAGTTAGTTGCCATGAGAGAAAAGTTAGCTACACATGTAAAAAGAGTTAGAAAGAAGAAAACAAAGATAGGGTAAGAGAGCACCTTTCATAAATTGTCACCTTCTATTACAAGCACTCTTGCTTCCTCACCATGTACCACTCTCTTTCCTATTACAAGATCTAAAGAGATGGAAAACACAAAGTAAGAAGAAGAACTAACCTAAACTAAATTACCCTAAACTACAACATGGAAGAAACTACACTAAACTCTGCATATCTCCCAACTCCAGAACCCAGGGGCTTTTTATGGGCACCAGGGAAGGGGGGTCAGGGGGCAAACCCTAGCCCAAAGTAAGGGCGTAGCCACGCCCATACGGTCACGGAAACGCGACAAAAGCTATGTTTCCACCGCTCTTCTAAAGCCGCGCGCTGTCCCGTCTGTCCCCTGTCAGCGTCAGCGCCCAGTTTCTGATTTTCAATCCCTGCTTTTGACAAAATTGCTCTCCAAAGTCAATGGCTAGATTATAGATCTTTAATCACCCATTAAATGTTTATTTAGGGTCTTTTTCTTCATTGCACACCATGGACCTAGAAGCATGCAAGAGAGGTGTTTATTAGCAAATTTTAATATGAAATAAATGTAAAGATGCGGTATAAAATATGCAGTTTTAGAGACTAATCAGCAGGCTCTGATACCAATTGAAAATACAACTAGAGGGGGATGAATAGGTGTATGACTAATCTAATGACAAATGTTGCGGAATTAAAAAAGAATTTGCAATACACTAAGTGTAACCATAGAGTGTAGCGAATTCCCGATGAAGGGCTCTGGACTAACTCCTCTAAATTCCTCTAAATAAGAGTTGAGGTGCTATATGAAGCTCTCTCGGTTCAACACTAGTAAGGTACACAAACAATACCAAGTATATATGTATGATATGAACAATATGAAATAATGCAAGATATAAAAGAGAGAAAGTTTAGAGATAGTGGATCAATCGCAAACACTGAGATATGTTTCGAGGTTCGAGCCACTGCTCTACGTCCCCGCCTTCACACAGAAATATTTCCACTATATGTCCACACAGGACCTCCCACACAGGGAACCTCCACTGAGGATTTGATAAATACAAGTAGGAGTACACAACTCCTCTCTCTAATAAACACAACCTCTACACAAGAGGCAAGGTACAACAATAATCACCTCTCACTAGAGGGATAAGGCACTAAACCAAACAACAACAATCATCTCTACACTTAGAGGGATAGGCACAAAGCCAAAACTCCAACAATCACCTCTACACTTAGAGGGATAGGCACAAAGCTAAAACTCCAACCTCAATCACCTCTACACTTAGAGGGATACCAACAAACTCAAACTCCTCCACAATTGCCTCTACACAAGAGAGATACCCACAAACTCAAAGCAAAGGGATTACAACACTTGGTGGTCTCTATGCACCACAAACCAATTTTCTCACAAAAAAAGATCCTATAGATAGGATAGATATGATAGCTCAAGTGTGAGAAAACTAAGTGTTTGGAAAACAAATCACAAAGAAAAATATTGGGAAAAACTCTAGAATGAAATAGAAATAAAGATCAAAACAATTTCCCAAAGACTCTCTTTTTCTTTGATTTTTCAACATTTTAAAAACAAATAAAAGATAAGTCTTTTGGCACAAAAACTCTTTTAAAAACTTGTTGTTAAACACTTGTAAAGATGGGAAAAATTAATCCCTAAAAACTTATGCAAAACAACTCAAGAGAAGGCATATATATAGCCTCCAAAAATTTCTACCCATTGGCAGCAGGAAAGGGCAAAAATACCCTTCCGGTCGACCGCCCGGTCGACTGGGGCAATTGTCATATTTCTGACTATTGTGCCTCCGGTCGACCGCCCGGTCGATCTGCCAGCACCCGAGAGTGCGGTGCTTTTAGTCGGTCGACCGCGCAGTCGACCGGCCTTTGTGGCTAGCCTTTGTGCACGTCTCGTACACATCGATCGACTAATCCGGTCGACCGACCACTGGTCTTGTCGACCGGTCCGGTCGACCTCCAGCTGATCTGTCTGGGGATTAAGGGATTAAAAATTTGTCTTTTTAACTTCTATAAAATCCCATAAATACACATAAATTCCATAAAAATAAGTTCTTGTAAGATCTTTGAATACCAATCATGTGTAACCAACACGTATTACAAACTATTTGAACCATTTTTGTGATATTGAAATTTTGCCTTTAAACAAAAATCGTATTTTCCAAAACCAAACTTTGAAATGGAAAATTGTTTTCTCCAAAACTTGCATAAATAAAAAAAATATGATATTGAAACAAATTTGAAGCATAGTGTATATGGATAGAATCTAATATACAAATAAGATATATATCTATGTTTTTGATATGAAATTCAAAACTGGTTAAACCAAAAACCAAAACCAATAAACTTTAAAATTGTGTGTGTGTGTGTGAACTTGAGCAATTCAATACTATCTACCTTTACACAAGATCTAAACATACTAAACTAAATAAACTGAGACTTCTTGTCTCCAAGCCGTCTTCTTGTCTCCAAGCCAACTTGATCCAAACGCGATCCAACGAGCTTGACTCCAACCGAGTGCTAGATGCTATCTTGACGTGCAAGCTCTTAAATCAACATGTGTTAGCCTCAAAACTCCTTCGTTGAAGCCAAACACTTACTAAGATCTTGATCAAATATCTAAAACTAATTAAGCACAAGATCATTAGTAAACTAAAACTACATGAGTTAATCATCATCAAAACTAGAGTGATGGGCCTTTAGGCCAACAGTTATAACATGCTAGGCATTAATAATATTTTGATGCAGACATAATATATATATATATATATTGATTGTTAGTACAATTATAATGTATCGCCTTCATTTAATCATGTATTATATGTTATCGTGACTATAATATTATTAGCAGACTGTCTAAAAATCTCTGGAGACAAGGCATCAGAGCAGAGTCCATACTTCAGACGCAAGGGCTAATCAAGGCCATCAAAATGCAAGGCTCAAGGCCCGCGTCTCAGCACCACTCCAGTACCAAAATGCGAGGCTCGAGACCTGCGTCTTAGCACCACTTCAGTGCCAAAACACGAGGCTCGAGGCCCGCGTCCCACCACTCCAGTGTCAAAATGTGAGTCTCGAGGTCCGCATCTCAACACCACTCCAGTGCTAAAACGTGAGATTCGAGGCCCACGTTTCAGTACCACTCCAGTGCCAAAACGTGAAGCTCGAGACCCGTGTCCAACATCATCTCAATGACAAAACGCAGAGTTCAAACCCGCATTTCAACTACAAGGTAGCCCTGCGTTTTAGTTGTAACTGCCCCTATTACTGGGCCAAATACTACCCATATAATGAATGGAGTTAACCCCCATTATGAAGGTTATTTAGGGGATAGTTTACCTCTAAAATCTCCTATAAATAGCTAAAGCTGCTATTGAAAAGGAGGAGATTGGAGTTGGTCGATTAGCATTGGCATACTCTGATAAAAACAGAAAGAGAATCCAAGAAGAGGATTACACAAACTTGTTGTGTTCAAGTTCTGACCAAATCTTTTTGAGATTTCATTTTGATAGGAGCTGTACTACTCCATTAGTGATCCAAGGAGAAAAGTTTCAAAGAAGCTTGCAATTCATCCAGTCAACGGAAGATAAGATTCACTTTTCATCGCTACGCAAAGAACCCGGCATTAAACAAAGAGGAGATTTGAGCTTGAATGTCTCCTCTCTCTTGTAATTGTAATTTTTGGATTATTGTAATCTTTCATTGATTCAATGAAATTTTGCAATACATATTTTCAATTTTCTGACTCGAACAAGAGATGGCGACTCTACTGGGGAATACTTTCTCAACTGAAGAGCAAGTTATGGTGAAATGTGATGTCAACTTCATGGGAAAGACATTAGAGTCACTTGTCGATAATTCGACCAGGTAAAGTATGAGAAGTTTCTCTCTTCTAGCTCTAAGAGCCTCAAAGTGGCGCGACAATACCGCAGGGTCTCCTCAGAGGTCCGCTTTCAAGTATCTTCGGAGACTTCTCTAAGAATGACCTGCGCAAACAGCGCCATTTCTGGCTGCATCACCCATGTGGCCCGCGTCAACGCTCCCACGAGACCCGCGAGGCCAACAATGATGAAGGCCAATCTCACCATACCTCTCCTATCTAGATTCCTCAACTTCATGTTACGGGGTTCCCCAACAACCCTTGAAGTATAACTAGAATGCTGAATGTCGACAAAGGCATCGCGCACGTCAACAACAGATAAAAGAAACTGAAAAAGACATATGTTCAGCAGAAACAGAATGCGAGACTCAGGCCCGTGTTTCTTCTGAGAAGTGCGAGACTCGTGTCTTAGACCCTCAATGCGAGGCCCGCGTCTCTACATTAGAGCGTAAGGCCAACGTTTTCCAACCAAAGCACAAGCTTCGTGTATTCCAACAAAAACACGAGGCCCGCGTTTCGTTAGATGAACGTGAAGGCTGCGTTTCTACATTAGAACACGAGGCTCGCATTTTTCCTCACAGACAGGACATTCAGCAATGCGAGGTCCATATCTTTTCTCAAAGACACGAGACCCGTATTTCATCCCAAAATGCATGGTCCACGTCTCTTCTCAAAGACGCGAGATCTGTGTCTCTTCTCAAAGATGCGTGTACCAAAACGGGAGACCGTGTCTCTTCTGCAGAAAATGAACTCCGCGTCTCCAACTCAAAATGTGAACCCCACGTCCCTGAGACTTGTGTTTTAGAGTTACGGCATAAGACTTACATTCACACTTTAACGGCTAAGGTCAGAACTAAGCCTAGAAGTCCTCATCGTCAGAGATTCGAGGCTGATCTTTTTGATCCCCCTGCAACGGATCTAAGAGATTATTTTACAAAGAAGAGGAGTGTTCATCAAATTACTAGTGCTCCCTGAATGTCATTGCAGCTCACAGGCAAGTAAACCATAAGCATTTAACCAGTTATCAGCAGCGCCAGCTTCCCGCTCGACCAAGAGGTGTCGCTCCTGCAGGAAGAGAACTTTTTCTGCCATGGAGTACCCTGAAGTCATTGCAAACATGGTGGGCCCAAGTACCACACCAAACAGGACTAAGGGGAAGTTGCGTGTAGTCAGCTCCGACGAATCTGACACTGAGCTTGAAGGAGTGTACAGGCATACCCATACTCGGACTGGTATAATAGCCCCAGTGAACTATAGTGCCTTATCCCGAGGCATTGAAGTAAGTGAAGCACACTCTGCCATCGTGAAATCACAAGTCTCAAACTCTTTTGGAGAGACAGAAGCTTTCGCATATATGGCAAACACTCCTGAAGAAATGGCAAGGTGCTTTGAACAACAAGCCTAGGTTCAGAGGGAGCAACTTGATATGATTCTTACTCAACAAGAATCTATCAACACCCTTAAGCAGATGCTTTCGCAATTGCTTGAGGAAAAAAATAAGAAGCTGAAGACCAAGACTCCTTCCAAGAAGTCTAAGGGTAAACGGAAGGAAGAGATAACTCATCTTCTGCAAATACCGAGGATGAAGAGCATTCTAACTCTAAGCCATCCAAGCCTCCATCTGAAGAGGAGGGTAATTCAGAGAACGGAAGCACTCATTCCAAAAGGATGAGCAAATTAGAGCAACGCCTTGAGGCGTCGCCAACTGGAAGGGCATCCAAGAAGTAGGAATGGTCCAGCCATAACTGGCAGAATGGGATCTTGTCCCTACCCACCTAAGTTCGAAGCTCTAACCTTACAGGCCTTCGACGGCAAGGGGTCGCCGAACCAACACATATACTACTTCAAGTCTCAGATTGGGAATGTAGTATTAAATGATGCCATCTTAGCATGTTTGTTCATCGGCACTCTGAAAGGGATTACTTTTGAGTGGTTCTTGAAGCTCCCAGAAGGTTCTATCAAGAACTGGGGTGATCTGGAGAAGTTTTTCCTCGCCCGTTTCTTCAAAGATGATTCGAAGATCACCATGCCAGTTCTCCTGATGACGAGGCAATGAAAAGGAGAGATGGTTAAAGCGTTTATGGAGAGATTTCAGAACATGGCACTCCAATGTCCCAGCGGTATTAACCAGGCCACCTTGGTGAAAATATGACATCATAATTTACAAACCTCACTCCTAGCTCATATATGAGTGGCTGAGAGACGTACCTAGAAGTAGTTGGTGCAGCAGGGCGAGGAAGCAAAGGAGATTTTCGCCAGGGTTAAGGCAGAAGAAGGCAATGTCAGACCCGAGAAGTTGACGAGGCATCTTTTCAAGAAAAAAGGAAGGACACACTGGCAACAGAGATGAAGTCTTCCTCTAAGCTCCAACCGGGTAGAGGTGGTAGCTCTTCAAGCCAGCCATACACCAACAAGTAGTACTCCTTCAAGAATAAGCATGTTGGTTCATTATTCAAGTTACTTAATAAGAGCAACAGACTGAATCTTCCTGAAGCTAGACGTGTTGGCCCAAAGGCCTTCCACTCTAGTTTTGATGATGATTAACTCATGTAGTTATGTGTACTAATAATTTTGTGATTTTAGTTTCAGATCATTAATCAAGTTATTAGTAGGTGATTAGCTTCAACAAGATGATTTGGAAGCTACCCACATGTTGATTCAAGAGCCCAAGCGTCAAAGATCATATATAACACTTGCTCCGTGGATCAAAGAATTTTGGATCGAGTCGGCTTGGAGATTGCGCTCTACAAGAAGACATCGGTACCATAGTTTAGTTTTGGGTTTAGATCCTAATTGTAAAGATTAGAATAGTATGATAAGCTCAAGTTCACAACACACACGTTTCATGTTTTGAATATTGGTTTTCGGTTTTTCGTTTTAGGTTTAACCGATCTTGGTTTTCATGAATAGATAGATCAAAACAAGTTTACATGGTTTAATGTATATATGATTTGTTCTATATACATGCATGCTTCTATTGCTTAAACAAGCTTAGTTTGATAGTCTCCTTCATGAGTTTTATGTTTTGGTATTTATGACAAAACATATTTTTGAATTAATGACAAAAACTATGATATATATTTGTTTCATGTATATTGGATTTCTATCCATATGCATCATGTTTCAAAATGTTTAAATATCATGTTTTTGTATTTGGATGAGTTTTAGACAAAATGTATTTTCTATTCAAGAATCCAAGTTTTAGAAAATACAAGGTTTGGTTTTTGGTTAAAATGAAAAGACATAAAAATAAGTTTTAATTGCTTGATATTTGAGTCAAAACTTTTATCACATGTTTATATATCAATGCAATTTGACAAAACTATTTTTTGGGGATTTTTAGTAATTTACAAGAATTTATTGGATATTTATTTCCCCTATTTTTCTAACCTGTTTTTTTGCCTGCCAGGCTTGGTCGGTCGACCGTACGGTCGACCGCACCAAGTAGCCAGTCAACCGGGCGGTCGACAGACGTGCACAGATACGTGCACGCTGGCTACAGCATTGGCCGGTCGACCGGACGGTCGACCGACTGAGAGCAGGTTTGCTCTCTGTTTGTTTGGGTCGACCGGGCGGTCAACCGCTTGCGCCAACGGTTCAAACATTGACCGTTGGGCGGTCGACCGGGCGGTCGACCGTCAGGGTATTTCTGGCAAAAATTACAGCCAACGGCTAGTTTCCAGATTTGCCTATAAATACCCCATTTGCAAGAGTTTTTCTCTAAGATTTTTTGTGCAAATTTTTCCATACTCTCTGGTGTTTTTGCTGCAATTAAAAGAAGTTTTTGAACTTGAATTGAACAATCTTTTTGGTGTTTTTGCTAGGGTTTGAAAAATCAAAGAAGAGGGTTTTTGGGAAAAGCTTTTGATTGCACTTCACCTTCTTGATTTCTATTGATTTCCCAAGGATTTTTCTTTGTGATTCTGATTTCCATTCCATTGGTTTTCTCCACACTTGAGCTAAGATCTACTATCTTCTCTATAGGATTTTGTGTGGGAAAAAGAGATTGTTTTGTGGTTGTTGTTTGAAACCACTAAGTTGTAAATCCAATTCTTGCTTTGTGCCATTTCCCTCATTGTGTTGAGGAGGTTGTGCAACTTGGGTTGTGAGGTGTTTTGTGTAAGCTTGGTGCTAATCCCTCAAGTTGTGAGGTGATTGTTTGTTAGATTGGAGGAATGCCTCAAGGAGGAGGTTGTGTTTGTAAGGAAGGGAGTTGGGAACTCCTTGTAATTGTGATTGCCCCAAATCCTCGGTGGAGGTTCCCTTTGTGGGAGTCCTTTGTGGACAAGCTAGTGGATTGAAAATCCTTCGTGTGTCGAAGGCGGGGATGTAGAGCTGGGTGCTCGAACCTCGGAACATATCTCTTTGTTTGCGCTTGATCCATTGACTCTTGCTCTCTCTCTTTACTTTGTGCAAATTGTTATATCTTGTACTTGCTTGTGTGTGCATCATTATAATAATTGCAATTAGTTTTTAAATTTCGCATTAAGTTCACTAGATTAGCATCGTCACCTATTCACCCCCCTCTAGGTGACTTTTCAAGACATCCTAGGGAGGTGGCAAGACTGACAATCCCAATTATTGCGTGTACCACAGGATGTTGGGGCACCCTACAAGCGTTGCTACATCTTCAAAGATATCCTCAAAGTTTTGATTGATGCAGAGGTGCTCACATTTCGCACGAAGCAGAAGAAGGTGATAGCTAACATGATGTCATTTTTTTAGTTCGGGGTACAGCCTCCAACGCCAGCCGAAGTTGTTCCCATCCCGAAAGGAAACTAAGGGTGGGCAAGACTGACAATCCCAATTATTGCGTGTACCACAGGAAACTAAGAGTACAGCCTCCTAGGGAGGTGGGCAAGACTGACAATCCCAATTATTGTGTGTACCACAGGAAACTAAGAGTACAGCCTCCTAGGGAGGTGGGCAAGACTGACAATCCCAATTATTGCGTGTACCACAGGATGTTGGGGCACCCTACCAAGCGTTGCTACATCTTCGAAGATATCCTCCAAGTTTTGATTGATGCAGAGGTGCTCAAGTTTCGCACGAAGCAGAAGAAGGTGATAGCTAACATGATGTCATTTTTTCAGTTCGGGGTACTGCCTCCAACGCCAGCCGAAGTTGTTCCCATCCCAAAAGGAAACTAAGGGTGATCAACTTAGATCCACATCACCAGCGGAGAAAGGTCTCGTACCTATTCCTACTCCTCAAGGAGAGACCATGTGGGTTCATTTGGACCTTATGAAAGGCCAGCAGTAGACTATTGTTACCAACAGGAAGTCCAGAGTCAAAGCAAAAGCCTCACCTTGCAATGTTGTGTGTGCTTTTTCCATGGAAGTGGAAGCCGATGTTCCCTTGCTAACTGATTCTGAGGAAAAGACAATCGTCCGTGCTGTAGAACCAAATACACCGCTCATTGTAGGGACTCGTTCTGATCAGTCATACTTGAAGAAGTATGAAGAAGTAGTGGCAAGTCTATCCAAGCTGACACAAAAACCAACCAAGCAATCCACGAAGCAACCCATAAAGAAGCAAAAGAAGTTTCGGTATGCCAAAACTCTCCTAAAAGACAAAGCAGAAGGATCTTTAGCACCTTACTGCTTTGATATCTTGGCTCAGTTGGCCAACATCCTGGCCAGGATCACCCTCTATGAGCTCCTGAAACTGTCCAAGTCAATAAGTAAAGCTCTGAGAGAAGCTTTAGCTGATGTTGAGACCTCATGGCCCAGATTTGGGCTAAACCAGGGAAGGAATATGAAGAAAATTGTCTCCACACCTCTCAATATGTCTCCTGCATAACCTTTACTCCAGATGACATGCAGGTCAAGGGAAAACATGATAGTCCCCTGTACTTCACAGGGTACATTGGATCATTTGAGGTGAGCTGCATTCAGGTGGATCCAGGATCCGCGTTGAGCATCTGTCCCGCCAAGTCATGCAGCACTTGAAAATCCCTACTCGTCGATTGAGCGCCACTCAAACTATCATTTATGGCTTCAACGCTAATAGAACGCGTCCAATGGAAAGTGAAATCACCTAGAGGGGGGTGAATAGGTGATAATTCTAATCAATAAAAAAAATTTAAAAATGAGATGATGCATCGATCACTCAAAGCAAGATTAGAAGCCGAATACCCCGTGAAGGGCTCTGAACTCCTTCCTCGTGATTCCTCTAAATAAGAGTTTGAGGTGCGCAATGCAATCTTGTTTGAGAGTATAGATTGACAATATAAGAATGAATGGATGAATGAATGGAAAGCAAGTAAATAACACAAGTAAACCAATCGCAAACACAGAGATTTGTTTCGAGGTTCGAGCACCCAGCTCTACGTCCCCGCCTTCACCCAGAAGGATTTTTGATCCACTAGAATTTTCACAAAGGATTACAACCACTAGGGAGTACCTAACTCCTCAATCACACTCCTCTAGTCCAGAGGTAGTGGAGCCACAAATACAATAATCACTGGATGATCAAAAGACCATAAACTCTCTCTTGAAAACTTTCTTTACAAAAACCCTAGAGAATAATATATATAAAAATAGAAGAGAGAATTTTAAGAACCAAAAACTTTTAGAAAACTTTTGGAAATAATAGCCCAAAACTTAAACAAAGCTCTTTCTCAAGAAAACTCAAAACTTTTGATCTTTGAATTTGTTGTTGTGAAAACCTCTACCCTAATGACCCCTTTATATAGGATTTAGGAAGAGTAAATATAGAAAACTTTTATCTAAATAAAAGAGGAAGAAATTGACCCTCTAATACAGCTAACCATATTTTTTTAAACTTAAACACGTTTTAAAAACATGTTAAAAATCAGCCTCCAGAAAATTAGCCATTACTTCAAATCTGGCAGATTGGTCAACTTTGAGCACATTTTGCAGGCTGTAGCCGTCCGAATTCAGAATTAGATATATAGGAATAATTTGTAGATCTATAAGTCTTCTTTTTAATTCAACTAAAATCAACTCAATGTCAATTTTTATTAGAAAGTTATTAATAAAACACTGATAGGTGTCAAATCAGAAATTGTAAGCTGTTTTCAGAACAAGAACAGAGTTCAACCAAATATTTGACATCTTTAAAATTTGAATCTGAAAATTATTATTCAATAAGAAATTTAGATCTAAAAGTTAGCTTTGAAATTCAAGTTAAATCATGTTATTTGAATATAATAATAAAAAGTTATGATAACAACTATAAAAGGGTGTCAAGCAGATCAGTAGAACTAAAACTGGTTCAAATCTAAAACTCGATATATGTACTTGAAATCTAAATCCGGTTAAACCAAAGACCAAACGTATTGAATTTGTGTGTGTGTATTTGAGCTTCAAATGTATATACTATTCTTTAACAAACTAAAAATATAAAAACTTTATAGGAATGTGTCTCTGAACCGCGTTGCCGAGTTAGAGCCTCCTCTCCTATGAAAGAGTCCTCTTGTGCCATCAACCTTTCAATATGCTTTAAGCGCCAATATTCTTACAACATGCTTAAAGCCATCAAGACTTGTACAAACCTAAAATTCATTTTAGAATCTTTATTATTACTAAATAGCTTTTGTATGTTTTGTTTTCATCAAAACTATATAAATGGAGAGTGTAACCTTTTGGGCCAACAGAAAGATCAAACTAAAATGCCAGATTGGGGACCTGAGATCTGATGTAACGTGCTATGTTATTGATGCTGACACTTCGTATAACTTGTTGCTTGGATGACCATGGATTCATCACAACTCCATCATACCCTCTACTCTACATCAAGTCATGAAGCATGTTAACGGAGATGGAAAAGTCTGAATGGTGATCGCTGAGAGGCATCCGTTTAATGGGGTAGAGAATTACTTCACAGATTTTCTCTTTTATTAGGATTCTCTGAAAGCAAATGAGAATCCCCAGCTAGAGGAACTAGACTCTGATAATGGAGTTGATGTCGAGCTAGAGACAGAAGAAGATGTCCTTGGGAGCTGAACCCTCTTGTAACGAGCTTTAATATGCTCGATGTCAATAACAACGCCAATGATGTAGGCGAGTAGTATATTAATGAAGAGTTAGATTTGGCTAATTTTTTTGTGTTTTCTTCTGACTCTGTACGATTGGACACTAGTACCGATGTAGATGATGACCCCTGGTCGGCAATAGATGCCCTGACATCATTGTATACATCAGGGAGATTATCTCTCACGGCATGTCAAAGCATAAGTTATGTGCAAGGAACCTTCTTCGAGATCCCAGCAAGACGCAAAGGTCAAAAACTTATCCTTTTCATAAGAGTCAAGTCTAAACCAATAATTCATGATGACTCGATAAGCGAGATCGAACCCCCTCTGTTCTCTCATTATGAGCCAAATGTACTTAAAATGATAGAGAACATGGGGTATGACCTAACTGTTGGCCCAAAGGCCCATCACTCTAGTTTCGATGATGATGAACTCATGTAGTTATAGTACTAATGATCTTGTATGCATATAGTTTCAGATATTTGATCAAGATTTTAGTCGGTGTTTAGCTTCAACAAAATATTCGAAGTCAAGTTTTAAAGCTAGCACATGTTGATTAAAGAGCTCGCGTATCAAGATCGCATCAAGTACTCAAGAGGAGTCTAACTCTTTGGATCAAGGTTTAGACCAAGTGAAGAAGGAGAAAAAGATTTTCAAGACTTGAGCCTAGTTTTGTAAGTGTTAAGATTTTATTTTTAGATAAAATATAAAGGATAAATTAGCTGTGGATTGCTCAAGCTCACATACAAACACACAAAATTTATATGTGTTTTCTTAAAATAATTTTGACTGTAGAAATACCGTATTGATTTTGAACTTCAAGTAGATATCTTTACGTTTCATGAATAGAGTTCATTAAAACAAGTTTATAGTTTTATATGTGTTTTGAATTTTATCCATACACATTGTTGGTTCCAATGTTTAGAAAAACTTATTTGATATTTCTATATCATGTGCTTGAGTTTTGTATTTATCAAAACTTTGTTTAGAGCTTATTGTCAAAAACATAGATATTTCATCTTATATATGTATTGGATTATATACATACACACTATGATTCAAAGGTGTTTTAATATCTTGTTTTTGTATTTGGACAAGTTTTGAAAAAATCAGTTTTTCATTTAAAAGTTTGATTTTGAAAATACCGGTTTTTTTTAAGGCTAAATTTTTGTATAACAACAATAGTTCAAAAAGTTGTAATTTTTGGTTTGACTTCAAAGTATTCCAATGAACTTATTTTTGTGGATTTATTAATGTTTTATGAAATTTTATAGGTATTTAAAGGACAAATTTTAAAACCTTAACCCTATTTAAAAGACCAAGTTTCAAAACCCGAAAACCCACCTGAGACTACTAGCGATCGACCGGACCAGATCTTTGTCGACCACAGGTCGACCGAAGTGCACAGGTCGACCGAAGTGCACAAGCTCTGGCTATTGAGCTAGTCGACTGTGCGGTCGACCGACCGGTCGACTGACTAGAGAGTTTACTCTCTGGTTTTGGCCTCGGTCAACCGAAGGCAAATTGCCTTGGGCGGTCGACCGGTCGGTCGACCGATAGGACATTCTGGGCTTGTCTTGACCCAAACGGCTATATTTCTGAACCATATAAAAAGGGTTCTCTTGGCCAGTTTTTTACAAGATTTTGGAGAAGTTTTAGAGCCAGTTTTCCTCATCTCTCTAGGGGTTTTTCTCCACATGTTTTTGGGCTAAAACTTCCATATGAAAAGGAGAGTTTTTAAAAGTGTTCTCAAAAGAGATTTCTTGAGTTTTTCATCACAACTCTATCTTATTTTTCTCACACAAACTTGAGCTTTCCATTACTATACTTATCCTCTAGGGATCTTTGTTGTGGAGTTATCTTTGTGATCAAGAGAAGTAATCACAAGTTTTTATTTTTGCAATGTGAGGAGTAGTGGAGGTTGTGGCCTCGGTGACAAGAGTTTTTGTGGTGATTAAGTGAAGTGATCATCAAGTGTTCCAGCTTGTGGTTGAAGGAGTTGTAAGAGGTGCGGCCGCGGCAAGCTATTGGGCTTGTGTGTGCTGTTCTTGTGGGAACAAGTGAGGGACTTACAAGTCCAAGAGTTCTTAAGGGAGCTCGTTATAGGTATTGCGGCACCAAGTAATCTTGTGGGATCAATTTTAGTGAAAATCCTTCATAGTGTTAAAGCGGGAACATAGAGCAAGTGTGCTCGAACCTCGAAATAATTCTCCCGTGTTTGCGATTGCTCATCTATCTCTCACTCTCTCACTTTTGTTATATATCTTGCATGCTTATATTGTTTATCTCTTTATATACTTGATATGTTTGTGCTCTATTGATATATGCTAGGGATTGTTTGCTCGCACTTGTATTCAACCAAGAGAGCCATAGTGGCACCTCAACTCTTATTCTAGAGGAATCTTAAGAACATAGTTCAGAGCCTTTTACCGTGCATTCAACTACACTCTTTGGTTATACTTTGTGTGTTTGCATAATGGTTCTTAGATTGCATAATTAGTTTTTAATTCCGCATTAGTTTTGCATTAGATTAACTTGTCACCTATTCACCCCTTCTAGGCGACTTATAATTAGTATCAGAACTTGGTGCCCTTGATTTCGGTCTAATAACCTTGAGTTAAAGATCCTCTTTTAGCTAATCATAATATTTTATTTACACACACACATAGATTTCATGTCACCTCCTATGTTTGATATTCTTAACATCCTAACTTGAAAAGTTAAGATGTCCATGTAAAGGCCTTAGGAATTCATGTTTATTTTGGCACCATTAAAGATTCATATTTTATAAATGGCAAAAACCTTGAGGCAATGCAAATGCCATCCATACATTAAAGTCTACCCAAAATGATGAATACTTATCTAGGGTTGCTAACTTTGATTCAGCTTTTGTAGTATGGAACACCCTTATCTCCCTTGGTGAACAAAAGCAATACTACATGGGGAGTGATTCGGATGATGGAAGTGCTACTTTCAACATGTGCTACATGATCCAAGGGGATGACCCCCTTGAGGTAAATTCTGAATCCGAGATTGATGAAGATGTTGACATGCCTGAAGGTATACCTAGAGGGGGGTGAATAGGTGTACGGCTAATCTATTGAACTAAATACGGAAGCTAAAAACTATTTTGCAACACACTTAATACAACACACAAGTGTAGCCGAATTCCCGTGAAGGGCTCTGGACTAACTCCTCTTGATTCCCCTAGATATGGGTTAAGGTGCTATATGAAGCTCTTGTGGTTAAGTACAAGTGAGGCACACAAACAACAAGCATATAAGATATGGGGAATATGAATTAATGCAAGGCACACACAAGCAATATATGATATGAATGAATGAATGATACTTTGCACAAATAAAAGAGAGAGAGAGTGAAGAGACAATGGATCAAACGCTAACAATAAGATATGTTACAAGGTTCGAGCCCCTAGCTCTACTTCCCCGCCTTCCAATCCACTATCTCTCACCGAGGGAACCTCCACCAAGGAAGATTTGTTACAACTCAAGGAGTACCGAACTCCTCTCTCAAATACCACCTCACAACCGAGGGTAGGACTGTAGCCAAACAACAACCAACACCTCTACCGAAGAGGGTTACAAACACCAACTCTACCTCTCACTAGAGGGAGCTAACCACAAACTCAACCTCTACCAAAGAGGGAGCAAACACCGCTCCAATCAACCTCTACTAAAGAGGGATACACAAATATAAGGAGGGTTTACAACTTGGAGGCTTCAACAACCTCAAACATCTCTTTTTCCATTAAACAATGATCCTAATAGAATAGGATAGTATGATAGCTCAAGTGTGAAAAAACTAGAGTTTGAAAAACAAAAACTCAAAGAAAATACTTGGGAAAACTCTTTGTAAATGATAGAACTGAAGAACAAAACAAATCTCCCAAATTTCTATTTTCTTTAATTTTCCCAAACCCTAAAACACAAAACCAAATTGGAAGTTTAAAACCAAAAACACTTTTGAAAACTTCGAAATAAACTCTGGAGAAACACTATTTTTTCTTGCTTAAAAGTCTTGTCAAAAACCCCAAGAGATGAGGCTTAAATAGCCTCTCCCAAAAACTAGCCGTTTGGCTGTTTCTGACAGCCAGACAACTGGCGGTCGACCAGCCGGTTGACCGCCAACGGTCGGATTTCCGACCGTTAGAGCAGCCCGGTCGACCGCCCGGTCGACCGCCCAGATACAGAGAGCAAAGCTCTCTGGTCCGGTCGACCGACCGGTCGACCGGCCCATGTGTCTGCCAGACGTGCACAGAGTTGTGCACGTCGGTCGACCGCACGGTCGACCGGCCTTTGGTGCGGTCGACCGTGCGGTCGACCGACCTGGCCTGTCAGCCACAGTCCTGGGTCAGAAAAACAGGTTAAAATATTCTAATAAATTCTTGTAAAATACTTAAAAATTCTCAAAAATAGTTTTACCATTTTGCATTGATATATAAACATGTGATAAAAATTTTGACTCAAATATCAATCAATATGAACTATTTTTGTATCTTGTAAATTTTACCAAAAACCAAAACTTGTATTTTATCAAACTTTGATTTTTTAATACATGAATAGGAAAGTCAAATAAAGTTTGTCTAAGAAGTTTAAGCATGCATGTATATATAGAATACATCTACTATACATATAAACCAATTAAACTTGTTTGATCTACTATTCATGAAAACTGATATCCAAAACCAAAACGTATATGTGTATTGTGCACTTGAGCATATCAACTATTCTTATCTTTACACATGGATCTAAAACACACTAAATTATGGATACCTAAGTCTTCTTGACGATCTTCATCTTCAAGTAGGCTTGGTCCAAAAACGCCGTGATCCAACGAGCAAGGCTAAGTATCATCTTGATGCTCGGGCTCTGGAATCACCATGAAAAGCTTCTAAATTCCTTTGTTGAAGCTAATCATCTACTAATATCTTTTTTAATGATCTGAAACTAAAACACAAGATTATTAGTAATCATAACTACATGAGTTAATCATCATCAGAACTAGAGTGGAAGGCCCCTGGGCTAACAATGCCATATGATGAGTTTGCTTTATTTTGTCAACAACTTCTTAAAAATTATGAATTGTTAAAAATGGAAAACAAAAGTTTGAAGAATAATAATAATTTGGTTTTAAAAGAAAAAGACTCTTTTAAAAATGAGATTGAAATCATTTCAATAGAAAATGAATGTTTGAAGAATAAAATTATTTTTGTTGAAAAAGAAAAGGAGATTGTTTTGAAAGAAAATGACTCTTTGAAAAAGAAGATTATTTTAAAAGAAAAAATTCCAAAAAGAAAATGAATTTTGTTTCTCATGTTTCTTCTTCCAAAATTGATAATGATATTTGCATTGTGAAGAAGAAAATTGATTGTTTGGGCTCCACTTTGAGCCAATGTGCATTTAAACATAATAAATTGGAATCTATTTTTCGTAAGAAACAAGTTCCGCACATTCATGCACTCCCTACACGGCATACATCACATGTACATCATGCTCACACTCACACTACACATATGTATGCTATATTGTACAAATATACACATTGCGGCCGCAAAGGCCATTTAGCAAATTTTATTTTGATAGAATAAATTTATTAAATTTTGCAAATAAGAATGTTTGGGTTCCTTATAATGCTAACCCCATAGACCCAAAAGATATGGGTACCAAAATCCCCACCTCTTGTCTTTGATGTAGGTGTGGACTCTCACAAAACATGAGAGGATTGGTGCCTTGGTGGTGGATGTATTTAGGGCTTGATGGATATACCAATTGATGCATCACTATGAAGCATGGTGGGAGGACCAACATGGTTTGGTGACTTAGAGATTAGTTAATATGATTTGCTAGCAATCTCTAACTCTCGTTTTGTTTACATGTTTTCTCATTATTAATTTTTAGCATGTTATGATTTTAATGCTTATTATGTTAAATGCAATGCTCATTAGACTTGTGATCTGCATATATAGTATTTGAGATACACTCATGTTTTTATGGATTCATATTTTTATGTTCTCACTAGAGGTTAGCTATTGTGTATATCCTACTTCTAATAGCACGTGCATTTACCTAATAATTATTTTGTTTAAATTTTTTTTGGTTTATATGTTCATTACATGTTAAATGTAGTTTTCATTAAAACTTGTGTTTTATACTTATACAATTGGTGAGGTATATTAAACTCATTTGTTTGGGTGCCTTAATGCTCATATATACTCATTAGATGTATTTGTATAACCTATTTTTGATGATTATTATATTTTTACTTGTTTTCTCTATTTTTGTACATGTACTTTGTTTGCTTCATGTATATGTTAATTTTGTCAAAACCTATAGATATACATGTATATCCTTGAGTCAGTATTCTTTATGGACTCATCTATGATTGGATATGTATGTATACTTTAGTTTCGACAAAACATACATATACCTTGAAGCTCGTTTAGTTATTTTTAAAAAAAAAATCATGTTTTGTTTTGAGCCTTATCGATTTATTTCATGAATTTGTTGTTCACATTGATTAGTCACATATATTGCATATACATTGTCACCTTACCTACTTTTTTAGCTAATAAATCATATTAATAAGTCTTCTTCTTCTTTGTTAAATGTAGGCCCAATTGCTAAAAGAAAGGAAAGAGAAACAAGCCCAAAAGCCCACCAAATTCTGATTTAATTCAGATAAATTCGAAATCAAGGAATCAGGGCAAAATCTTGGCATATCAAAGAGGTTGAAAACCGATTGAAAATAATCCTCTCAAATCAAGCGGTTAAAGTCAACAATCAAGGCTGTTTCGTCAAATCCTAGAGCAAAACGAGAAAATCAGTAGAAGATACAGGAGAATCACCAAACCAGGAGAACCATCCAATTGGGTGTGGCCAACTGGCCATACCAGGGCCGTTAAAATGCAGCCCTAGCCGCGTTTCTGCAGCTTTGTTAGGTTTGTTGGGGGAGCGTTTGCTCCCCTAATCTTCCTACGAGCTCTCCCCTCTGGTTTTTCCCTGTAAATACCATTTTCAACAGAGAAAAAGGGTGAAGACTAGGATTAGAATTTTTGTTTATTCTTTAAGGATTTAGGCTCTTTATTAGATAGTATAGAAGTTGTATTTTTATTTTATAATTTGTAGTTCAGTGCAAACACCAGAGAGAAGAGTGGAATTGAGTGTGTAATTCATCTTTGAAGTGACAATCAAAGGAGCTTCTACTTGCTTGATCAACTCAACTCAAATTCAGTATGTTCAAGTTTACTTGTCATTCTCTTGTTTGTTTTCAGTTCATAATGAGTAGCTAATTCATTTTCTGGGCTCACTAATGGACCTCTTCTATCACCTCTCTCTTAACTGATTTTCATAAAAGCAACACTTTTTGAATCAGAAAGTACCTTAGTTTAAAACTTCGTTCTTGAAAGCACATGAGGATTTCTTTATTTTAAACTTGGACTTTTAAAGCACAAATCTCTTGAAACTGTTTTTATTCCATACTTGCTTCTTCGCGCTTGATTGTTTAACATTCACCTCTTAATGATTTGTAATGAAAGAGCTTAAGATTTAAATGAAACGATCTTATTTGTTTTACTTGGACATTAAAAGAAACTAAAGGTTTTTGGTTTATAATAAAAGTGATGCAACCCAAATGTCCTTGAGATAAGTACATAGTTGAGTTAAAAATTAGTGAGCCCAGATCTTCTCCTTCTTATATTAAAATCAACCAAACAATTTTCAAGCTTTTTAAATCACCTTCTCCAAAGCCTTCTCCAAATTTTAAGTTTTTCTTTTAATCATTTTCTTTCTCTTCATTCTCTTCTCAACTAAAAAACGAGCGCAATTCTTTGTTACTAAACAAAACACCGAAAAGCTTTCATCGCATTCCTCCTCATGGACACGACCCGTTAGCCCGAAGCTACACGATAATTTCTTAAACTCTTTGATTTTACAATCAATTTTTGGCGCCGTTGCCGGGGAGGAAACGGTGTATTTATTTTTTAACAAGTTTGGTGTGTTGTTTTAGGGACTTCACGATTCAGATCTAGCATTCAAGCTTTACAAGAGAAGACTTGCAAATTCTGTGCCCCTACTCTCAAAAGTAGGAAACAGAATTTCAAGAAATTGCGTTGTAAAAGTTGAAAATTTCGTTGGACTACTAAAACTCTTTTTTGCAGGACATATTGCTCGCAAAAAAAAATTAAGTTTTTGTACGTTATATTCTTGCTATATCTGCTATCCACCATCCTTGTTTTAATCCAACAGTAATTTGAGTGATTGTTAATTGCTTAAAAAATATTTAGACTGCATTCTAGGCATTTGTCTAATTACGTTTATTTTATAATTACTGTTGAAGATAGCTGGAGACAAGGTATGTATGCATAGCATATAGTTTATGAAACATTCTTGGGTGATATTTGTTGCACACTTTGCACAAATCAATTCTAAGGGAAAAACCCAAGTCAAGATAAGGTGGGGAAGTCATTACCCTTCCTTAGCCCACAAACCATCTTCAAGCACGCACAACTAAGCCTAAGTAAAATCTGATAGACGTTGGCCTTAGGAACATCTCGAACTCATTAGGATATTATCCTAAGGGGGAAGGTGTTGGAATTTGACTCCTGCCAAATCAGTGTTTAGGAATGGGATTAAGGGCCGAAAGCCCGAAGGTTAGTGGTTACTTAATTAAGGAACGTCTTTGACGGATAACCTCCCACCAATCTTGCCCTGACCTGACTGATTAGCTTGTGGTCAAAGTCTGCATTATACCTCCAGTGGACAATCAACCAGTTAGTGTTGTCTAGGTCAAGGTTACCTTAGACTAGGCTTGGTTGTTTTCTCTTCTTGACTATTGGTGAACTTGTTTGTGATTGTGTTTGTGTATGCAAGTGTGGTCAAGAGACCCTAATTCATCTAGGTT
>JAVJIF010002417.1:0-10000 GCA_038442645.1 Agave tequilana
TTATGTCGATGACATTGCTATCAAAAGTCGCGATAAGAATGACCATGTTCGTGACTTGAGAATGATGTTCGACATAATGCGGGCTCATCAGCTGAAAATGAATCCGACAAAATCCTTCTTGGAGGTTTCGAGTGGCAAGTTCCTTGGATTTTATTTACATCAAAAGGAATTCATATTGACCCAGACAAAGTCAAAGCCATTCAGAATATGCATCCACCTAAGAATCTCAAAGAACTTAGAGGCCTGTAAGGTAGACTGGCTTATATCAGAAGATTCATCGCAAATCTCTCGGGCCGCTGTCAACCGTTCAGCCGACTCATGAAAAAGGGTATTTTTTTGTATAGGATCAAGCTTGTCAGGAAGCTTACGAAGATATCAAAAGGTATCTCACAAAACCTCCAATCTTAGTAGCTCCTACATCACGGAAACCGTTCCTGCTTTATGTGAAAGCTATGGATCATTCTCTTGGTGCCCTGCTTGCTCAAAAAGATGACAATGAGCACGAACAAGCCATTTATTATCTGAGCAGGACTCTGATAGGGGCGGAGTCTCGCTATAATCCTGTTGAGAAGGAATGCTTAGCTCTTGTCTTTGTCGTTCAGAAGACACGACATTATTTGGTCGGCCAACCATACATGTTATTTCCAGAGTGAACCCTTTGCGTCTTCTCATGATGAAACCAGGATCATTAAATTCAAGATTAGCTAAGTGGGCACTTCTTTTGTCTCAGTACGACATGCTTTTTATCCCTCAGAAGGTGGTTAAAGGTCAGGCACTTACAGAGTTCTTGGCTGCTCATCCGGTTCCGGAAAGCTCAAAGCTTTATGAAGACATTACAGATAAAGTCTTTGAATCTAATATAACTTCAGAAGGCGAAGTATGGCAGATGTTCGTTGATGGAGCCTCGCGAATAGGTTCTAAAGGTAAGATCATTGCCAGTACGGGGGTTTGTGTTTATCTCTCCACAAAATCTTGTCCTTCCTAGAGCATTTTCTTTGACAGAATCATGCTCCAATAATGTGGCAGAATACAATGCTCTACTCATAGGCCTTTAGCTCGCCCACGAAATGGGGGTACGCTACCTTGAAGCTTACGGAGATTCAAGACTGGTTGTCAATCAGGTTAAAGGCGAATACGAGGTCCGTCACGAAGACTTGGTGCCTTCCATCACACAGTCATCGAAATGGCTAATCTGTTTGATGGCTTTTACATCAGTCACGTCTCTCGATCCCAGAACACTAGGCCGATGCTCTAGCTGCACTAGCAACGATGCTAGCCTTGCCAGTCGACACCGAGTATCACCTTACACGGAAGTATCGAGGAAGCCAAAGCATGCACTTTTAACTATTGATTTCAAATATACACTTTTCGTGTACGGTTTTTCACCGATCAAATTTTAGCCCTTATCGGGGATGAAACGTTTAATTTCACGTTTTAGTTAACTTTTCTTTTTTTTTTTTGTTCAGGTTAAATTTTTAGCATTACAGAAGTCCACACTTACTTTATGTGGTTGGGTAAATTCTTGTATATTGTTATATTCTGCTGCTACTTATTGTTTATATTACCTGTGCACTAAAATAATTTTAATAACTAAATTATGATAATTGGATGTTTTAAAACGGTTTAAACATTTGCATCTAGGCACGTGTCAATTTCATTCCAATATATTGTATTTTATTATTCTGTTGTTGTGATCTTGACAGAGGTGTACATATTGCATAGCATATAGTTAGGATAAACATGTAGGTGATTTACTCTCTTTGTGTGTTCATTCTTATCTATATTGCATACTTGCACGAATTGAAGTTAAAGGCAAAACTTAATACAACATAAGGTGGGGAAGTCATTTACCCTCCCTTAGCCCAAAAATCACCTCCTCACTCACACAACCCAAGCCTTAATAAAACTTGCTAGATTTTGGCCCCTAAGGACATCTCGAACTCATTTAGGAGATTGACCTGAGGGGAAGTTATTAGAGTTTGACTCTTGTCAAATCAATGTCGAAGGTTGGGGATTGAGAGGCGAAACCTTGAAGAACAGTAGTTTGACATAATTAGGCCCGTTGCTCTGGCACAGATACCTCCCACTGATCTTGCCCCTTCCTGGCTGATTAACTTGTGGTCAGATTCTAACAATGTACCTCCCGTGGATAGTCTAACCAGTTAAGAGCCGTTTAGGTCTAAGTCAACCCTAGCATAGACTTATTTTCTTTTTGTTTTTCTTTATTTGTTTGTTTGCTTGTTTGTTTTCCTCTTTTGTAAATTGTGAAATAGATTTTAACAACAATTTTTTCAATCCTAATATGAATCCATAATTCAACCCGACCTCATGTGACTCGGATAACTCCGACCTGGCTATGTACAACATGAACCAACCTTATATGCCGAATTGGGATTATCCGACTCAATATGTACCTCAGTCCCAATACTATGAACAAGACTGGAATAATCATCACCACTCTTCACCGAGTCAGGCGGGATACAACTCCCCGAGTATTATGGTCAACCACCTTACCAACATCCAGCTTCATATACTCCTTCCCCCGAACAACCATTAGAAGAACCAATTAACTGGGAAAAGAGGATGGAAGCCTTAGAGGAACTCGAGCGATGCATTCAAAATCTAGAAGACTCAAAATTCCATCAAAGTTTTCAAATTCAAGATCCTTACTCTATTTTTCAAGTCCCACAGCAAGAAGAACATACCGACTTCAAAAGGGGTACGGAATCCATGATTCAATTCCAAAGTGATCCTTTCAATATGATAGAAGTTAGACTTAGTCGATTGAAAAACATATGTAGGAATAAGGAAACTCTCCCTACCCATTCTTTAACTACTACTAAAACTTCTAATCATATTTATGAAAATCAAGAATCATGGAATCTTGAAGACTTTGACCAAAATTCAATTTCACCATAAAATCTTGAACTTGACCAATATCAACACATTGACAAATTGGCAAGTTTTCATTTCAATAAAATTGAACTTGAATAGGAATGTGAACCCGACCCAAAACTCTGTGATTCAATTCCATTCTTTGAATCTACATTGACTCCGGTATCCTTACCCAAGTTGGACCCATTGCCTGAGCCAACATTGATTCCTGTATCCATGGATTTTGAAATTGAACCACTTCTTTTTTATAGCACATTTTATTGATGGGAACAGAATGTGAAATTAAATTCTATGATATGGACTCAACTCTTGAAGCTAAACCGACTCTCGAACCCAAAATGATTTTCTCGAGTTAGTATTGGTTCCCGAACTTTTCATTTCAAAACCTAAATCATCCATTCCACAAAACCGCATTCTATTGTTGGACCAGGTGTTGACCATAATGACTCAGTGATGATCTTCCAAGATTGGTCATGTAAAGGGAATAATTTTCATGATAGGATCTTGCATGATCCTATTAATTTGGAGATTATAAATATGTTAATAAAAAAGAGGTCAATAAAGGTGGATACCGCGAGCCACCACATTATCTTGATTGGGTAGCAACGCTTGGCCTAATTAGATCACCACCGGAACCACCACCATGAGGTAATTTTCAAATTCCCTTCCCATTTGTTTCATGTATATACACATTCACGATGCATTGAGGACACTACATGAGATAAGTGTGGGGGAGGATTTACTAACATAGTTAGTTTTAAAAAAATTTCTTTTACACTTCTTTTTAGAAAATTTATAACTTTTGTAAAGAAACTCTTTCTTTTATTTTTACAAAACTTTTTGAATTAAGAGAAATAGTTTTAATTTATTTTTAAGAAAATTAAGATTATCTTAGGAATTAGGAAGACCTAAAATTATGAATTTTTAAACCAAGTCAAAAATAGATCTTGTTTAAATTTTAGGATAAGAAAGTAAGATTAAAAAGATAATTTAATCTTGAATTTTTGCCTTAGATTTATGCATTTCACACTTACTTAATTTTTTAGGATTGAAACAAAGACTGAAAATGCCATAAAAAATATCATAAATATATATATATATAAAAATGATGATAAAATCACTTATTGAAGTTGGATAATTATGCCTCAGGAAGCATGATTATTCACGCCTAAAATGGTGCACAAAAATAAAATAATCCCCTTTAGTTTTGTGGCCTTGTTTACTCGAGTCCTTAACTTTGAGAGAAGTTTTCTCATCCGGTGTCCTAAAACTATCTGGTTTGAGAGTCACCGGCTAAAGGCTCACTACCCGAGTACGCTAGAAAGCCTAAGAAAACTGAGGGTAGAAAAAATATTTGATTGCACACATGTATTGCATTATTCTTTATTACATTTCCATATTTATCATATAAAAAATCTGCTAAATTCCTTGTCTTAAATGTCTGTTTTGCAGAAGATAATCATGGGAAGAAAGAGGATAAAATTAAATCAATATCAGTTAAATTCAGATTTAACTAGACATATTTGGTTAAAGAAGAATGATCCCAAATTCAATTGGTTAAATTTAGTTTTTGGTAAATCAAGTGGTTAAATCTAAAGATCAATCGAGGATAATGTCAAATACAGAGTCCAAATCCAAAGGGATAAATGGATAGTGAGAAGGTTAATGGATGAAATGAAACAAATTTGACTTAGATTCTGACTGGATATATTTTAATATTTGAATCATAACTTTTGCTACCAAAATTTAAATCTAATGATTCAAGATGATATAGAAATAAGACTTAAAGGGCTACAACTCTTAAGTTGATCTCTATTTCTAATTATGTCATTTGATAAGTTATATTCAGTAATCAACACGCCAACAAGCTGCAGATCCGATCTGCATATCTACATCAAATCAAGTTTTAATATAATGGGAGGATTCAAATTCAGAAATATTCAGCTTCCCCTATCTTCATACTCCTCTAACCTCTACATTTCTCCTATAAATACTTGCAATCTCAAAGGCAAAGGGAACGACCAAGCAGAGAGTAGAATTTAGACTAATTTGTAGTTTATAACTTAGGTTTTTTATTTTCTTTCATGTAATTTTTATTTTCTTTATGTAACTGAGAGGAGAGGATACTTTCATGGAGGAATGAGAGCAAGCTTGTACTGAAGGTGACATCGGTTAAGTGATCTTTCTTCCATTGTTATTTGAATCGAATTGAAGTTTCTTTTTCTTCTTTACTCTTGTTTTCATTTACTTCCCTCTTCTGTGTTTGTGGATCCAAATGAAACCGATAGCCTCAAAGTTGCCTTGCTCTTGCAAGTGCCGTTGATGGCTTATGGTGATGGATATCCATTTCTATGATAGTGTAGCTTGCCCCTTTAATTCAAGTGTAATACGGGAATGGCCAATATCCTATTTGTCATACTTCGCTCGTCTTCAAGCAAAGGTACATCGTCGATACGGGTCAAAGATAAGAAGGCGCCGAAGAGGTAAGTAATTTTTTAGGTTTTAGTTTTCTTTCTTTTAATTTTTTAGTGTAAATCACCAACACCACAATCTTCCAAATCTTTTTCACTCTTTTTTAATTTCTTTGTACATATTCATTTCAATTTTCTCTACCTTCTCAATCTACTACTTTCTTTCCAATTTAACTGTAACTTCATATTTCTCTTTTCTTTTAGGAAGCTAATGAAGAATTTTAACCATTAATTGTAGCATAAAAAAGAACTTATTAAAAAGCTTTCATCGCTAGTCCCTCTTTGTGGATCACGATCCGCATAGCCACTTGTTATAGCAGTAGAATTGAGCACCTTACACTATTGTTATAAAAGTTCTGAAATTTTATATTTTTGTGCAGCTAAAATCTCAATCAATATTAAATAACTGGCATGAAAGTTAGAGTTGTTATCTCTAAAATCTTTATTGTTCACAAAGTGCATATTTTTCTAAGATTTTATGAAAGATCAAAGAATCGGTTCAATTTTAAATTCTTACATTTAATTTATAATAAGATTTTGCATTTCGACTTAGTTTAAAGAAAATAAATTCTGGTTAACCTATGACCTTGGATCACTTAAATTTTCGCAAAAATATTTCAACACTTTTCTCTATTTCAAAATGCATTTTCAAAATACTAACATTTGATTTCTTTCGTTATGAATTTTGTGGGTGTAATTTGCTGAAAACCCTCAGGAGACAAGCTCCTCCTCTAAGAAAAACCTAGAGGTTTAATGGCTTGTTGCACATGCTCAGTGTAATCGTGTCACCTGCGAAAGTGGTGTAATAATTTTCTTAGTTCTTTTTGTTTTACTCGGATGAGCAAAAGATAAGTGTGGGGTGTGATTAGTCTCTAAAATTACATATTTCATATCATATCTTCACATTTATTTAATAATAAATTCTGCTAATAATATCTCTCTTGTATGCCTCTAAGTCCATGGCATAAAATGAAAAAGAGACCAAAAATCACCATTTAATTGGCGATTAAAAGCTTACAAAGATCATTGACTTTGGAGGTGAATCTGTCAAAATCGAGCGCCCATATCTAGAAACCAGAACGTATAACAAATAGGGGGCGATGTGACAGCGTGCGACAGTGGCGCCACGCGCGCGGCCACAGTATGGCCACGGAACGCGGCCATAAACGTGTTTTCACGGCTCTTGTGTGGAGCCGCGCGTCAAGATTTGGCGCGCGGCTCCGTACTTGTACTCTAGTGCCTCAGTTCGCTTATAAATACCCTGGGATTTCCAGAGCATGAGAGGAGAAGTTTTGAGGAGTTTTTAGTGTAGTTTTAGGATAGTTTTCTTCTTCATATTGTAGTTTAGGGTAGTTTAGGTTAGTTGTTCTTCTTCTTCCTCTCTTGTATTTTCATTTCTTCTAGATCTTGTAATAAAGAGAGTGGTGCATGGTTGGAAAGTAAGAGTGCTTGTAATAGAAGGTGACAATCTATTAAAGGTTCTCTCTTTACCTCTCTTTGTTTTCTTCTCTCTAACTTTTTTTTACATGTTTAGCTAATTTTCTCTCATGGCAACTAACTTGCTAACTTCTTTCTTGATAATCCACATGAATCTAATAGTCTCTACTTAGCCTAGCTCTTGCAAGAGCCATTGATGGCTCATGATGATGGATTCTAACACTCTAACATCCTAACTCTCTAACAAGCTAATATTATTTAATTCCATACTTACTCTTGTTTAGTTTTGATGGTTTAAATATAGTTTGCACTTATTTTATTGAGTTTGGATGTTATAGAGGTTAGTATAGTTAGTGGAGCCATTAGTAGTTCGTAGCTATGGGTTTTTTCTCTTTTTACTTTATTTTAGAAATATATCAAAATCACAAATACCATCTTTCCTATGTTTCCCACTTCTTCATGTTTCACTGTACTCTTCTCTTATCATTCTTTGTTTTCTTTTCTTTTCATTCTTGCAAACATTGAAGAACACTTAACATACACGTGAACATACCATGTAAGCTTCTATCGCCTCCCGTCCCTGCAGATTCGACCTGTTTAGCCTCTGTGCTATAAGGAAGTATCGAGGAAGCCAAAGCACGCACTTTTAACTAATGATTTCAAAACATGCACTTTTCGTGCACGGTTTCCCCCGATCATTGTGGGATCAGTAAAACAAAACAAGAAAATAGAGGTGAAATGAAAAGTGAAGTAAAACAAGAAATAAAAAGTGTGGTGGAGTGATTTAGAAAATGATTTTAAAATGAAAAAAAGAAAAAAAGAAGATGAAAACATAGGTGAACTAAGAGAGAAAAATAAGAAAATAATTTGGAAATAATTTTTAAAACAAAGTAAGAAAAACGGAAAACTATGAAATAAAAACTCATGGCTACTAACTACTAATTGCTCCACTAACATGATAACCTCCTAGTGATTATTATCTCAGATGGATCATTGGCCATCATTGAGAGATGATACAAAACAAGGCTCATAAGATTTCTTCTACATTCAAACACATCCATTCCACACAATAAGGTGCAGTCTACTATTAGATCCTCACCAAGTAGAAGAGAGCATGAAATAAAGAAGACATTTCAAGTTAACTTGTTAGTGGGTTATATATTTGATTGTTAGATGTTAGAATCCATCGTCATGAGTCATCAATGGCTCTTGCAAGAGCAAGACCTTATAGATGCTATTAGATACATGTGGATTATCAAGTAAGTGGTTAGCTAGTTAGAGGTTAGTAAATAGTGGCCATGAGAAGAAAATAGCAAAGCATCATTTAGAAGATGGAGAAGATTACAATAGAGAAGAAAGGAGACACTTTTACATAGATTGTCACTCTCTATTACGTCAATATCTCTCTCTAGAATCAACTCAGCCTACTACAAGATCTAAAAGAAAGAAAAATACAAAAGAAAAGAGAAGAAAATTCTACTCTACAACTAGAAGAGAGAAAACCTAGCCTGCTCACTCTATCTGCTTGTCTCTGGTCTGAAAATGCTATATTTATGGGCATAGTCTGGAAAGAGAGACGAAGCCACGCGTGGAAAATCAACACGTGGGGCCACAAAAATGCCGTGAAAACCAGGAGGAAACTTGGCAAAAGTAGGGCCAATTGCCCTGAATTTTGGTCACGTGGTTCGTCGGGCTTCTAGCACCTTCTGTATGTATCTAGTTTTGCAATATTTTGACATATATTTCTCTAGATACAGCTTCAAATATGGGAATCCAAGGTGCTCTTCTAGAAGCTCTTTGGCTTGGCATCCCAGAAATCTAGATTAATTATCCTAAATGGCTATAATTAAGATCTTATTACCTCTATGCCCTTGAACTCTTGATTATCTACAAAATAGACCAAAACACGGTTTAGAAATGATATTTTATTCATAAATGGGTAAGGAATGCGATATGCGAATGTAAAATGGCAGACTAATCATAAACTTTATTAATTCTGCAACTAAAAATATTTGAGTTCGAAATCCAAGCATCCAAGCACCTTCGAAGGTATGGGTACCAAAAGGCACGCCAGTTTTATTTGATGTAGGTTATCCTCTCTCAAGATGTGAGAGAATTGGTGCCTTGATGGTGGATGCGTATGGAGATTAATGGATAATAAAATTGAATGCACCACTATCAAGGAGTTAAGCTGGTGAAGACCCTTGGTTTGGAGAAATAGAGTTAGTCTTGTCGGTATCGGTAGCTATCCTTATCTTCCACTTTAATTTAAATATGCTTTGATTTTTTGCTTATAACCATATGTTGTTTGTTTGGAATATATATATATATAATATGGGGTTACTATACCTCAGCCGACAGCTGAGAGAGTTTCTCAACCGGCATGACGTGGCTTCATATTAGTCGCAAAAAAGTAAAAAATTTAGGCGGTAAAAGAAGACCCTCAACCACTTTTTGTTGCCCAATGACTAAAATATCCTCAGTTTCACTTAAACTCGGCTACAACTGTTCCTCCACTAAAAAAAATACAGATATGAAATTTTGAGTTTTTTCAAACAAAAAAATTACAGATCTTGATTACTAAATTTTAGAAAAATAAATTATTTTAAAAGAATGCAATCATGGTCGCATTAACGTTCAAGTTTTTTTTTTGAAAGATGTTTTAATCACAATAAAAATCTATTACTGCGACGTGAAACAATTTATTTTATTTTATTTTTTTGTTTTCTGAAACTGCAATCAAAGTCGCAGTTTCTGAAAAGAAAATTTTGGATTTAAGTTTTTTAATATCATTTTCACTTTTAGATTTATTTTTATTTTACATTGCAACCTTTGGTCATAATGTTGCAGCCTTTTTTTATTTTTTCGATTAGGGTCGCAGTATTTTTTCGACCTTGCTAAGCTAAATAGGATACTGCGACCGTGGTCCCATTCTTATGAAATAGAGTCGCAGTCAATTGAAGCAGTGATAATAATCTCGTAAGTTAATTAATTAAGATGATTAGAAGATTGCGACTTCGGTCGCAGTCTTATGTAACAGCAGTCTCTTTGAGAATGTTTTATTTGATAACAATGCGACCTTAGTCATAATATTTTTTATTAAATAATCTAAATAGAATATTGCGACCATGGTCGCATTCTTATGAAACAAGAGGCATAGTCAATTGAAGCAGTGAACAAGGTCTCAAAAGTTAAGT
>JAVJIF010002417.1:12500-238146 GCA_038442645.1 Agave tequilana
ACAATATAAGCATGCAAGATATAAACACAAGTGAGAGATAGAGAGAGCAATCGCAAACACGAGAGATTTGTTTCGAGGTTCGAGCACCCTTACTCTACGTCCCCGCCTTCAACACTATGAAGGATTTTCACTACAAACGATCCCACTGGATCACTCGGCGTCGCAACACCTACAATGAGTTCACATTAGAACTTTTTAGACTCACTAGTCCCTCTCTTGTTCCCGCAAGAACAACACACACAAGCATACTAGCTTGTCGAGGCCGCACCTCTACACCGAGCTCTCACAAGAACTCGAAACAAGACAAACCCGTAAGTTCGCCTCCTCAAACATAAGATTAAATACTTGGTGATCTAAACACTTTGATCACCTAAAAACACTCTCACAATAACTCTCCTATAGGATAGATATGGCAAAGAAAAGCTCAAGTATGTGTGAGAATAAGTAGGATTGATTTGGTGATGAAAAGCTCAAGAAATCTCTTTTGAAAACACTCTTGATAAACTGTAACGCCCCGATCCTGCGGGTACGGGGACGTCACTGCGACGTATATACGCAGGTCAGAAATACCCTCACGTATATACGCTAAGCATCAGTACAAGCAAGAATCAGAGTACGGAAGTAAGTGGTGCATTATACATTCCAACACATGAGTACAATTACAAAGTTATCACCAGAGGTGATCCGATATTACAATAATATTACATCACCAGAATGGCGCAATTGCGAGAATACAAGGGATGTACAGGAGTGAACAGTAAAAAGGCACTCACGAGTTTACTAAAGGAAAACTCGGGAGGCATACAGGGGGCCTGGAGAATAGAGTCCTGAACGAATAGCTGGAGATCCACGCTTCAGCCGCGCCTCTTAGATCAGCAACCGGGAGGATCCACACGCTCCAAGCTCCATGTCCTGGACATGAGAATCCAGGGGAGTCAGATAATACTCCCCAGGCGAGTGGTGAAGCAAAAGCCAAGTGGCGAGCAAGGGCAAGTATATGTAAAGCAATAAGACCAATAAAGCCGAGGACGAGCAAATCTGATTGTATGGTTTCAGATCACGGCTCCATAAGACTAGTACGTCGAAGGAATAATCCAAACAAGGAAACCCTCATCTATATACCTTTATCTTATGTCACCATAATCCAAGCACATACAATCCAATTGTACTCTGGGCATGATAAGATAATGAACAGGAGGCAAGTGGATACAAGGAGTAAAGCAGGGCATGAGCAGTTAATGTAATAATAGTCATGAACCGGAAATCCGATGTAAAAACCGATACAAGCAAGCATGGTAAGACATATCACAGATTCATGGCCGTTTAAGTCGCAGGCTTCAGTATGCGTCCCATTCCACATACCTCTACTTACAACTTAAAGAGCCGGTTATTATCTTGACACTTATTATTACTCGTCTTACCCTGATATCTAGATATGTGGACTAGCGTCCCAGCACACATAGATCCATATCCGAGTAAAGCAAGGTTGTTATTGGAAACCGGCGGGGGTATCAACGAACTATGTTTACAGTGGGTCCCGTACATACCCGGGACCACGGCCCAGGATTGTTCCGTTGCTTGGTGACGGAACCTGCCGCAAGGCTAACAGGAGGGTCTTATAGGATGCCCTTGTCAAGATGGTACCAAGAAGGAGGGAGCCAGCACTCCCCTCGGTCGCCTGGAGGCCCACAGGTCAGACCGGAACATGTAGTTGCACAACATTCCTAAAACCACTATAAACACGAACACATATTGATAGCCACATGTTTCCCCCGACCCGATGCAAGTTGTCTCATTTTATGATTTATTAGGTTAATTATCAATTTACGGGAATAACAGGAACAGGACATGATCAGGAATTCAGGAGTTCAGGTCACTGTATATAATACAGGATAACAGGTCACTGATCATGATACAGGATATCAGGTCACTGTACATAGTACAGGATAACAAGACAGGGTTCCCGTAAATGTGATAATCACAGGTCAAGTATATCATGCTGGGTGTCAAGTGATAGCATGACAGGGTGATGATATTATCAGGTAACAAGTCATGTCAAGAGATTGATATAAATCCGGTGGCAAGTCATGTCATAACAAGGGTTTTGCCAAGAAGTAGCATGTCTGATGTCAAGGATAACAGATCAGTTAACAGGTGATATACATGTGTTAAAAGTAATATGAAAACGACAAGTAGTATAGACAGGTGTCAGGCATGAAGTAATGGCATGGGGTAGAATAGTAGCTGAGCACAAACAAGCGGAGCTGAGCAAGCTGGAAGTACAGACAGCAAACAGTATTTAACACTGGAGCGTCTGGCGAGGTTACCGGGACGACTCGACTGAAGTACGAGCGGTAAATCCGGCAGCAACTCGCCTAGACGAATCTAGTGGTAAAGTGCTGAACGCTGATCATGATAACCAGGCGGAGCTGAGAAACCTGACGATCCCAATCACGCCTCTTCCGAGACAGTGAGGGACCGGAGGCTGAACTGAGAGACCTGCCGGTCCCAATCACCTCTCTTTCGAGATAGTGAGTGACCGGAGGTTGAAGGGTCCGGAAGCCAAGTATGGTGTAAGGCAGTACAATACATCACAGGCATGGTATAGGTACAAGAAGGAAACTACCCTAGTACAAGCATTCGTCACAGAGCAATACATGTCTAGATATTGGCACTCGGCCATACACAGATACAGGGACTCAGCCCAATACAAAGTACATGGAAACATAAGGTAAAATACATATCGACCCGACAAAGCGGGGAATCCCAAATGGAGGCGAGAGCGAGGACACTCGCCTAAATCACCGGAAAGCCGAAAAGTCTGGAATCCATGGAACTCGCGCACGCGCCATAAAATAATATATAGTTATGAGGAGAGAGAAAGTGAAGAGGAGAGAGAAAGAGTTAGAGAGAGAAACCTAGAGAGAGAAAGGGACACAGGGAGACGCGGCTTGGAAAGTGAGACGCGGGGGACGCAGACGCGGGAGTCGCGTTGTGGGAATAACAGACGCGGGAAAGAGCAGACGCGGGGATCGCGTCGCGGAAAGTACCAGGCGCGGGAATCAGACGCAGGAATAGCAGACGCGGGGTTCGCAGACGCGGGAGATGCGTCGCAGAGATGCCTCAAACGCGAGATCTGCGTTCAAGTGCGGACGCGAGGGAAACGCGGACGCGGACGTGGGTTCTGCGTCGCGTTAATACAGAAACGCGCGGAGCGCGTTAAGGGATTGCCTAGACGCGGGGTGAGATCCGCGTTAGGAAAGTCTTGGCGAGGAAAATCACTCGCCGACAAGATTCCTTGCTGCGCCCGACGAAGGGAAGTTCGGTCCCAATCCAAAAGGAGGGTACCGGCCCAAGTCTTGCCAACGGAGAAGAACGCGGCCCCAATCCAAAAGGAGTGGCCGGCCCTTGAGTCTTGCCGACGAAGAAGAGCACGGCCCCAATCCAAAAGGAGGGTACCGGTCTTTACCAGAGATGAAAGTGATGGTGCAAGTCTAGTTCAAGTGGTCAAAATGAGATTTTTACAAACGGTGCCGCGGGGAGCGATGGTTTGGCTCGGATGAAAGAGCTCGCCGCGGAGGTGAAGGCGTTATACTTGGTGGCGGCTACGGTGGAGCATATGGTGGTGGAGAGGGTGGAGAAGTTTCGGTGGAAAAGATGGGTTCATAGTGTTTCATGGTGGGAAAAGAGGAAGAAGAAGGTGGCATGGTGGTGTTTGTTGTGGTTATAATGAAGGAGGTGGTGGTGGAGAAGGAAGTGAAGAAGTTGGTGGTGTAGGTGGTAGAAATGGTGGGGGAAAATGGAAGGTGAAGGTGATGGGGAAGTGGCCGGCCAAGGCAAAGCCATGGCTGCCAAAGGCTCTCTGTTGGCTGCCAAAAGAAGGAGAAGAGAAAAATCAAAGAGAGAAAGAGAGAGAGGAGTATTATATAATGGTAAGGAAAAGAATATAATAAGGTAGCACTTTCAAATCAAAGGACACACCAAAAGAGATTGCGTTTCACCACCCAAAACGCAGCCCACAACCATTGCGTTTAGGCCAAATGTGCCAAACGCGGGAGAGTCAAAGCTGCGTCCAAGGAAGGCAAAAGGCTGCGTTTCACAAAAGGACGAAAGTCATGATGGCTTGATGGGATTTGATCTGAGGTGCATTAAATGCGGTATGGGGAGATGAGGAAAAGATCTCTGCATTAAATGCAGAATCCCAGAAGTGAAGCTCGCGTTTTGGCGAGGAGAGAGAAAAAGTGGGAAATATCTGGACACTATTCCGGTATCTGGGAAAACACCGAAACTCCGGAAAAGTCCCAAAATAAAGTAACTTGAAAAGCTTCCCAAAATTCTCAAAAATAGTAAATATTATAAAATGATTTTTGGTGAAATCGGTTTTCAAAGATTCAATCTCATTTTCAAGATAAAAATCATAAGGTCAACCGTCAATCTCGGTATATGCCGGATTGGCCGGGTTTTCAATAAAATCTGATAAATCCCAGAAAATGAATTTAGATAGAAAATATGATTTTAAGAAATAATGTCTAAAGGCCCTTTTGGTAATTCCAAACCGTTTGTAAATTAAAAATCCGGGAATCGGTCAGCGGCACTGATCGATACCGGTTTTGAAGATTTACCATTTAATCCAGAAAATTCCAGAAAATCATAGAAAATCTAAAATATTAGAAAACGATGTTTAAAACTGAAATTGGTCAAATCGGAACACCAGAATGTCCAAACCGAGTAATACTCTGGGATCGGGCCTTCGGTTCAAACTAAGGTTGACTCCGAATCCACAAATCCAAATCCAAGACAAAACAATCATATAAAGAATTTAAAATACAAAACAAATACAGGAAGTAAATCGAAAAATACGATCGAGAAATCTGAATACGCAACTAAGTACGTATTCCAGGAACGGGGTGTTACAATCCATCCACCTTACAAAAAATTGCGTCCTCGCAATTTCGATAAGGGGTGAAATGAACACAAAAAGATAGGAATGAGGATTATGCCAATCAAGATATGAATAACTATGAGCTGATCTCCCAGATTGACTGAACGGCTCACTCAGGACTATAGCATCGCTGCACTTCTGCCGTATACGTACATCCTCTGACGGTGCCATAATAATACTGATCTGATGTCTGCTTATAAAAGAACACTGCCAGAACTTCAAAGGACTAACCCATTCTGAACAATATAAAGTGAGCTGACTTGATAAGATAATCAATAATACTTCGATCAGACTGTGAGCTAAAGCTAATGAAATCCATAGTGCTGAAGTCCATAATATAATATAAAACCCTGCATAGTAAGATGTTATCCTTTTGCAGTAGAATCACTGACGGGCTGCATACTGGGCTTTGTTAACTCTGAAAGACGTAGCCAAGAATATAAAATAACTGTGAAGAATTTGGAATACTGACTTATGAATGATAAACCGACTGCAGATGAAACAGGAAGAAGATATCTGAGCCCTGCAAGATTTGTAGAATGGATCATTGACAAGGCCATGGCGATAGCTCAGATATAGTGATGGAACTCTGTTCAGCAGATCCATAAAAGTACGCTAGAAGAAATCCGAGGAATGGCTAGAGTGCCAAGCACTGAAGGGACTAGCCACGGATGAAACCAAGCCTGGATGAGGTTATCGCGTAACACAGCTCAGGTGTCAAACATTAGGGTGCGGCGAGGCTAACGCTCTGCGAGACTCGCATATAGCGAAGTTCACGCGACGAAGCCAGCGCGTAACACAACGCTAAATGCTAAGCACCAGGGTGCAGCGAAACTCACACCTGGTTAGGTTAACGGATGACTAGAACACGACCCTCGCTTAGCGAGGCTAGCGGAACCTTTGGTCCACCAAATCAATAAAAACTGCCAGGAGTTATTGGCTATGAGAATATGATCAAGAAATTATAATAACTGAGACGTGTCCCGAATGCTGTCTTCTGAATAATAATCGGACGGCATATTAGCTCTGAGAAAATCCGAGTTCCATGATCATAGTCGAAGAAATCATGATCGCTATTAGAGTAATAGAAAATATCATAACTCTATCTGCCAGAAGTCCTGATTCTGAAATGTCGTTATATATACTGACACTTCTAATGAATTGATGCAATCTATCCGACTTACATAAGTGACGACTACTCTGCTTGATGTGCTAGTCTCCCATGATGTATCCAGAATATAAGAATATACGCGGGGCCGAAGATCTGCCTAATATAAGATAATGTGATATACCAGAGTCGAGAAGCGCCAGAACATAATTAGAACGAACCACATCTGCCCGGCTGTTACCTCACTAGTCAACACATATCTTAAGTTGGCATAAAGATCACGAAAATCAGAATAAATCAGAATAACAAAAATAGAAGAGATAGGAATCATGAAATAGGGAGAGAGATAGGACGGACTAGGATTGATGGTGATAGTGAAATGAGGAGGGTATGATATAGAGAATTTACCAACTCCCGGACATGCTAAAAGTGGGGATAAACAGTTACGGTCAGTACTTCAAGGATTCCTCCTTCAGATATTGAACATCCATCCTGTTCTCACTCCATCATATGAGCATCCTGACTTCCTCTTCTGTCAGATTACATGCTTGCCTCCTTCTATCATATGCCCTAACTCTTGTCTCTCTCGTGTATGACTCCATGCTGGATGCTGGGGATAAAGTGAGGTTATTCTGACAGCAGGTCCCTGATTCCCTCACAATGGTGATACTGGGTGAGTTGATCTGATCTGTGTAATGTTCTCTGCCTCCTTGAACAGATAGTCACTTCTCCACTAACCTCCAGACCCGCATACGACACAATCCGTACCCTTCCTGGCAGTTGCGTCGTAGGTGCCCAGCTTCAAACAATACCCACCGGTCATACGTCGAGGGCAGGGTTGGAGGGATGGCTTAGCTAGTAGGGCATCCAGAGGCCTGTCTGAGCCTTCAACTCCCATCAATTAAGAGGGCATCTTCGTCAACTTCATCTGCAACTCACCCTAATCTTCCTTCTCTGGGTCCATTCCACTTCCCGGATGACGACAAAAGAACTTGAGAATATTCCTTAGGCGGCTTGGGAATAAGAAACATCTTGATCCTCATCTTCATTTCTTACTAAAATATTGCTTGCTCAGTTCTCCTTGTCGGCCACCATGTAAGACACTGACCGACTATGCCTTAGGAATTTTGCAGTGTACTTATTTACTATTCAATCTTCTTACTGCAATTTGATAAATCATTCTTTCATTTCTTCCTGGGCTATTACAGAGAAGAATCTTCCTATAGAAATCCTTCGAGAACTAGTCCCAAGTGTTGGGCTTTCCCAGTCTCGCTGCTTCCGCCAACTACTACATCCAGGCTACATCTTCTAACTGAATCTTGATCATTTTCACCTAGTTCTCGTCAGGGACCCAAGTTGATTTAGAAGATCCATCAGGTTTACTGACCACTGCTATGCATCCAGGGCTTCTCCATGCTTGAAAAGATTGCCGGCTGTAATTTCCTGAAATCTAACATGTCGCCTGGCTTCTGTTCCCGGAGTGCAACCAATGATCCTTGGTGTGGGACCTTCGCCTGTACTTGATCGTGTCTCATCATATCTTGCAGAGATAGTCTTAAATCAAGATTTTCTCCATTAGGGTTACCCTAGGAAGAACCAGAACCGTTATGATTTCCCCATCTTTTCATGTCCGAGTTGGTCCAAGAATAACAAGAAACTGAAGTATGAAAGGATGGGAGAACTTCAGAATTCAAGGATAAGATTATCAAGAGAGAATGGATAACTTTGTACTTGTAGTTGGATTGTATAACCAAGACTCATGCATTCCAGTTGCAAATTTTTTTACCATTAATTTGCCGTCTGGACGTACTGAGGAGGTGAGAGCCTAGGCTCTGATACCAACCTGTAACGCCCCGATCCTGCGGGTACGGGGACGTCACTACGACGTATATACGCAGGTCAGAAATACCCTCACGTATATACGCTAAGCATCAGTACAAGCAAGAATCAGAGTACGGAAGTAAGTGGTGCATTATACATTCCAACACATGAGTACAATTACAAAGTTATCACCAGAGGTGATCCGATATTACAATAATATTACATCACCAGAATGGCGCAATTGCGAGAATACAAGGGATGTACAGGAGTGAACAGTAAAAAGGCACTCACGAGTTTACTAAAGGAAAACTCGGGAGGCATACAGGGGGCCTGGAAGAATAGAGTCCTGAACGAATAGCTGGAGATCCACGCTTCAGCCGCGCCTCTTAGATCAGCAACCGGGAGGATCCACACGCTCCAAGCTCCATGTCCTGGACATGAGAATCCAGGGAGTCAGATAATACTCCCCAGGCGAGTGGTGAAGCAAAAGCCAAGTGGCGAGCAAGGGCAAGTATATGTAAAGCAATAAGACCAATAAAGCCGAGGACGAGCAAATCTGATTGTATGGTTTCAGATCACGGCTCCATAAGACTAGTACGTCGAAGGAATAATCCAAACAAGGAAACCCTCATCTATATACCTTTATCTTATGTCACCATAATCCAAGCACATACAATCCAATTGTACTCTGGGCATGATAAGATAATGAACAGGAGGCAAGTGGATACAAGGAGTAAAGCAGGGCATGAGCAGTTAATGTAATAATAGTCATGAAACCGGAAATCCGATGTAAAAACCGATACAAGCAAGCATGGTAAGACATATCACAGATTCATGGCCGTTTAAGTCGCAGGCTTCAGTATGCGTCCCATTCCACATACCTCTACTTACAACTTAAAGAGCCGGTTATTATCTTGACACTTATTATTACTCGTCTTACCCTGATATCTAGATATGTGGACTAGCGTCCCAGCACACATAGATCCATATCCGAGTAAAGCAAGGTTGTTATTGGAAACCGGCGGGGGTATCAACGAACTATGTTTACAGTGGGTCCCGTACATACCCGGGACCACGGCCCAGGATTGTTCCGTTGCTTGGTGACGGAACCTGCCGCAAGGCTAACAGGAGGGTCTTATAGGATGCCCTTGTCAAGATGGTACCAAGAAGGAGGGAGCCAGCACTCCCCTCGGTCGCCTGGAGGCCCACAGGTCAGACCGGAACATGTAGTTGCACAACATTCCTAAAACCACTATAAACACGAACACATATTGATAGCCGCATGTTTCCCCCGACCCGATGCAAGTTGTCTCATTTTATGATTTATTAGGTTAATTATCAATTTACGGGAATAACAGGAACAGGACATGATCAGGAATTCAGGAGTTCAGGTCACTGTATATAATACAGGATAACAGGTCACTGATCATGATACAGGATATCAGGTCACTGTACATAGTACAGGATAACAAGACAGGGTTCCCGTAAATGTGATAATCACAGGTCAAGTATATCATGCTGGGTGTCAAGTGATAGCATGACAGGGTGATGATATTATCAGGTAACAAGTCATGTCAAGAGATTGATATAAATCCGGTGGCAAGTCATGTCATAACAAGGGGTTTTGCCAAGAAGTAGCATGTCTGATGTCAAGGGATAACAGATCAGTTAACAGGTGATATACATGTGTTAAAAGTAATATGAAAACGACAAGTAGTATAGACAGGTGTCAGGCATGAAGTAATGGCATGGGGTAGAATAGTAGCTGAGCACAAACAAGCGGAGCTGAGCAAGCTGGAAGTACAGACAGCAAACAGTATTTAACACTGGAGCGTCTGGCGAGGTTACCGGGACGACTCGACTGAAGTACGAGCGGTAAATCCGGCAGCAACTCGCCTAGACGAATCTAGTGGTAAAGTGCTGAACGCTGATCATGATAACCAGGCGGAGCTGAGAAACCTGACGATCCCAATCACGCCTCTTCCGAGACAGTGAGGGACCGGAGGCTGAACTGAGAGACCTGCCGGTCCCAATCACCTCTCTTTCGAGATAGTGAGTGACCGGAGGTTGAAGGGTCCGGAAGCCAAGTATGGTGTAAGGCAGTACAATACATCACAGGCATGGTATAGGTACAAGAAGGAAACTACTCTAGTACAAGCATTCGTCACAGAGCAATACATGTCTAGATATTGGCACTCGGCCATACACAGATACAGGGACTCAGCCCAATACAAAGTACATGGAAACATAAGGTAAAATACATATCGACCCGACAAAGCGGGGAATCCCAAATGGAGGCGAGAGCGAGGACACTCGCCTAAATCACCGGAAAGCCGAAAAGTCTGGAATCCATGGAACTCGCGCACGCGCCATAAAATAATATATAGTTATGAGGAGAGAGAAAGTGAAGAGGAGAGAAAGAGTTAGAGAGAAAAACCTAGAGAGAGAAAGGGACACAGGGAGACGCGGCTTGGAAAGTGAGATGCGGGGGACGCAGACGCGGGAGTCGCGTTGTGGGAATAACAGACGCGGGAAAGAGCAGACGCGGGGATCGCGTCGCGGAAAGTACCAGGCGCGGGAATCAGACGCAGGAATAGCAGACGCGGGGTTCGCAGACGCGGGAGATGCGTCGCAGAGATGCCTCAAACGCGAGATCTGCGTTCAAGTGCGGACGCGAGGGAAACGCGGACGCGGACGTGGGTTCTGCGTCGCGTTAATACAGAAACGCGCGGAGCGCGTTAAGGGATTGCCTAGACGCGGGGTGAGATCCGCGTTAGGAAAGTCTTGGCGAGGAAAATCACTCGCCGACAAGATTCCTTGCTGCGCCCGACGAAGGGAAGTTCGGTCCCAATCCAAAAGGAGGGTACCGGCCCCAAGTCTTGCCAACGGAGAAGAACGCGGCCCCAATCCAAAAGGAGTGGCCGCCCTTGAGTCTTGCCGACGAAGAAGAGCACGGCCCCAATCCAAAAGGAGGGTACCGGTCTTTACCAGAGATGAAAGTGATGGTGCAAGTCTAGTTCAAGTGGTCAAAATGAGATTTTACAAACGGTGCCGCGGGGAGCGATGGTTTGGCTCGGATGAAAGAGCTCGCCGCGGAGGTGAAGGCGTTATACTTGGTGGCGGCTACGGTGGAGCATATGGTGGTGGAGAGGGTGGAGAAGTTTCGGTGGAAAAGATGGGTTCATAGTGTTTCATGGTGGGAAAAGAGGAAGAAGAAGGTGGCATGGTGGTGTTTGTTGTGGTTATAATGAAGGAGGTGGTGGTGGAGAAGGAAGTGAAGAAGTTGGTGGTGTAGGTGGTAGAAATGGTGGGGGAAAATGGAAGGTGAAGGTGATGGGGAAGTGGCCGGCCAAGGCAAAGCCATGGCTGCCAAAAGCTCTCTGTTGGCTGCCAAAGAAGGAGAAGAGAAAAATCAAAGAGAGAAAGAGAGAGAGGAGTATTATATAATGGTAAGGAAAAGAATATAATAAGGTAGCACTTTCAAATCAAAGGACACACCAAAAGAGATTGCGTTTCACCACCCAAACGCAGCCCACAACCATTGCGTTTAGGCCAAATGTGCCAAACGCGGGAGAGTCAAAGCTGCGTCCAAGGAAGGCAAAAGGCTGCGTTTCACAAAAGGACGAAAGTCATGATGGCTTGATGGGATTTGATCTGAGGTGCATTAAATGCGGTATGGGGAGATGAGGAAAAGATCTCTGCATTAAATGCAGAATCCCAGAAGTGAAGCTCGCGTTTTGGCGAGGAGAGAGAAAAAGTGGGAAATATCTGGACACTATTCCGGTATCTGGGAAAACACCGAAACTCCGGAAAAGTCCAAAAATAAAGTAACTTGAAAAGCTTCCCAAAATTCTCAAAAATAGTAAATATTATAAAATAATTTTTGGTGAAATCGGTTTTCAAAGATTCAATCTCATTTTCAAGATAAAAATCATAAGGTCAACCGTCAATCTCGGTATATGCCGGATTGGCCGGGTTTTCAATAAAATCTGATAAATCCCAGAAAATGAATTTAGATAGGAAATATGATTTTAAGAAATAATGTCTAAAGGCCCTTTTGGTAATTCCAAACCGTTTGTAAATTAAAAATCTGGGAATCGGTCAGCGGCACTGATCGATACCGGTTTTGAAGATTTACCATTTAATCCAAGAAAATTCCAGAAAATCATAGAAAATCTAAAATATTAGAAAACGATGTTTAAAACTGAAATTGGTCAAATCGGAATACCAGAATGTCCAAACCGAGCAATACTCTGGGATCGGGCCTTCGGTTCAAACTAAGGTTGACTCCGAATCCACGAATCCAAATCCAAGACAAAACAATCATATAAAGAATTCAAAATACAAAACAAATACAGGAAGTAAATCGAAAAATACGATCGAGAAATCTGAATACGCAACTAAGTACGTATTCCAGGAACGGGGTTTACATAAACTCTCCTTTTGATATGGAAATATTAGCTCTAAAACAAGTGGAGATAAACACTTAGAAAGGTAAGAAAAACTATCTTGAAAACATACTTAAAATCTTGTAGAAAATATCTCAAAACAGCCCCAATTTTTAGGCCTCAAAAATATAGTCGTTGGGGTCCAACTCAGCGGGAAACACTGGTGTCGGTCGATCGCCCGATCGACCGCCAACGGTCGGATTTCCAACCATTGGGAAAAGCGGTCGACCGGACGGTCGACCAAAAACTGGGCCTTGACCTATAGGTCGACTGCCCGGTCGACTGGGGCCATTTACAGAGAGCAGAAGCTCTCTGGTCGTCGACCGTGCAGTCAATCGGCCCTTGGTTGTGCACGTTTGTGCACATCGGTCGATCGCCCGGTCGACCGACTTCTGGCTCAGTCGACCGGTCGGTCGACTGCCATACAGCCTGGTCAGCAAATGTAAAGGGATTAAAACTTGATTTTTTTACCTTCAATAAAATCCTATAAATTCTCATAAATTCTACAAAAATAAGTTTATTAATATACTTTGATATACAAACATGTTTGAGTAAAAATCAAAATATGTTACAAACATTTTAAACTATTAGAAATTTTGGCTTAAATAAAAATCTGTATTTTTCAAAAAAACTCCAATTGAAAACCGATTTTTTCAAAACTTCTCAAAATACAAAAACAAGATATTTTAAACACTTTTGAACCTTAGTGTGTATGGATATGATCCACTACACATATGAGATGAAATATCTATGTTTTTGACAATAAGCTCTAAAAAAATTTTGATAAAACACATGTATATTTTGAAGCTTAAAAATCAAAACGGTATTTTTTAAAATACATATAAATTTTGTGTTTGTGTATATGAGTACTTGAGTAATCCACCAACTAATCTATCTTTTACATTTTATCTAAAAATAAAATCTTAACACTTACAAAGCTAGACATAAGACTTCTAAAAATCTTCTCTTGAAAATCTTCTTCTCCTTCTTGACTTGGTTCAAACCTTGATCCAATGAGCTAGACTCCTCTTGAGTACTAAATGCAATCTTAATGCGTGAGCTCTTGAATCAACATGTGCTAGCTTCAAAACTTGACTTTAAATCCTTTGTTGAAGCTAAACACCAACTAAGATCTTGATCAAATATCTGAGACTAATTAAATACAAGATCATTAGTACTATAACTACATGAGTTAATCATTATCAAAACTAGAGTGATGGGCCTCTGGGCCAACAGTATCTACACTCCAAACTTCAAATCGTTTTGTTTTTGATGTTTAATTGGTATTTAAATTGGATATTTTCAAAATTTATTTTTATGTGTTTTTCTTATATGCAAGTGGGCTTAATATCCCTCTAAGTATAGATTTGTGATGAGTGTATTATATAAAGAAGAGCTTAACATCTTTTCTCTGTGTAATACATGTATGTAAGGAGAGCTTAACATCTCCATTTATACATTATATATAATATTATATGGTCTAGGACATGATCATCTCTTCTCCACATAATGCATATATGCAAGAGGGCTAACTTCACGTCTCTCCTCGTCATTAATTTATATCGCATATAACTTTGTTTTGTCTTCATTACCCTTTTGATGAAGTGACAAAAAAGGGAGAGAAATTGAGTGTTTATATATGCATGTCATATATTTTATGCATATATATTTGCTTGTTTATTAATGTTTATTTGATGTTTAACATTTAGCATTGAGCCTTATTAAATATCTTATCGTTTATTAGCTATGCTTGAGTTAAGGGGGAGCTTTTACAAAGCGTTTCTCTTATCTATGCGTATATAACTCCAAGAGTTTTGTCATCATCAAAATGGGAAGATTGTTGGTCCAAGGTCCATCACTCTAGTTTTGATGATGATTAACCATGTAGTTATAGTACTAATGATATTGTGATTTTTAGTTACAAATTTAATCAAGATCATGGATTTTGTGTTTAGCTTCATCAATAGACTCAAACTCAAGGTTTGAAGATAATTAGAGTTAATTCATGAGCTCAAGTACAAAGATCATATCATGTACTCAAGAATGAGCCTAGCTCAATAAGAATCACTTTTGATCGAGTCAAGATTCAAAGGAGATCAATATCTAGAAAAAGACTTATGTTTGTAAGGTTGTTTAGATTCTTTTAAAGTTTAGATTAGAATTGATTGCTCAAGCTTACACTGACTAGTCTACAATTTTGCATTATTATATCACTTTTTTCTACCAATTTATGAATAAAATATCATATCTAACTGTGTTTTGTTTACTTTGTAGATAATCAAGAGTCTATGGCAAAGGAGTAATAAGAGCTTAATTAAACTCATTTTTGGGTAATTAAAATCCGAATTTCTTGGAGGCCAAACTAAAGAGTTTCTAAAGATACAGTGAATTTAGATGTTGGCGGGTGTCTGACGAAAATCTGGACCCAAATAACCGAATCTGAGCATATCTGGAAGGTCCCCAAAACGAGAGAAACCACTCGCCAAAACCAGGGACCTAAGTCCCTGGTTTTGCTGTGGAAATGTGACAGAAACATGGAAATTGCCGCGTTTCTACGGCAATGTTGGCGAGCCATGCGTCGATTTTCGACACGTGGCCTCGTCTCGTCTTCTGAAATCTCTTTATGCCTATAAATAGCCCTGGAGAAACCTAAAACAGAAGCAGATTGAGAAATAGGCTAGGTTTTCTCTCTTTTGGTGTAGGTTAGTGTAGGTGTTCTTCGTTTCTTTTCTTTTCTTGTCTTTTGTATTTTCATTTCATTTTTAGATCATGTATTTGGGCTGAGAGATTCAGAGAGAAAAAGAGAGAGATTGATATAATAAATGGTGACAATCTATGTAAATGTGTCTCCTTTCTTCTCCATTGTCATCTTTTCCATCTTCTACATGATGCTTAGCTAATTTTTCTTCTCATGACAATCTAACTACTAACCACTAACCATCTAACCACTTACTCGATAAGCCACATGAATGTAATAGCCTCTACAAGGCCTTGCTCTTGCAAGAGCCATTTATGGCTCATGATGATGGATTCTAACATTCTAACATTTCTAACATCTAACCACTAACTTGCTAACTTGCAATGTCTTCTTTATTTCATACTCACCTCTAACCGGTTTTGATGGTTTAATAGTAACTTGTAACTTGTTGTGTGATATGGATGTGTTATTTGAATGTAGAAGAACAATCTTATGAGCCATGCTTTGTACCGTCTCTTGAAGCCAAAGACTAGTGATGGCCAAGGATAAATGTGAGGCAACTATCACTAAGCGGTTAGCATGATTAGTAGAGCAATTAGTAGTTAGTAGCCATGAGTTTTCTTTTATCTTATTTTAAAAATCAATACCAAAACTCTTTTTTCATTTTCACCATTGTTTTCACCAACTTCTTAGTTCGTCTTTCTTTCATCTCCTTTTTGTTTTCAAAACCGCTTCTCTTTTATTTTCACATCGTCGTTTCATCGTCTTCTTCACCTATCACTTCTGGATTTCTTTTTTTTTTTTTTTCTTTTCTCATTCTTTAACAAAGAAGAATTGTTAACAACCGACGTGAATAAAAATTGTTAATGCTTCTATTGCCTCCTATCCCTGTAGATTCGACCCGTTGAACCAATGCTATAACGGAAGTATCGAGGGAACATTAGTACACATATACAATTACACTGATTTCATAAAACACACATTATCGAGTGCTGGTTTCGCCCCAATCACCAAAGTTTGATAATGATTTTCAAGATAAAAAGTTTCAGATTTAAGTTTATGGTTTATACCAACTTGTTTTGTGTTTAGATTTTATACAATCAAGTTTTTATGTTTTCAAAATGAATTTGAAAATACGAAATGAAGTTCAAATGTTTGTAATATGTGATGATTTTTTATCACACATGTTTGAGCCAAATAGTATGTATAAGAATTTATTTTGTAGAATTTATGGAAATTTATTTGGATTTTAAAAGGTTTTTAAATATAAAAGAAAAATATTTTGGGTTGTAGGTGACTGACCGCCCGATCGATCGCCCACTGTGCAGTGCAGAATTAGTATTCTGGCTGGTCGACCCAGTGGTCGATCGCATGTGCACAGACGTGCAAATGTGCATGTGCACTGGGACCGATCGACCGCTGGCTAAAGCTCAGTGGGCAGCTTTGGATTTCTGAGCACTAAGCTCAGAGGCTAGTTCTAGTCGTCGACCGCCAAGTTGATCGAGTGCAATGGCTCTTTTCTGGAGCCATTGCCGGTCGACCGCCAGAGGTGCAAAATGCCTTAACAACTAGTTTTCTGTTTTGAGTTTTTTGTTTTATTATCAAACAGTTATTCCTTACTTTTTATAGGTTTAATCAGTGTATAAATTACTAGGACTAATCTCTAATGGTAATATCTTCTCTCTTATAAATAAGACCCATTGTAGAAAGTTTTGAGGAACTTTTGAAGTTTGAAAAGTTTTGAAAAATCAAGAAAACAAGTTTTTTTTTTTTTTTTTTTGAAAGAGAAGTTTTTGTGCTATCATTTTCACATCCTTAAGGGAGTTTTATTGAAAGATTTTCTTGAGCCTTGCAATTTCAAATCTATAGTTTTCTCACACAAGCTTGAGTCAATCATATCTACGTCTATTCTATAGGAATCCTCGTAGTGAGAATTTTGTTTGTGGTCAAGAGTATTGATCACAAGTTTTTCTTTCTTATACTGTAAGTGGATTGGAGTTTGCGGCCTCGAAGCCAGCTTGCGGTTCATGTATTTGGTTCTTTTGGGAACGAGTGAGGGACTTGCGGGTTCGAGAGTTCTTTAGGGAACTTGTAGCATTGGGTGATCTTGCGGGATCGTGCATAGTGGAATCCTTCACTGTGGTAAAGGAGGGGACGTAGAGCAAATTGCTTGAACCTCAAAACAAACTCTCGTGTTTGCGATTGCTCTTCTCTCTCAATTCAACTCTATTAACTCTTGTTTATATCTTGCATGCTTATACTTGCTTATCATTATATGTTTGATACGCTTGCACTTTTTTATATCAAGAAAGCAATTAAGCACTTCAACTCTTATTTAGAAAAATTTTGAGGAGAAGTTCTAGAGTCCTTCACCAAGAATTCGGCTTCACTTCTTGGTGTTGTTTTGAATACATGTTGTTTTTTTAATTGTTGTAGTTATACTTGTGCAGAATTATTTGTTAAGTTTTACTTTCCGTATTTAATTAGCACATCACCTATCACCCCCCCCCCCCCCCCCCCCCCCGGCACCCCATAGGTGATTTCACTGTATTTTGGGGGGGGGGGGGGGGGGGGGGGGGATATTTAGATTGAACTAAGCGAAATAACTAAAAATATTCATTCATTTATTGAGTTTGAATCCTTAAGGCTTCATATCTGGATCCATTAAGGAATTGAGTCTACTTTTTCAGATATATCCCCTTACAAATAAGCTTAAGACACGGTTGTCGGATCCAAACCCAAAAATTCGGTTGGGATTCAGATGGGGTTATGGGCCCAATTTCCTTATATATTCAAGTTTAAAACTATCAATACACAATTGAGCAAAAAAATAATAGTTCTCTCACAGTTTCCTGCTAAATCTAACTTCAAAATGAATAAATACTATACACAAATGATTATCCAAGTAACAACGATGATTAGACACCTTAAGTAAAGTTGTATTCTGATGGTGCCATGTCGTTGGAATCTAGAAGGTTGTTTTCAACAGTTGAAGAGTATTGTATTATGCTTTTTATTATAGTTAAATTTTTCGATACTATCATGAACTTACTATTATGAGTTTCTCCAAAAAAATTGCCACCAATTTAAAATTCATAAAAAACTATCATGAACTATTGTTTTCCAAAACCCCACAAACAACATTAATAGCTGATGTAAAAAACTACCACCAACTCTTAGGCTGATGTTTACTCAAAAATGCCCCTTAATTTAAATCAGTCCCTTTAGTTTGTATTAACTTAATAGTAAAAGCACGTATGAAATGTGCACGTAGGGTTAATTTAGTCATATAATGTTCACGTATCGACCTACCTGACAGTCAATTAACAGAATATAATTATTTGAAAATTTGTGAGATAGTTCATGATAGCGTTCTGAGAATTTTAAAGTTGGCAGTAGTTTTTTAGAAAACCTATGAAAGATCATGGTTGTATTGATAGCTTTTTATTATTTGTGTAACACTTGTCTAATATGCATGGAAAACTATACTTTAATAATATTATAACACATGTAGAAATCTTGTTTGGAAAACTTTCTGATAAAATTAAATATTTTTGAAAATATTTAAATAAAGTTATTTAATATTCATGAAAGAAACAAAAATGTAAGAACATACATTATATATAAAAAAAAGTTTCAAAAGAAAAGTTTGATTGATTCAAATATAAAGAGGATAAAAATAATTGTTGAATAAAAGAATAATGAGTAAAAATCATATTTCATATTCTTTTAGGAACATGTGTCCACATTCTTTTCTTTAAGGACCACCTTTCGCATACATGTCTTATGTATCATATCCAACTTTCGATCTATCTCACATCCCATCTTAAAAACTATGCTTGAGCCAAATAAAAAAGTTAAGTGGCCTTCTCAGAGGCACTTGTTTGCACCAATGACAGTTGGTGACGAGACAAAAAAAAATACTTATTTGTTGTAATAAAACGGTTACCTGTAAACTTTAAAGATAAAAAATAGTTTTTTTTAGATAAAATCGTGAAAACAATGTTTGATTGATAAGAGCTTAACAAAATATTTTCAAAATAAAAGGGTACAACTAAAATGTGATGCAAATCAAAGATCAACTTCTTTCCCATTCATTCTTGGACGTAGCGCCGCCACCTTGCCACCTGTGAAGTTCTAAATTTTCAAAATTATTGAAGCATAAGAATAGTACAAAACACCTAGTTACGACCCCGTTTTTGTTTGATTAACAAATTCATTAATCTATCAGTTTATTCGCCCTACTTGGCATCCCAACAACAATCTAAATTGAAAATTTTCACACACAGTATAGCTCATATATGTTAGCATTTTGAAGGGGGCGCGATCTACTCTTAAGGACAGTGCTCCGGACATCTCGATCAAATAGAGAAGTTCTTTCCTTCTTGAAAGTCTAAATTAAATAGCTTAGCAGTATTTCGTACATTATTTTTCAACAATGTATTTTAACAGCACGTTGCATCAAAAGAGAATGTAGATGCACCGTGCAAGTCCCACTAAGACAATCGCGAGAATCCTCATAGATATAGCTCATCGTCTCTTCCCTTCTCTCCAAACAAAAGATGGATTGTTTCTTTCAAACAATTTGAAAATTTTCAAGCAAACACCAAAGTGTCAAAACATTGGCTAAAACACAAAAGAGACAGCGACCGTCAGTCGGTATGAAAAACATTACTCTACGCAATACTAATTTGGAGTAAGAAGCAAATATCCTAAATTGACTTTCATATTAAAGTATACAAGGAACTTAAATTCAAGCACACAAACATTTAAAGCTGTCACTAAACACCTATTGTTGCTTGGAAGCTACAAAGCTAGATAAACAGCCAGGGACTGTTTAGGGGCTAAAAAACCTAAAGCATGTACATAGAAAGCTAAATGAGAAAGGAAGTCTTCCAAATGTTTTAGTGTAGCTTGTTCTGCAAAATTGCTTGGCATAACTCTTCCTCATTGAATAGAAGTTTATTAGAAGCCATGGATTTCAAAGCAGTGGTTTGCAAGCCCACCCGCGGCATGGTTCTTGAAGGAAATGAAGACTCCGGAAAAGAATAGCTGCAACCTGCTTCATGTCAATCGGGTGGAAACGAGAAAGGCGAGGTGCATGCTTTGGTGCTTTCGGAGTATGGGGGCTTGGAGACAGAATACCAGTGTCATCTTCCATGCTGAAAATATTTGATAGTGTTTCCATGTTAGTAAGCGAAAGAAGGATCAGAAAAATTCATGAGCATCTTTTGCATTTGAACTTGTACCTGACAAAAGGCCAGCGCTCAGAAGGAAGCAGGGCCTTGGTTCTGTGCATTTCTTGTCGAGACCGATCAGGTGTTGTGTAATTGAAATACCATTGTCTGGCCAGAAGCACCTGGTATCAGCTTACAGTGAGAATGTCATCTCTAAGTTTAATGCAAAATAATACAAGCAAGCCCTGCTATAACTCTCAAAAACACTTGCCCAGAAATCAAAATCTGACGGTTATTTTATAATTTAAGCAGTTAAATCCATTATGGAAAGAGATTATCTTGTGTATCAAAACACCGTCTAGGAAACTAAGCTGATTGAAATCTGTAAAAACGTTTGCTTCCAACTCCAGAATCTAATTATACAGAATGTCTAACTGTACATCACATTCCATGGGGACAGTAAAAAAAAAAAAATTAAAAGATTATAGAGCTTCAATTTAAATTCAGAATAAATTACTGAATTTTTCATCATTATATTAATTTCCGCATTCACAAGTCGTGCACTTGGAGTTAGTAAGAAGCCCGGTGCATATCCTGTGCCAAAAGTGACTTATATTAGTGTGCATGGTCAGGAAAAACTCAGGTCAAAAGTGACTAGTATAAGAGGGCATGGTCAGAAACGATAACCTCGCATACGAAGTTTAAGTTGTTTTTCCAAAGAAATGTCAAGCTTAAGTAGTAACTGCAATTTCTGAAAAACTCAGATTCTGCAAGCAGAGGGATTCATAAGCTGGTGATCAGTGGGGAAGGATATGTGGAGGTTTGCAATCAATATAGTTTAAATGTAATTGCAGGATTCAGATAATAGTACAGAACCAGGTTCAGAGATTGCTGGTATTGATTTTAACTTTGGAAGGCCCTACCCGTTAGACATTGAATAATATGGATACATATCACTGAGTCAATAGAAATGTAGAATTCGAACCAGGTCATGTTGGTATGCTTCGAAATTGGTATACAATTATCATGTCTCAAGCAAGACTCTCAACCAAACTAGACAGCAAAACAATAAATAGAAAACTTCTTAACATTTAACAAAAAACCAAAAATCACAATAACGACAATAGCAGTAACTATATGAGGAAGAGGGAAAAAAAAAATGAGAGGCTTACCGCCTGGCGGATCCTTTGACAAACATGAAATACAGCCCTTAGCTGGTCATGATGCATATGGCATAGTATTTTAACCTAACAATGAGCAAAGAAACAACAGTAAGGCTGAATTACCAACATGGACTAAAGAAACCAACAGAAAAAAGGCATTCTCTGCAATTTGAGGCATACCAATAACTCCATGGGAAGAGCTTCGAGCCTTGACCGAGTATAACATTGTGGTGTATTAGGTGTTTCTGGTACTTTTTCATTCATAATCTCATCAGACAAATCTAATAGAGGCTCAAATATCATTCTACTAGGAGATACAGCTGGTGTACAGTTGACAACTTCAGGTTGACATGAAATTTTCTCTTTCACCAAATCCAGTACAGCCTTTTTCTTGCCAAGGCCAATGCAAGCTCTGGATGCGGCCCTATTGTTACGAATCTGAGCAAGGGCACCAGGCCTCAAATACTTGTTTCTTGGATCCTTTACTGGCTTCCTCTGTTTGAAAGCCATGGAAGCCACAAATAAATAAGATGCGCTTACAGCCTACAAGTTCATTGACTTCCAGTTTCCCGGTTTCAATCTGAAGCATGTATTCAATGGAAAGAATAAACAAATTAGAAATGATATATCAACAAGATGATAATCAAAAGTGCACACACAGTATAACTTGAACTGAAAATAAGTGATCACACAACTCCTTGCGCAAAATATGACCACAAGTCCTCCAATAATATATCAAACTAGAGGAAAAAGGGAAAGAGATCACTCAGAGGACCATAGTCCAATCCAACTGATATCAGGGTTTGCATTGGTATGGCTGTAAATTAATTCTCTTTCAAAATTAATTACAAATAAATTACTGAAGCTTTAATGAAGAATGTTAACAAGGAAAAGGATATATAGCAAAACTGAAAGCAAAAATGTTCTGTTTCCTAAGTGGAAAATTCATTCTTCATTTACACCTGTGCTCTCATGCACAAAACAAAACAACCGTTACAGTGGAACTAAATAAACTCCTTACGCTGTTATGTATGGCGATCCGCAATCTGGTACTTTGATTGGCATATCATCTATTACATTACTGTTCTCCACATCCTCCACCACAATGACTCGTTAGTTTCTCTTTATGAAGGCTTCAAAGTTCTGTTAGATTACAATCTTATTCTTTCTAAAGAATAGACAAGGGAGACAGAAACTGGTACATCTACACACAAATATATACCTAGCAACCAATAAATAACCAACCAACTTCAGGATTTTAGGGAATTACCGTGGTAGAACACTTCAAATGTTTTGGTTGTGTGTTGTTTCTGACAACCAATCAAGAGTGATCGGTCTAATTGGTCAGATCAGTGAAAATCAGGTGGGAGGTTTTCCGTTTGACAGAACATTTCTTAATTTAAAAACTACCTCTCAAATTTTTTCCTTAGTTAAATACCAATTAGACTGGTATCAGTCTTTATAAACGCAATATATCAGCAAATATTTATAAATATAAATATTTCAGCATAATTCCTGCAATACGAACATTAGTATAAATATATATAGGATGAAGTGACGTACGCGTAAAGCAAACTCCTTAAGACAATTATGTCCCATGTTACTGTGCCTACGGGGTAATGAATATTGTTCTCCCAAGATACAACACTCCTTCATAATATTTGCAAAGCAGAATACAAATACTCGTACAGTCAAACCAAAAATTGGTCTATACCTATCATTGGATTTGAAGAACAAATTAAGACTAAGACAAAATTCTGAAATAGATACTTTATCTCAATTTGGAGGAACTATTCAGAGGGATGAGAGAAATGAAAACTTCTGTTTTTTTTTCAAGTGAGCCAGAATTGACAAGAAATCTTCTCTATTTTATAATAGTAAGAGCAGAGCGCTTATGAGGTTCTGTCTGAATCATTGTAACAGTTCAAACAAAATCGTCAGAACTGTTCGGTTAGAGAACCATTTGAACAGAATAGTTCACAGAACCGCTTGAGTTCCCGTTAGGCAGTTGGGCAACCATTTTCAGTCGGCCACGAATGTTCCCCACCCGCAACCCACTTCAAAATTGAAGCGGGTGGATTGCATTACGGTCACGGCCCAGTCCAAAAAAGACTAGCCCATGTGCAGCATCCTACGGCCCATGCTCGCGCCCGCGTCGGGACAGGCGGCAGCGACGCGCGCGTGTGGGCATGGCTTCCTCGCAAACGAACATGAAAACTCTAAGTACCCTAAAGACATGCCCTTAACTTCCAACTTTTTTATATTTAAATCGCTCAATTTTTCACACCACTTTCAATGTGGGACTAAAGAGTTTTTACACTTTTATCCCATTTTAATTATTGAATTTGGCCAACTTCCGACTTGAATATCTTATTCATTCGGAAACAAATTGAACGTGTGAATATACCACGTTCATCCCCAATGAAAAGAGAACACGTTCCAACCATCTCCTGGGCATTTCGAGGAATGGATCATGCCTAAAATTCAGCTCAAGTAACTCAAAAACACACTTAGTTAATTCAAGTTTACAACTCCCACAATTAATGGAGATTCAATACATTATACACGCTATGAGACTGACTCTATAGTGAAAGGCACTTTAGAAAAGAGACTGTATTAGGATAGGTGAACTAGGTCATGAACTTTTCGTAGCAAAAATCTTGTGAGATTTACTAGTCAATCAGTGAACTAAGTCTTGAATTGTCAGCTGTTTGTGTATGCTAAGTCAACACGCCTCACGCAAAAACTTTCCAAAATCAATTTTGACTCCCAATTATGTCTTCAGCTATGTACATTCTTGGTTTTAAAGAGTGTGTTTAGAGAATCACAGCCTCTATAGAGATTCCCAAAGAGCCGGCTCCAGTTCTAGTCACATAGGTGATCGTCCCATTAAGAGTAGTCTTCTCAACTCTACCTACTTATTTTGATACAAGCAATGACATCATTAAAAGCTTAAGCTTATCCTAGATCCAATTGTAGAAAGCATTTGAGTGCAGGAATGGGTAGGAGTCAAGCTCCTAAGTGCTAACTCGCTTTACTCGCAAAATCAATCATAACTAATTTTTCCTCTTGAACTTAGTCTGTGAGATCGCTAGTCGCTAAGTGAGATTTCCATTAAACTGACTTAGTATGGTTAGGAGGTTTTTAACCTGATTCCCTTCGATGCGCAGTTTATACGCTCTCTACTCAAAATTTTTGTGAATAAATCAACTAAGTTATCTTTTGACGCCACAAAGTCACTTGAGATAACTCCATTTGAGAGCAATTGCTTAATGGTGTTATGTCTACGATGAATGTCTCTAGACTTACAGTTATATACAAAATTTTGTGTCCTAAAAATCGCTGCTAATGCATATGGTGGGTACTGGTTGAGACTATAATGGTATATCCTCCAGAAATTATCGAAGCCATTCTGCTCATTCTTCAGCCTTATCAAAAGCAATAAATTTCAATTTCATTGTGGAATAGGCTATGCAAGTTTGTATGAAGGATTTGCAAGATATGGCCGCGTCTCCGAGAGTAAAATGGTATCCGCTAGTTGATTCTGATTCCTCAAAATCTGCAATTCAATTTACATCACTGTACCCTTGAAGTACATATGATACTTAACATATCTCAAGACATACTCTTTAGTATTTTTCAAGTAGCCCACTACTCGCAGTAGAGCAATCCAATAATCATCACTAGGATTACTAGTGTACCTACTCAATTTGATTACAGCGTAAGCTTTATCGAGTCTAGTATAATTCATTAAGTACATTAGACTCTCGATGATCTGAGAATACTCCAACTGTCTCTTACCAGTTCATGTATTCTTGCGAAAGTGAATGTGCGAGAAAAGAATTTGTATTCCCTTTGATCTCATGTTCTTTAAATCTTTCTATCATCTTTTCCATATAATATGACTAAGATAGACTGATTTCATTTGGTGTTCTAATAATTTTAATTCCTCAAATTACATCAGCAACACTCAAATCTTTCATGTCAAATATATTTGATAGCATCTTTTTAGTGGACTTAATAACTCCAATATTAGTCCCGAGTATTAACATGTCGTCTACATAGAGTTAAACAATTATGCGTGCATTTTCAACTATTTTAGTATAAACACACTTATCACATTCATTGATAGTGAATTCATCTTTGATCATGACACTATCAAACTTCTCATGTCATTGTTTTGGAGCCTATTTCAAACAGTATAAGGATTTAATCTATCACGCCCCGGTTCTTAAAATATGCTGGAATAAAGACGCGACGAGAGTCGGCGACATATATACGCGAGTAGAATACCCCACGTATACTCGTTAAGCCAAAAGTAAACTGAACAAGCTATATCGATCAATTATAGAAGCAATAATGCCACTGCAATATAACATATAAATTTCTAACATGATGATATTATTCTATGAATAAATCAAATAGAACAATATAGAATTCAAGCTATAAAGAATCAAAGGAAATCAATAAGAACAGAAGAGGCAAGGGAAGATACCAGAACTGAGTACTAAAGTAAAGAGAACTTTATACTCCTTGTAATACGTGTGATCCTCCCCAAATACCTAATCAAAATAATGTAACCATAGACCTGAATGTGCAAATCCATGGGAGTCGGAAAACTCCTGATGAGTGTAAAATGAGGGGATGGTACACGTACATATAACGTTTGATCATACTATGATATTACTATAAAAATATACTGGATAAGAAAATAACATGAATAAAACGATAATAAAGAGATAGTATAGTACACTATGATGTCAATCGACATATTACAAGTATTAAGATAACATGCGGTAAAGAGTATGAGGTCAGTCTGTTATACAATCATGTGTCAGGTGTCTATCATAGCATATATGTATACAGTCAAGTGAACACAGTCAATTTACAGTACATTATGAACAGTTTATTATTATTAATTATGTCAGTGAACAGATCCTATACTACGCCTACTACATATGTCAATCAGAGTCCTATGTTATTTAAACTGACAGAATGAGACATTATTCATGCTTTAGGTGGGTCTCATACATACCCGAGATCACAGCCCAAACTCCTAGCACTGAATCAGGCTATACCGCCCAATACTACAGTAACAGTACAACAGTAAATAATATAGGATGTCAGTCACCCCTAGGAAGCCTACAATGGAACCCTCAATCGGCTGTGCAACTTGTAACCAAGGTCCATCCAAAATACAGACGTTGTCTCCTTCATCAATTTCTCAATCACAGTGTAAGTTGTCCAATTACATTATTCTTCAATTTACTTAAATCAGTCAATTTTCTTGTTATCTGGATTGCTGGGACAATACGATGACATTAACAGTAACAGTGAGCAGTAACCGTGTACACGGTAGACAATAATAATAACAGTGTACACGATAAATAGTAAAACAGTAGGACCGTACAGTGATTATAGTCTAACAATACTTTCCTAATAATTTCAGTAATATGAAACAATACTAATAATATGTCATGTACTGACTCTACAGTCTCATCCAGAACTAATCATGGTCTCATTCGATTATTACTAAATAAGTAAAACAATGACTAATATTCATTTACCTAAAATACTGGGATGAAGCAATAACAGTGACGATAACTGAGTTCAATATATATATATATATATATATATATATATATATATATATATATATATATATATATATATATATATATATATATATATATATATAAAATATATCAATATAATAGTATCATGATATCATGGTATAATAATATTAAGCCAACACAGGACAATTATTTAACCACATGGACAAGTGATTAAATCTTGAAATTTTACAATTTTCTAAAATACTAGTAAATTAATTAAAAAATTTAAATAAATGATGTTAATTAAATAAATGACAGAATTAAATCTTTAATCATAATAAATCATAATATCTCTTTAAAATGAAAAACACTCACATAAATGATGCAATAAAATATACAAATAAAATAAACAAATAACACAAACACTCGCATGAGTTGTCGAATGTGTAGATCTTTCCTCCACGGTTCAAACGCTTCCAGAATCGTCCAAATTTGACTCCGGATGGCCAAGATACGACCCAAAAACTCAATTGGTGCCTTAACGGATCTGGATGTGCAGATGGGTCTGATTTCTATCTGATCCGAAGCCCAAATCTATCACTAACGTAGTGGATGCGGGTAAGGGTTTGGAGTTAACTGGGTGTGGATCCAAAAGGAAAAAAAAGAAGAAAGAATAATGTAAAAGAAGAAGTGGAGGGCGAGCAGTAGAAACCTAAGCCTAGGCTAACCAGCAACCAGCGGCGGAGGTCGGCAGCAATGATGGCCAACGCGGTGTGGAAAGGAAAAGGGAGAAAAGAGAGAGGGAGAGAGGGGGTGGTGGTGCGCAGGCAGCAGAGGAGGAGGCCGAGATGGATTATGGCGCTCAGGTGAGGTGAAAGAGATGAAGAGGAGAACTTGCAGCGGTTGGTGGGTAGTTGCGGCAATAGTGGTGATGGGTTGCGGGTGGTGTTGGTGGCGACGAGTTAAAGGTTGTAGGTGGTTGGGTTCATGGGTGCAGGGGCGACGCTCGGCCTCGGGCACAGTGCACACGACGGAGGGAGATGGTGGGGGTCAGCATGGAGATGAGTTGGTGGTAGTGGTGAAGGAGGTGGAGACGAGAGATGGGGGTGGTTGCATGTGCCGGGGAGAGAGATAAATGATGGGTTCGATGGCAATGGGTTGTCGATGGCTCACGCGGAGGAGGAAAGAAGGTAAGGGCCGTGTGATGGTGTGGGTGCTTGAGTGTAGTGGCGGCAGCTTGTTAGGTGGTGATGAGAAGAGGGAGGAGAAGATGGAGGTGGTGGTGTGAGGCCTTGGTATTTACGGCAAACGGGCCGAGTGGCAAGGGGGATCTCTGGCGCACATGGGTGTTTGTTGGGGCGTGGTTGCAGTCGTGTGTGTGGAGCAGGCAACGTTGAGGCACTGCCATAACGAGCATGGAAGGCGGTCTCGTGGTGGTCCGGTCGTGCACGAAGAAGGAGCTTGTAGGTGGCCGACAAGGAGAGCACGCGGGTGTTGGTGACAAGGAGAAGATGAGAAATTAGGGTTTTGTTTTATTTTGAGAGAGATGAGAGGAAGGAGGTGAATAAATAAGGAGTTGGAGAGTGGGATGGGCCGGGTTTTGTTAGGCTCAAGAAAAGGAAAGAGATTGAAAAAAAATTGAAAAGAAAGGAAAGGAAATGGCTTGTTGTGCTAGGTTTGAGCTTGAGCCTATGGGCTTAGGAAATTTGAAATGAAATAGGAATAATACCAATTACATAATAATAATAATATAATTAATTCATAATAATAATAATAATAATGTATAAAATATAATACATACTTATACTTATAAGCACACATATGCTTGCATAAACATAAATCATAAACATATATACATCTTATGTATACACATGTATTAATACACATATATAAATATATTAATCAACATATTGATGAATAGTAAATCCAAATAAATATTTAAAATTTAGTATAATTAGGGATATTACATGACTAATTTACACACTTTGTGTTCTTGGCTCTTCACTATAAATCTTTTAGGTTGTTTCATGTATATTTTTTCATTTAATTCGCCATTTAGGAATACAGTCTTATCATCCATTTGATAGATATCTAAGTTGTGCAATACTGCAATAATTAACATTTGAATATATGTTATTCTCATTGCTAGCAAATAAGTATCGAAGTAGTTAAGTCTTTTTTGTTGATAACCCTTGACTACTAACCTAACCCCTAGGTTCTAAATATCGGATATCGGGATCAATCAGATGGGGGTTTTTCATATCGGATATCGGAGGATACACGCGCATATCAGGCGTTCATATTAGACATTATATATAATGAAGTTTGATAACTAAAAGTTGATTTAGAGTCATAAATATCATCTACCTAAAAAAATGATGTAATATGCTTGTAAAAACAGTAAAAATAATGTACATTTGTACACAGTCGTGCAACAAATAAGTTATTTCATATTGGGTGATATATCGGGCGAATATCAGGCGATTTATCGACTGATATTTCAAATATCGGCCGTTTTTTGCTGCAAATAATATGGCGAACGATTTTCTCGTATCTTATCGACAGCATGTAAAAAAGAAGATATCGGACGATCTCTCAGCCGACTCAGCCGATATTTAAAACAAGCCTAGCCCTGTACTTATTAATAGATCCATCGGTTTTTAACTTTTTTTAAAAAATCCACTTACTCCTGATTGGTTTACTGTCAGGAGGCGAGTTTGTCAATTCTCAAGTATGGTTGCTTAGGACAGATTCTATTTCGATGTTTACAGCTTTTTCTATATTTGTACTTTTGGGTTAGACATAGCCTTTTTAAATGTTTGAGGCCCGCTTTCATGTGTATATGCTACAAAGTCTGAACTAAAGGATTTAGGGATTCTCGATCTCATACTTCTTGGTTCAACTTCTGCATTAATTATTGTTTCACTAGATCCTTCATCCCTGAATATTGTTTCATGTGTTCTTTTTCCAAAAATCTTATTTTCTTTCTATTTGTATGGAAAGACATCTTCAAAGAAAACATTTCTTGATTCGATAATCATGTTCACATGAATATCAGGTATTCTTGATTTGTGTACCAGAAATCAATAGGCACTACTATCATTGTTTTAAATATCGGCCGATATACCGGTATATCGGCCGAGATACCGGTATTTTATCTAAAACGATACGAGAAGTGCAAAAATTTATCGGATATCGTTTTGGACCGATATTGGCCGATATATCGCCACGTGGCCGATATATCGGCCGATATCCGAGATGAAATATCCGATATATCGGCCCTTATAGTTACTTATTTGGATAATAATTATTATTTTTTACTTGAGAGATTGTTTTATTTTATTCTATGTTCATTATGGTATTTCAATAGTATTTTTATATGATGTTTGGATAATAACTTATTTCTTTTATAATGTCTTATATGTATTTACTATTAATATATCAACCGATATTTAGTACCATATCGCGATATATCCCCCGGTATCCGGTACATAATTTTGCCGACCGGTAAATCGCCGATATCTGATATTTAGAACACTGACTACTATCAAGACATAACTTATGAAAACACAGTCTATTATTTTTTATCCAAACTTAGTCTTTTTAGGTAGTGGTGTCAGTACCTTTGCAAAGTACCCCTTATATTTTGAGGTAATAGTAGGAAGGAGGCCTTCCATACCATAACTCAAATGGTATAAGACTATATTTTTTGTGGGGTACTATGTTTAGAATATGGTTTGCAGTTAACAAGGCTTTCCCCCATAAGTTTTGTGATGCTTCTGAAATTACAAGCATGAAATTGACCATCTATTTTAAAGTTCTATTCTTTCTTTCAGCAATCACATTCTACTTAGAAGTAAATGGTATTGTATTTTAGTGGATTATACCAAAATTAGCACATAACTCACTAAGTCATTCAATTCATATTCTTTAGCTTAATCAGATTTTAGAATCTTTATATTCTTACTGAGTTGATTCTCAACCTCGACTTTGTATATTATAAACATAATTGTTGCCCCATTTTTACTGTTTAAAAGATACACGTAAGGGTATCTTGTACAGTCATCAATAAAAGTAATAAAATATTTTTCGCTTCTTATTGGCACAAATTTCAAGTCGCATAAGTCGCTATGAATTAACCCTAAAAGTTCAATATTTTGATCAAATGAATGAAAAGAGTATTTTTTGAACTTGGCCTCAGCACATATCTCACACTTGTGAATTTCTTTCAAGTTGAATTTAAAAATATATTTTAGATTAGATAAGTTCTGTAAAGACTTATAATTTACGTGCCCTAATTTAGTATGCCACAATAATATAAGAGACTCAAGCAAATAAACAGAAGAATTTTCTTTATTTATGAGTTTAGGATTCAAATACACGAACTTTTTATCCACAACAACATTAGCCTTGAAAAGACCATCAACAAAATAACTCTTACCCACATACACCCCACCCCTAGTAAGAATAAATTTATCAGATTCAAAAATCATTCTAAAGTGCTTCTTACTAAGGATTGATCCAAAGATCAGGTTCTTGCGAATATCTAGAACATGCAGCACACGTTCAGTTTGAGTTTCTTTCCAGATGTCCACTTCAGTATGACATTGCCCTTTCTCTCGACCTTGGAGATGGCTGAGTTGCTCATGAACAATTGCTCATCGTGCTCCAGTTTTTGATATTCTGTGAATAGCATTTTCTCGAAGCAGATATGTCGGGTAGCCATGTGTCTATCCATCAATTTTTTGTTGTTAGTAATCAAATTCACTTCTGACACCACTGCAGACAAGTTTAATGATGCATGGTCGGTCATATTTGTCTGTGGCTGATTCTTATTTTTCTTAAGACGACTACGACACTCATTCACCTTGTGTCCTTTCTTTTTGCAGTTGTACCAAGTTCCCTTGAAATGCTTATTCTTACCTTCTTAATCCTTGCTTTTGTACTCTGGGCAGTCTTCTTTTGCCACGGTTCAAAAGCTTAGTTGTTCCGGTTCCGAGTCGGTCGAGTCGGAACTAGAATAGCCTTTCCCGTTCTGAGACCTTATTGCATTATTTTGCTGAACTCGGAACTGACTCGGCCGAGTCACCCGAGTCGAGGTCGAGCCGACTCGGTCAAGGTAGCCGAGTCGAGGCCGAGTCGGCCTGGAGTTAAGACAAAATTTCATATAATTAATTTCATATAATTTAATTTTTACTAGAAAGGTAAAGCTAATATTTACTTTTGTGAAAAGAGTAGTTAATTTAAATTTAATTAGTTTCATATAATTTACTAAATTATGTACTTATTTTGATATTTTAATACCACGACGCGTGTTTTTAAGCATTATCTTCTTATTTAGTGTGCTAGTTGATATGTTTTGAACATGTTACACATCAATTTTGATGTCTACATGTTTTTTAAAATTTACCGTAATTTTTTTAGAATTTTTTAAGCACTCTATGTAGTATTTCGCGCGTCTCGACCGAGTCGAGGCCGTGACGCCCGACCAATAAATCATGTCTTCCTCTTCAAGCCCTTAAAAGCAGTGTTTTAAATGGCGGCCACAGCGGCTACATCGGTCGGAAAAATTTATCAGAGATGGGGATATATCGGGGATATTTTCAAAATTGGATGTCAAAATCGGACTGTAAATATACATATCTTCTTGTCTTAAATCGCATCTCAATAAGATAATATATGCATAAATTATATAAATCTATATAAAACATCATACTTATATATTTAAGATATACTTAACTCGATAACTTGCATTAAGCCTATGAATCCATAATCACTATCCAAGTGTAGAATCTTCAAAAATGTCACATTGTCACATCACTCAAATTACTCAAATACCTAACCTAGAAATTGGGTGTAAAACACTATATCGGGTTCAAAATCGCTGAAATTGCGGCCGATATATCGAGTCCATGCCTATTTATCGGGGATTTTGGATGAAAAACGCTATATCGGTTTGGATGTGCCAAATCATTGCGGCTAGGTGCCGTAAACGCAATATCGGCGCAATATGGGGTTATATCGGGGATATTTAGAATACTGCTTGAAAGTCTCTTTGAGTCTTCAATCACATTTGTCATGGCCTCATAAGAGTTCTTGTTACTCTTTACGAATTTTCGATTTTCCTTCTTAATTTTAAGTCTCACATTGAGATCTTCTAACTTCAGCTCCTTATGATTGTACTTCAGGTAGTTCTTGAAATCTCTTCATGTATGTGAGAGTTTCTCTACGATAGTAGTAACCTGAAATATTTCAAGAAGAATAATACCTTCAGCCTCAATCGCATGTAGGATGAGTTGGAACTCTTGCACTTGACTTATTACAGTCTTGTTGTCCATCTTGTACTGAAAAAATCATCCTACGATTAGTACCAGCATCCTCGATTTTGTACTTCTTATCGAGGCTTGCCCACAACTTTTTGCAGTTGGGATAGAACTGTAAACATTATATAGAGAGTCATCCAGTTTATTTAGAATATAATTTCAGCAAAGAAAGTCATCTTGTGTTCATGCATCGACTGCAACGACAGAGTCCCGATCAGTTTCGAGTTTCGATGGATCTTCTTACAGGAACTTGGCCAAATGCAGAGTGGTCGAATAGAAGAACATCTTCGGTTGTCACCTCTTGAACAATGTGCCATTAAATTTTCCTGGCTTCTCTGATTTCGGATTAGGAGAAAGAACATGTATCATGGTCTGGATCGGCACATTTAGTGCACTACTGGTATTATCTTGATTAGTATCAAATATTTTCTGCAATTCAAGCAGAGTAAAAGCAACTTCAATGCATTAATTGTCTTAAGATTGTTATTTTTTAACAACCAATCAAGAGCAGCCGGTCTAGATGTCAGGTCGGTGAAAATCAGATGGGAGTTTTACCATTCAGTAGAACATTTCTTAATTTAAGAACCACCTTTCAATTCCATTCCTTGGTTAAACACCAATTATACTGGTATTAATCAGTCTTAATAAAAGCAATATATCAACAAATATTTATAAACATAAATATTTCAGCATAATCCATGCAATAAGAAAATTAGTTCAAATATATACATATTATGGAGTGAGGTACGTGTAAAGCGAATCTCTTTAAGATAATTATGTCTCCCATTACTATGCCTACAGATAATAGACACTCATCTCCCAAGATACAGCACTTCTTCATGATATTTGCAAATCGCAATGCAAATACTCATACAGTCAAAGTTCGAACCATAAATCAACGCATACCTTTTACTGGATTTGAAGAACAAATTCGGACTAGGATAAAATTCTAAAATAGATATTTTGTCTCAAAATTTGGAGGAACTATTCAGAGAGAGGAGAGAAGTGAAAACTTATATTTTTTTCTAGTAAGTCAAAATTGAGGAAATCTTCTCTATTTACAGAGCAGTTATGACAATTCTGCCTGAATCATTGTAATGGTTCAGATAAAACCGTCATACTGTTCGATCAGAGAATTTGAACATAACGGCTCAGAGAACAGCTTGAGTTTCCTGTTGGGCAGGTGGTCAACCATTTTCGGGTCAGGCACAACGTGCACGCACCCGCAACCCGCGTCTGCTTCAAAATTTAAGCAGGCGGGATGTATTATGGGCACGACACAGTCCAAAAAGGATTAAGCCATGTGCAACATCATACGACCAACAGCCCACGCCGACACCGGGATGGTGCTGGAGGTGACGGCGCGCGCGCACTGGGCATAATTTTCCTCCAAACGCGTGCGAAAACTCTAAGCACCCAAAAGGCACGCCCTAAGCTCTCAACTTTTCATATTTAAACCACTCAACTTTTCACATCACTTTCAATGTTGGAGTAAAGAATTTTTATTTTTTTGGTCTCATTTTAGCTATTGAATTAGACCAACTTCTGACTTGAATATCTCATTCATTCGAAAATAGAATTGAATATGTAAATATATCACGTTCATCCCCAATGGAAGGAGAACACATTTCAACCATCTCCAATACGTTGCGGGCAATGGATCCCGCCTAAAATTCAGCTCAAGTTTCCCAAAAACTCAATTAATTCAAGTTTCCAACAGTGTGTACACCGTAAATACTAAACCAAGTTTCATCAAAGTTAGCAATTTAAACAGGATTTGAGATATAGACTTCATTTGAGTGTGTAGACATATTTGTTGAACTTTAGTTTAACATTGAAAAAATGATTTTTATATCTATCTTAACTGAAAGAATGATCTCAAGGGTTTTTGATAGTAGTCAGAGTTCCACATGTACCTGCAAGCTTGTTTATTTTTTAGGAGAAGTGTCTAATTTATGGCAAATTTGATTCCTAATAGGGAGTGGCACAAATTGACAGGGTTAAGAGAAACTCTGATTAGAGGGATCCTTAATCAGAAAACACAACTATTAGTTGATCAAATAAGTGATAGGATTTAATCAAGCCTCTTTAGGAGTCAACCAGTGCAGACGTTATACATGCTTAGGCTAATATGTCTAGGCCCAACTTCATATTTATGAAGCCGGGGAGGCATGACTACCCCCAAAAAAATATTTGCCTTTTACCTTTTATTTAACTTTTTTATGTTGGACTATTTCCTCTCACATCAATTCTAACATTATGTGTGATCCTCTGAGGAGATCTAGGGTCAGCTACCTTTAAAACATGAACCATGCCTTGGCTGGGAAATTGCAGTGGCACACAAACACAAGCACACAACATTCTTGATATTAAAATATCAAAATAATAAAAGCAAGAATAAATCAAGAAAAATTAATTAAGAAAATGCATAACAAATAAATTATAATAAAGGGACAATATTAAAGTAGTATACAATTAAAGGTGGGAACTAAAGTACCCTAGAATGGCTATACCCAAGAGCAGAATCTTGTTCCTTAGTCATTGGAGGGATTTGTTTGAGATAAAAGAAGATTTTGTCACTGGTATGAACTTATTTGTACTTGCTAATAGCCTTAACATCAAATTCTCAAAAGATTTGATGGTGCAAAGGCAAGACAACTCAACATAGCTTGCCCAGTTTGTTGCCACGATATGGAACAAAAAAGACCCAAAGTGGTTATTTATTGGGGACCTAAGTGGCGCCCAAAGTCAAGAGAGCACTCACTCAAGAACATAAGCAAAAAAAAATAAGACCTAATTGACTTGATGAGTCAACTTTAAGTGAGGTTAGTGACATGGGTATGAATAGTTGTTTCTCAATTAAAACGATGTAAAAAAAATCCTAAAGCAAATGAAATGTGGGGTGATGCCAAACCGAGCTAGGAGACAGGCGGACCCAGATTGTGAGAGCCTTCCTTGCAACATCAAAGAATGACATCCTTGCAAACAAGGAAGCACACTTGGAATTGAGTCTCGTATCAAAGATTGACATTTGAATCCTTTCCCAATATGTATTGGACACTCGAAACCCATGTTGGATTTAAAAAACAAAAAATAAAATAATTGTGTGTAAAATCGCGTTGGCTTTTAAAAACTACATTTAAAGACCACATCTCAAACAATTTAGAGCCATGTGGCAAACATAAAAAGAGATCTATCTTACATAAGTGAGATATTATCTAACAAAAGTCAAACATCATGCGAACATATGAGAAGAATTTTAATTTGTCAACCCTTATAATAGAGGCCCGCTGCGAGGCTATTGGGAACAAAACGAATAATGTGATACTTAGGGTAGGTTGTACAACAATTAAGCTAAAACATGTTTCCACTCTGTATAGGATAATACTTCATGATGTGCAAGTATTATTCCTATAGTACTTCAAGAATGGCATAGGAACTCTTCATCAATTGTGGTAGTGATGAGTAAGCTAATTATGACTATTCCACCATTAACAGTTGGGGACTTGAACGATCCACACAAATGATGGCTCCTTTGGATGAGGGGTGCTCTGTATACTGCACCAATGTTGTTCTGGTGTCTACCTGGTCTTTCTATATTCATGACTCTACTGCCATTCAAAGCATTTTTTAAAATTTTCTAAGAGTTACTTTGTGTGAATCAAGTAAGAGTGATATGTTGTTACATTTTGCATAGTATTTTGGACTACTCTCATTTATTTAAATTCTTGTCTTCCCACATTTATCTGTGTGCTATGTGTGTGTCTGTTCTCATAATATGAAATAGATATGTTTAATATAACCCACCCAAATCAAAATTAGCATGGTTGAAAGAACAAGACTTTTCCTAAATTTATGATGTCATCGCAAACAGCATGCATGCATATTCACCAAAAGCAGATGAGAGGTTTATTCATGAGAGCAAAAGCTAACAAAAAGAGTCAAACAAAGCAATAAAATACCATTCATCTTACAAATACAGAAATAATATTAACCTGATTTCCTTCAATAAGCATATGTCTAGTAACTATAAACAAATACAGAATGTTGTTCACAAAAAAAAGTATTCTACTATTACAAAATACCACCACCATAATATGCTTCCTGTGAAATACTATGATTGGTAGTATTATCATCTTTTACCATGTCAGATAGGTGGCTCAGTGTAGCATACTCAACGGCGTGATTTTTAACACATGACCATTCTCCACATCCCCCTCCGTAAGGGCTCATTAGTTTCAAAATTGGGCCAGACTACAATTTTACTCCAACCTGTAAACTTCTTCCAACAAATCTTGCCCAAGAGCAGTAAGACCATCTCCAACCCCGCTCTATATCTCTATATTTAGAGGGGGATACACTCCAACTGCCCTCTATAGCCCCCTCGAAATATAGAGGAAGCTCTTCTCTCTCTTTAAATTTAGAGGGATGAGGGAGAAATAGAGGGATCCCTATATTCCACTATTTACAATTTAAAATCCCAATTTTTGCCCTTAATGTCTCATTTAACTTTTCAAGAATACCAAATGTATCATCTAATATGGTTAAACTAATTATTTAAAATTAATATAACTTTAAATTTACTTATTATTTTCAATAAAAATTATACCATTGGAAATGTCCCGCCAATACCTTCATAATGATACTAATATTGAATATATTTAATATTAATTTTAAATTTTTCATTATCAAACATTGAAAATACACCGAACTTGAAATACAATATTTGCTTACTAAATTTTAATATTATTATATTATATTAAAAATAAACTGATTTAAAATTAACACCAAAAACATTCAATATTAGTCTCATTTAAAAGGCCTCAACAAGACGGTTCTAGCGGTATAATTTTTGTTAAATAATAATTTGCTCTTAAATAATTTATTAACATTTAAACTAATATTTAAAATAAAATTGTTAAATAGCAGCCCTCTATATATTCAGGGAATATTCGGGTATATTCCCAAGCAACCCTCTAAAAATAGAGGGTTGCATTGGAGATGCCCTAAAGGAGACAGGATCTAGTATGTATACACGAACACAGACCTACCAACTTGTACCTGAATCCAACAAATAACAACTAAACAACACAAACTACAGGACTTAAGCAAATTTTCCATGGCAGAACACTTCAAATTTGTGGACTTGGTTGCCCATACAGAAATAAATCCTAAACCAAGTAAGGATATTCATTGACACAATCCCATCCAAAGTGTCTTGGTGGTCCTTTTTGAAGCTGGCTTTGAGCTAAGGGCTTCATCTTATAAGTTCTTCTTTTCCTCCAGTTACTTTGTTGAACCCGGTTTAAAATTGAACTTTTGATATTCTGCTAAAACATCATAATTGGGAAGATGATCTTGATCAGCACCAACATGAAGCTTTTTCCTTTTTCTCTTTTTTAAATGTCTCTTGGAGTTAGCGAGTATGCTTGATCATGAAACAACATTAAAGGTGAATCGGGTTTGATTTTCCATCATAATAGAACTTTAATCAATCTACTTCCTAAATTAAAAAAATCCTCATTTTTTTCCTATCCCCCATTAACCACCAAAAGGGATTGTATATATAATTGGACAAACTAAAATGCGTCAACATGAGATGTTTCTCCATTGATGAAACAAATCAAAAGGGGGGGAAACCAGATATTTTTCTAACGAAGATTTTGAAGACAGAGAAATACCCATTACAACAGAGAACGAAATAAGACCAGGAACATTTGGACCAAAAATTATCAGGATCTATAATAAATCTATGAAATTGATAAGAATACTCACAAGATAATTAGCTCTGCAGCCAGATCCCGTCCTCCTCCCCTAAAATAAAGATAGTTGAAGGGGAAAACGTAATAAAATTCAGTCAGTCAACGAAGTGAAAGATGAAGACAAGGGAGCGCCGAGTGAGAAGAATTGAGAATAGAGAGACTTACCTGAGAGTAGAAGAGGGGAACTGGACGACGACGGCTCAGAAGCTGGAACCCTAATTTTTGGGAGACAGTGGGAGAAAATTCGGGGATTTGGGATCTTTGTGATTGCCGCCCCTTCTTTTTGAATCCTTGCAGTTTCCCGCCAGTTTTTCTACAGTTTCAAGGGAATGGAGAGAGCAACACGTGTCCGCGGGTTTGTTCAGGATATATATTATCTCGGGACTTTGCAGCAGGCCTGGGCCGGCCCAAAATAATCTTCCGAGGGCTTAATATGGTTCCCTCGGTTGGTTGCAAAAAAGATGAACTAAGATGCGTTAAAGGCCCCCGTCTTGTTCCAAGGAATTATCTAAATATGAAAATGGTGTACGCCCCAAAACACTATAATTTCTATACTTCGACTTTTTTCAGGCACGGATATTAACACACAGAGAAATGATTAAGACACATATAAAAAAATTATAAAGAGTACCATTATTTTTTTAGATACTTTTATTCTCAAAGAATAGTCCAAATTGCCCTTCCTTCATCCTCATCCTTCCTCCACCTCCTCCTTTCGCGGCGAATGTCGGCGGTCCCCTGCTCCCCTCGTCGCCCTCCCCCTCCTTCCCCACCCTCCCCCCTCACACCCCTGATGCCCTTTAGTAAAATTTAATAATTGTACTGAAGTTCAAGCCAGACCTTTTGGTAAGGTTGTATCTCATTTTCTCCATGATACTGTATGCACTTGGCCCGTAATGAGAGAAATATAGAGATTCGTTATTTTCTTCTGAACTTTTACGAGTTATTGGCTCAGACTCGAATCTTTCAAATAGAATTGGCTCTGACCCTTGTGCTTGGCTGGCACTTCAAAGAAGGATCCTTGTTCATCACTGGTCTTTTCGTGCACCATGAGAGATGACCTTACTGGTGCGTTCAATGATGTTAAGGCATCTATTGCAGACAAAAAGTCACTATTTACGTCAGTGTTGGTATCTGACGGTACAAAATCAAAAACTAACGCAGAAAGGTAAGTCAAATCTAAATTCTCATTGATAAACCACTCGCCTTCAACATTGGCTATGTTATCAAAATTGAGCTTATCAATGATGTTACATGAGAATTTAGCTCTCAGAGACACTCTTTTTCTGGTTCTGACTCAGTTTCAGCTTCGTTCCCAGAGTCAAGGTCTTCTGGATTGGGATTCTCATCAGTTTTATGAGAATTTTGGTAGAGAAGAGAATCAGTGAAGTAATTATTCACCCCTCTTAAACGAATGCTTCTCAGCAATTAACATTCTCACTTTGCCATCTTCATCGATGTATTTCATAACTTGATGAAGGGTGGATGGGACGATGAAGTTGCGGTGATTCCATGGTCGCCCTAGTAGTAAATTATAAGACGTGTCAGCATCAATAACATTACACGTTACCTCAGATCTCAGGTACCCAATTTGGCATCTGAGTTTGATCTTCCCATCGGGCGTGTAGCATTTGCGTTGAAACCATAGATGGTAGTTTGGGTAGCGCTCAGCTGATGACTGGAGATCCCCAAGTGCTGCATGACCCTGCGGGACATGATACTCAACGCGGATTCTGAATCAACCTGAATGCGACTCACTTTAGATGATCTGATATACCCTGTATAGTACAAGGGTTTATCATGTTTTCTTTTGACTTGCATGTTATCAGGAGTGAATGTTATATAGGGGAAACGTTTGGAGATTTGAAGGCAGTGTCATTCATCCTCCTGTTCAAGTTCAGCCAGTATCTAGTGATGAAAGCCTCTGAATCGTCTCTCTGAGAGCTTCTCTTGTTGACTTTGAGAGTCGCAGGAGCTCGTAGAGAGTGATTCTGGCCGGGATGTTGGGCAATTAAGCCAAGACATCAAAGCGATAAGGTGTTGATAATCCTTCTGCTTTATCTTTTGGAAGAGCCTTGGCGTTCTGAATCTCTTTCTGCTTCTCCACGGGTTGCTTCGTGGGTTGCTTAGTTGGTTCTTTGGCCGACTTGGATGAGCTAGCCACAACTTCATTGTACATTTTCAAGTACTATTGGCCAAACCGAGTCCCTTCCACGAACGGAGTATCTTGCTTTACAACGAGGATAATTCTCTCTTCTTCAAAATCTATAAGAGAAGCGACATCGTTTCTGCTTCTCTGGTGGAAGCGCACACCACATTGCAAGAAGAGGTTCTTGCTTTGCTTTTGAACTTTCTATTGGTTATAGTAGTCTATTGTTGGCTCTGGACAAGATCGACATAGGCTCACATAATCTCTCCTTGAGGAGTGAGGACAGGGACGAGACCCTTTTCCTCCTAGTGGTGAAGATCAGCATTGATCACTTTCAGTTCCCCTTTCGGGATGGGAACCACACGGTTGGCTGGTGGGATACCTCGACCAAATTGAAGGGGTGTCATTGTTGTCATATTGGCCGTCACCTTCTTCTGCTCTGGACGGAGTTTGAGCAAATATGCATCAATCAAAGCCGGGAATACATCTTTGAAGATGTAGCAACTTTTAGTGGCTTGTCCCAACACCTGTGATATAAATAGCAGATAGGATCGTCTGTCTTCCCCACCTCTTTAGGACGCCTCGCTTCTAGAAGCTTGAGTCGGTTACTCTTCTGAAGTAATTTGAAGAAAGAGACAACATGCTCATCCTTGAACAAGTAATGCTTGTCGGCACATGCTTGATTCAAAGAATTACCTCCTCTAGCTGGCTGGGGCTTGGCAGATGAAGTAGTCTTTGTCACCAAGTATCTTTCCTTTTTGATTGAAAAGATTGCTCTAGCGTGCTCCTCGTCAACTTGTCTGGCCTAGGCTTACTTTCCTTCTCTTCAGCTTTGACCCTCGTGATGATTTTCTCTGCCTGCTAACCTTGCAAGACGAATTGCTTTCAGGTATGACATTCGACCACTCCTATCTGAGCGAGGAGTGTGGTTTGCAGTTATGACGATGTCTCCACTAGTGTAGTCTGGGTCATGCCACTAGGACATTGTAGTGCCATGCTCTAAAATCTCTTGACGAATATCTTAATAGATTCTCCTTTCTTCTGCTTTATAACAAGGAGAGTCGGGAGTGAAATTTCTGTATCATCTTCATAGAAACGAGCCACAAATAGCTTTTCGAGGTCAACCCATGTCATGATAGAGCGAGCAGGAAGCTTCATGAACCATTCAAAGGCTACCAACTTGAGGGTACCAATGAACAAAAAAAAATCATGATTGCATCGTTCGATACTACATTCTGGGTTTGAGATTTAGAGTAGTATATATGCTGGTTCGGTGACCCTTTATCATTGAAGGTGTGTAGGGTCGGTGCCTTGAACTTGAGAGGATAGAGAGCAGCATCTCATTCGGCCGGATATGGCTGAATTATTCCCGCTTCTTGAAGATTGCTTCGATTAGCAATAGCTTCTAAGCATTTCTCAAGTTCATTCATCCTTTTGGAGTGATTATCCCCATTTCGTGAACTTCCCTCCTCTTCAGATGAAGACTTTGGGGGTTCAAAATCGAAGTTATTTTCACTCTCTATTCTTTCCATCGTAGAGTTCTCACTCTCTTTCTCTTTGCCCTTGTAATGAGAGCCCTTGGCTTTCGACTTTTTTCTTAAGCAGTTAGGTTAGCATCTGCTTAAGAGGATTGATAGATTTTTGTTGAGCTCGAATCATATCGAACTGCTCCCTCTGACTTGGGCCTTCTCCTCAATCGCATGGCCATCTCTTCGGGAGTGCCTGTCATGTATGCGAAGGCCTATTTCTATATGAAAAAGTTAGACGCCTGGGATCCCACAATGGCGAAATGCGCCTCGCTTACTTCAATTCCCCTGGTCAGGGCATTGTAGTTCACTGGAGCAATTGCACCCGTCTAGATGTGAGTATGCCGGTACACTCCTTCTGGTTCGACTAGTATTTCTCTCAAACCAGAAGAAAGTTCATTGCCAGATTCATCCGAGCTGACGGTCGGTTGCCTCCCCTTGACTTGCTTGGCATGGTGCTGGGATCCATGATGTTTGAAGTCATCTCAAGGTACTCCATATCAGTGAAGGTTCTCTTCCTGCGGAGCGGCGCCTTTTGGCTGAATTGGAGGCTAGGGCTGTGACAGCCAGTTGAATACTGACGGCTTGCTATAAGAACTGTAGTGACATTCGAAAAGTACTGCCATGATGAGCCGTTCACAGCAGCATTGGAGAGTTATTTGATGAATACTCATCTTCTTTGTCAAGTAGTCTCTCAGATCCATTGTAGGGGTATCGAAGAACTAGCCTCGAATCCATAGGAGTGAGGGCTTTCAAGTTCAGCATTCTTCTTGGCTTTTGGAGGCTGAACGCGGACCTTGCGTGCTAGGGCAAACCTTAATTGAACGCGAGTCTCACGTCCGCGTTTTGGCATAGCAACATGTTGGACGCGGGTCTCTCGTCTTGGCAGCGAAACATGAACTCGTGCTTTGGTACTGAGACACGCATCTGTTGAATGTGGTTCTCAGCCTCTGCTTCAGAAATGTGGGGTTGGGTCTCGCGTTTTGGCACAGAAATGCAGGTCTGATAAGACTCATGTTTGGTGCCAGTGGCACAGATTGCAACTGCAGCCTCTTCTGCTTGTTGATAATGAGCGCGATGCCTTTGTCGACGACCAGTATTCCGGTTGATTCGCAGAGGTTGTTGGGAACCCTCAGCACGCGGAATTGGCAAGGTCTCGAGAGAAGAATAACAATGAGACTGGTCTTCATCGTGATCTTGACCATGGGTCATGGCACGGGTCTCTTGAGAGACGTTGACACGAACCATATCAACTTCATGGGAAGTTGTTGAAGCCTTAAGAGAGTTCAAATCGTTTGCACGGCTAACTTCCAAAGAAGTTCTTTTTGAGAAGTGTCTGAGAAGTTTCTCATGCTTCTCTTGGTCGAATTCGATGACGAGTGATTCGACTACCAATCCAAGAAGCTTGACATTAGCTTGTGCTACGACCTTCTCATCAGTTGAGAAAACAGTCCCCAACGGAGTCGCCATCTTTTGCTTCTCTCGAAAAATGTGTTTATTACAAATTTCTTTGAATGGATGAAAATTATAATAAAGCAACTCCCGATTACAAAAGAGAGGAGCGTTTGAGTGGATCTCCTTTTTGTTTAGTGTCATATTCGTCGTGTAGCGTGGAAGGTGGCTATTGTCTTTCGTTGACCAGTCGATCGAAAGCTTCTCTTTTGGATCTTCTCTCTGGGTCACTGGTGAAGTACACAGCTTCTATCAGTGATGGAATCTCTAAGAGATTTTATAACTTGTACTCAACAAGTTTTGAGAAAAAGAGTTGAACTCTCTAGACTTCAAGAACTTCGAGGACTGAAGTTTTGATCTTGGACTCTCCTTTCCTTTTCCTTTCTCTTTTTTGATCCTCTTTTTTGATCGCGATCCCCCTTCCCCTCAGCTTTCATAACTATTTATAGGGGTTCTTAGGGGTAGAATTAACCCCTAAGATCTCTCCATAATAGAGATTAATAGCCTCGTTACGTAGGTGTTAATTGACCCAGTAATGGCTGGCAGTTATAACAGAAACACGACCCTCATGGGCTCTGTTCTGCTATTGTAACGCGGAGCTCACAGGCTCGCATTTGAGTTGAGACGTGAAACTGACTGAAGTTCGCGTTTGAGTTGAAACACAGAGCTGGTTGAGGTTCGCGTTTGAGTTAGAATGCGGAGCTGGCTGAGACCCGCATTTGCAATTGGACGCGTGGTCCGCGTTTTGAATTGAAACGCGACCTTCGTGTTGGAATGAGGTCCGCGTCTAAGGACTTATCTTTAGTAATTTTTAAACAGCCTATACCACTGAGCTCAAGGAACTAGAAGAATATAGAGTGACTCCTTGTAATGTGCAAGCTTCACTCCTGAAATAACCTTGGTAAGCATATCAGCGGGATTCTCCTTCATGTGAATCTTTTGTAACTCGATGTCACCTTCATGAAGAATCTCCTGAACAAAGTGGAGCCTGACGTTTATATACTTCATCCTTGCATGATACACCTGATTCTTTGTCAAATAGATAACACTCGTGCTACCACAATTGATCTTCAAGAGATCCTAATTAATCCCCAGGTCGTTAAGCAACCCTTGAAGCTAAATTGCGTCCTTCATAGCCTTCGTCATGGCCATATACTCGACCTTCGTAGTAGACAATGCGATAGTAGACTGTAGAGTAGAGTGCCACTCACCAGTGCTTGGAACAATATAAACACATATCTTATTGTAAATCAATATTTGTCAAGGTCTCCTGCGTAGTTGGAATAAACATATCCGATAGACTCCTGCTTACCTGTAAAATCTTTCTTGAATACCAATCCAACGTCTATATTACTTTTTATGTACCATAGAATTTACTTCACTACCTCCTAATGACCACAGTCAGGATCCTTCATATATCTGCTAACCATTAAGATAACTTGTGGCAGATCGGGCCTTATATACACCATTGCATACATTAAACTACCAACTGACTAGCATAGGGTACTAAGTGATGTACTCACGCTTTTCAACATAAGTAGGAGAAATATTAGCTTTTAAGTGGAAATGGGGAGCCAGTAGTATACTTACTTCATATCACTGTTGATATTGAATTGCTGAAGTACCTTCTTCAAATAACTCTTTTGCGTCAAGCTAACCTTGCCATATTTCTGGTCTCGCTCAATCTCCATGCCTAGCACCTTCTTCACTTCACTTTAATCCTTCATCTCGAATACGTAAGACAAGTCCCTTTTCAGTTTGTCAATTACAAATCTGCTCTTGGAAGCTACGAGTTATCATCCATATAAAATAGTAGATAGATATACTCTCCACTCGGTAGCTGATTGTAATACACACATGAGTCATAATGGCTTCGTGTGTTCCTCTTATCTTATATAAAGCTGTCAAATCGCTTATACCACTGTCTTGGTGATTGTTTTAATCCATAAAATGATTTCTTTAACTTGTATATCATATGTTCCTTTCCTGTAGTCTTGAACCCCGTCAGCTGAGACATGTTGTTCTCCTCTTCAAGATCATCATGGAGAAAGGCGATTTTCACGTTGATCTGATCAAGCTACAACTCATATTGTGCCACCAGTGCCAGCAAAATCTGAATATATGAGTGCTTCACAATGAGTGAGAATAGCTTGTTGTAGTTAATGCCTTCTCGTTACGCGTAGCCTTTAGTTACCAATCTAGTTTTATAGCATACAATATCCCCATCAGGAGATCCACGTTTCTTTGCAAATACCCTCTTATAACCAATTGCCTTCTTTCCCTTGGAATTCTGACAGCTCCTAAGTGTCATTCTTGTATAAAGAACTCATCTCTTCCATTATGGTATCCTCCGACATCTTAGACTCTGAACTGATTCAGCTTCCCTATATATAGATGTGATTGCCTCCTCAATGACTATGAGAGCATAGGCCAAGATCATGTTAATAGTAAGCCAACTGGGCTTACGTGAATTTCTGGGCTCTTCCAACTGCAGTGGATTCTTGGACATCACCCATAGCCTGTTCTTGATCCTCATCATCATCAGCATCCTGATCGGCTACCTGATCACCACCTAGTGTCACTCAGGTATGATCTCAAATGATACTGATCTTTCTAAATATGGTGAAGTAGCATCACTCTCCACCTGCTGCGATATCATTGTCTCACTCTCCAGTTGCTGAGAGCTTGTTGGCTTCACCATTGAAGCCTCGTCAAACGTGACGTCTCTATTCAAAAAAAAAAATTGTCCTTCGGATTCCAAATTTTGTAGCCTTTTACACCATTCTTGTAACCCCCTGCTCCCTGATGTACGTATTACCGTATCAGTACGCGATACAGTGTATAATATTGATTTGACCTCCGTGGTAGTCCGATTGAACTGATGTCAGTTTCAAAAATTATTTTCTAATATTTTAGATTTTTCAGAATTTTCTGGAATTTTTTCGGGATTATTTTAGAAAATCTCCGTAGTCGGTGTCAACCGATACCGATAATCAGCTTTCCGATTTTTCTTTCCCAAATGGAGTTATATTTTGAGAATCCGCTTTCACCTTGTATCTTAGAACCATACGATCTACGTTAGGGTATTTTTGGATATTTTTCTTAATTTATGAAAAATCCGGCCAAACCGGTGTCGCTCGGTACCGACATCTTCCGGGATTTTTAATTTGTAAACCAGATTGAATTTCTGCAAACCGTTTTCATAATACGTCTCAGTATAATATTCTCTATTTTTTATAATTTTTGGGCATCGTTCGGAGCGAGTCAACTTTTGACCCTATTAAAATAATATTAAATTGTTTTTTTTACAAATCTTTTTCAATTTCTTTTCTTCTTTCTTCTTCTCCAAGCTTCCCCCACCGCCATTCCCAACCGCCTCAGCTCCTCTTTCTCCTCTTAAAATCTCTCTCCCTCTCTCTTAATTACAATTTCCTCTCCCTCTCTTCCCTAACTCTCTCTCTCTCTCCAATTTCTCTCTCTCCTCTCTCTAACACACACTCTCTCTCCTCCCTTCAAGCCCTCTCTCTCTCCACACCTGGGGTGGCCTGACCCACGCCCGCGGCCCCGGCCAAGCGCCGTCCGGGCGCGGCCGACCCCCACAGCCCGGCGCGCCGCCACCGCGCGCCCCCGGCCGGCGACACCGCCGCCACCCTCCTCCTCTTCTTCTCCTTCTTCTTTTCTTCTTTTTCTTTTTCTTCTTCTTCTTCTTCACAGGTTTCCTCTCTCTCTCCCTCCCTCTCTCTCTCACTCTCTCTCTCTCTCGGGCTAAACCGCCGCCGGCGGGCTGCCTCGCTGCCGGCCAGCGGGGCTGGCCGGCCAAGGCATGCGCAGCAGCAGCTTCCTATAGTGGGTTCGGGTAAGAACCCGAACCCCTTAAACCCCATTGGGTTAACTTGAAGCCCATTAAAACCCGTTAACCCTATAAACCCAATACCCATTTAACTTAAGTTAAACGGGTTTGGGTATTGGATCCAAACCCGACCCGTTAAGAGCCCAACCCGCTCCAAAAACCCAATAAAGGTAAACTTACAGAAAACTCCCTGCTAACTTTCAGTATTTGCATTTAAGATATTTTTATTACATATTTAACCCTTTTTGTTATGTTTTAGTATTCGGACGATATCTGGAGCACCCGGACTCCGATTTGGACGCTTCTGGATCCGTTGCGATCGTGGGAAAGAGAGCTACCCTCCCATGACTAGTTTGTGAGTATTTTTCTTTTATAAATTATATTTTATCATGTTTCGTATCTTGGTTGGTTGCCTAATTAATAAAACGTGATTACCGATAAATCATTATAATTATTAAACGCTAAATGTCATTGTTGGGAAATCCCTGTAGTCCCTGTAAGAAAAACATACTGATAGATAGATGATACCTGATCTGGATGATTAGCTAATTAACGAGATTTTCGAAGTTAATAATGTTCCTAAGTAAAACTAGTTTCTAAATTGATAATTAAAATAGATTATTTGGTGGCACCTACCGTATTCAGAATATAGGAATCGTTATTCTTATTAGCAGTAGTTGACACTCGAGTAGATGCTATTACCCCAGACGCTAACATTAGTATTCACACTATGACTTGGAGATCCTATCACACGAGACACTGTTATCTCATGTACATGTAACACCGTTACACAGATCCTCTTACACGCAACACTATGTCCCACCGGTACATAGATACACCGATTCACTAGACGTTGTCATTTCATTACTGCTACATGCATATTGTCACTCTGCCATGGATACGCGACACTGATAGTTCATGTGCTAGTATCACCGTTGCACAGTTACTATGATACGTCACACTATTATTTCGTATTCATGTGCATATATATCTATATATATTGTTATTATCGTTACATGGATTCTCGGCATCCCTGTTACACATGCATACATGGTTTCTCTATTCTTGTCATATGAATCACCGTTCATATTGCATGTCATACTCATGTATTCCTGTTACATGATTGTTTCCCGTTACATCTATTGATATTCTTGTTATTGATATTCCCGTTACTGGACATGAGAGCTGTTGATATGCGATATGTGGAATCCCACATCTATTGTTCCCGTTTCCCGTTATATTGTTCTATGCTATCAACAGAGCTCAGGTCCTGTTATCATGTTACCTGTATCATGTATTGTATTTGTTCTTGTTACACTGTGTACTTTAAATATCAGATCATAAAGATAACTTGGGTATGGGAGAGACTTGACGGTTGATTAGATCTTATCGGGTGATGTACTGGATCCATATTGTTCTCCCACTGCAGGGGATGGTAGTGCTACCTACCGATTGTATAGCTCCATGAGCTCCCGTTACTTGATTATTGTTCCCCTCTTAGCGGAGGGCCCTGGTCTCAGCAGCCAGGGGTTTGTTTAAGGCCGTGATCCCGGGTATGCACGGGATACACCCACCCGATAAGAACTCCTCGACCATGGGTTTCCAATTAACATAATAAAATAGTATACACAATAGTGACGTCGGGAACACTTGTTATTTGGTCACTCTCTCGTTTGGATAATGGTACCCGTAGGCCATGTCCGGATGGGTTCGACTGGAGTGCGAGCTCCAGTATGAACTGCCAGTGGTATGGGACACTGGAAGAGATTGATTAAAATACCAGGTGGTACTGATTGCTACTATTGTATAAAGAACATGACTTGCCTGATACATGTATACGATTATTTAGTTGTACTTGTTACTATCCCTGATACTTGATTCGCTATCATGTTATATGTAACCCATTGTTACTTTACCTGGTACATGTTATTCTTTTTGTGGTGGCATACTACGCATGTTCTGCATTGCATCTATTCTGTTTTCTGTATACCTTGCAGACATCAGTACTGTAGATGCACGACACAGTATTGTGATTATAGTGCATATGCTCACCTGCATGTTCATATTGCATATGCTCACCAACATGTTCACTTCTATCACGTCACCACTAGTCGACATTATTTATGATATAAACTGGATACGACTATAGCCATGACCAGTTGATAACCGGCTAGGTAGTGATGGTATTAAAAGATAACAGGCTTATATATTTCTACTGCTTACATGTTTATATATTTCTACTGCTTATGATATGCTTATTATATGGTATCACTAGTACACCATCATGTATTATCTATTAGTATCATGCTTGTATTACTATAGTATATATTACTGCCTCCTTCATTTTACCACTCACTAGGTCGCTTTCTGACGACCCTGGGTTTGCGTGCCCAGGTTGGAGATTCGAGTGACCGTACCTTGGAGTCACATAGGAGATTCCTCATCAAGACCTTCATAGGTATCTTTATGATTTATTGCTGTTATCCTATTTGTCCATGTTTTTCCTATCTGTTATGTTCACTCACCTTTTTCTGCAGGTATTCTTGTACTTATTTCCTACTGGAACCCTTGTATATATGGAAGCTATGTCCTGTACTGAGGCTTAACGTATGCGTGAGGTTGTTTCCACCTCGCGTATGTACGTCGCCATAACGTCCCCGTCCTGCGGGATCCGGGCGTTACAATTCTTGAATCCAACGAACATACATTTCCTCGCTCTCGAGCCCAACTTGTCTTCCTTGACATGATAATAGGCCGAACACCCAAATACCCATAGCGAATCATAATCTTGAGCAACTCTTCCTGATCAAACTTTCAAAAAAGTTTTACCTCCTATCACAGACGAAGGTAACCTGTTAACGAGAGGGCAAGCATATACCAATGCCTCAGCCCAAAAAGATTTCAATATACTGGCATTGGATAACATGTACCGGATCTTTTCTAGTAAGGTCATGTTCATCCTTTCAGTCATCCCATTCTGTTGTAGTGTTTCTCTTACTCTGAAGTACTTTTTCTATGCCCTCATCACGGTATAGCTGTAGGAAAGGATCGCTTGTGCTTTCCTCCATTATCTGAATAGAGTACCTTGATCTTTCTTCTCGTATTCTTCTCTATATTCTTCTTCCACTCCACAAACAACTCCAGGACTTCCCCTTTGTACTTTATGGTATATACCCAACATCGCCTAGAGTAATCATTTATAAAAGATACAAAGCAGTGGTTACCTCCAATAGATATCGTCTTGGTAAGTCCCCAAACATCTGTCTGAATATAATTCAGAATCCCCTCAGTACAAGAGTCGCGATGCCGAATTTCACCTTGGTCTTCTTTCCGATGACGCAATGTTCACAAAAATTCAACTTGCAAGTTTTTGTATCTTTCAATAAATTTTGCCTTGCTAGATCTTATAAAGACTTTTCTCCTGAAAAACACCTAGAGGGGGGGGGGGGTGAATAGGTGTAAGTGCTAATCTAAGAACTAAATGCGATAAATGCGGAAGCTAATGCAAATTTTGCAACACACTTAATACAACACACAAGTGTAGCCGAATTCCCCGTGAAGGGCTCTGAACTAACTCCTCTTGATTCCCCTTGAATGGGTTGAGGTGCTATGTGAAGCTCTTGTGGTTAAGTATAAGTGAGGCACACACACAAGCAAGCCAAGCAAATAAGGATGAATAGCAATATGAATATATGCAAGGCAACACAAGCAAATAAATATGTATGATATGGATGATGCTATGCACAATATAAAGAGAGAGAGTTAGAGAGACAATGGATCAAACACTAACAACAAGATATGTTTCGAGGTTCGAGCCCCTAGCTCTACATCCCCGCCTACACCACCGTGTAGGATTTCCAATCCACTATAGGAGTACCGAACTCCTCTCTCAATGCCACCGAGGCAATACAACCACAATCCACCTCTACCGAAGAGGGATAAGGCCCGTAGCCAATACAAACACAATCACCTCTACCGAAGAGGGATCCAAACCAATACCACTCCGATCAACCTCTACCAAAGAGGGATACAACAAAAGCAAGGAGGGTTTACAACTTATAGGCTTAACCTCAAACACTTCTCTTTTTCTCTCTTTTCCACAAAATAAGGATCCTAATAGATTAGGATAGTAGATAGCTCAAGTGTGAAAACTAGGTGTTTTTGAAAACAAGCAATAAAGAAAAACTAATGGGAAGTCTCTTGTAAAAGATAGAAAATGAAAGATCAAATCAAAATCCCAAAACCTAGTTTTTTTTGATTTTTCAAAAACCCAAAACAATACAAAGATGAATCTTTTTGGCACAAAACTCTTTTTAAAACTCTTTTAAAACAGTAGAGAAAGTCTGAAAATTTTGTCTCTAAAAACCTTAGCCAAAAACCCAAAGAGATGGGGTTTATATAGGCCAAACCAGAAACTAGCCGTTAGGCTGATGTGGCAGCCTGACAGGCTTGGCGGTCGGCCGCCCGGTCGACCGCCAACGGTCATATTTTTGACTGTTGGGCAAACCCGGTCGACCGCCCGGTCGACCCAAACAAACAGAGAGCAGAGCTCTCAGACCCGGTCGACCCGGACGGTCGACCGTCCCAGTGTCTCCAAACGTGCACAGATTTGTGCACGTCGGTCGACCGGCCCGGTCGACCGACTTCAGCCAAGTCGACTAGGTCAGTTGACTTAGTCGACTGATTGAAGCTTGGAACAGAAATCTGGGTCAGAAAAACAGTTTAAAAATATTTTGAAAATTTTTTTAAGTCTTCTAAAAATCCACAAAACTTGTTTTAACATTTTGTATTGAAACACAAACAAGTGATAAAAATTTCAAGACATATATCAAACATATCAATTCATTTTTGAGTCTTGCAAATTTTATCAAAAACAAAACTTGTATTTTGTCAAACTTGATTTTTCCAAAACATGAATAGGATAGTCAAAAGAAGTTTGTTTAGAAGTTTAAGCATGCATGTATAAATAGAAACCATCTACTATACATATAAACAAATTAAACTTGTTTTGAACTATTATTCATGAAAACCAAATCCAAAACATGAAAACGTGTGTGTTGTGCACTTGAGCATATCAACTATACTAAGATTTACAAATGGATCTAAAACACACTATCTAAACTATGGATACCTATGTCTTCTTGACGATCTTCATCTTCAAGGCGACTCGATCCACAAACACCGTGATCCATGAGCTAGGCAAGGTATGATCTTGAAGCTTTGGCCCTGGAATCACCATGAAAAGCTTCTAAACTCCTTTGTTGAAGCTAATCACCAACTAATATCTTGCTAATGAATCTGAAACTTAAACACCACAAGATTATTAGTAAACATAACTACATGAGTTAATCATCATCAAAACTAGGGTGGAAGGCCTTTGGGCCAACATCTCATATATATCCGAGCCTCATAAGTCGGGTGCAATCATCATTTGAATTTGTAAAAGTCGACACTTGCCCTATAACCACATTATCCTTCAAGTAGTATAGGTTATTGCGTCGGACGTCCTTCAAAACAACCATTGAGCCTCTAGTCATCTTGGGAACACACAAATTTAACGAGGTTCGGCAATTTCCTACGTCCTCGGGGCAGAAGGGGAGAGAGTTCTTATTAATTAATAAATTACAGGATACAATAGTTGGGGACAATACCCCTCTTTATATAGCCAGAGAATATCTGAAGAAAGAAAATCAATAGATCTGAATTCGGATTAGAAACAAACCCAGAATAGCATTAGGAAACTGCAGACCACGTAACTCGATCGATCGGGCTGTCAACCGGCTCCTTGGTGCGGTCAACCGCTAGTCAAACACACATTGTTGGATTCTGGATAGAACAAATACTCCCCACATCGGCTAAACATGGGGATAGTTTTGAGTATGTAAGAGTTCGGACAACTACACCTAAAAGACTAGTCTTTTGAGATGGTGTCTCAAGTCCTTCAATAAGTCCAGGAGGGGAAAAAAATATATGCAAAGCTTTTCGTCATCACTTCTCCAACAGATGGGCCGCCCACACAGAAATCCAGCTAACATCTCTCCTGATAATAGTTGGTTGTGCAGGCATATCTCAATTTCTGAAATTGAAGAAGCCATGAAGAACCTCGCGGATAACAAGGCTCCGTTACCAGATGGGTTTCCAGCAAGCTTCTTTAGATTTTATTGGCCGATGCTTAAAAAAGCAAAGTCACCATGGAGATTCTTCAATTCTTTCAAACATATTTCATGAACCCAAGCTGGAAGAGGACTTATATTGCTTTGATACCTAAAGCGCACTGATGCCACCAAACCTGAGCACTATCATCCAATAAGTTTGTATAATGCACATTACAAACTTATTGCAAAGATTTTTGTAAACACTGGTACTTGGCAAGCTTATCTCCAAGAAGCAGGGAGCATTCATCCCGGGAGGATCCATATCAGACAATGTTCTTATTGCTCAAGAAATAGCACATTGAGTTGAAGATGCCAGTTCACCATCACGGCACATGATCTTCAATTTCTCACATCTTATTCATTCGCGGACTGGGTGGTTAATCAGGGGAGACTTGGTTTGCACATTGTAAGATATAAAAGTCAAGTTTTTCTCCAAAATTGAAACACATCCAACACGTCTTATAATTCGAGCAATGCCCTTCTAGAACTGGAGACGAGACTCGATGGGATGTATGTATAACAGGGCATAAACCCCTGTGCATTAACAAAGAGAGAGAGAGAAAAATAAAGATCACTGGAAAACATATCTATTTTGGTCCGTTTACATTTCGATTCAATTAAGTTTATATTTTAATTTTATATACAAGTACATTTGCATGCCTCATAAAACGAGTCTGTTTTGAGCTTGTAGAAACTAAATTATGTACCCCTTGTCATTAAGTGGATTAATTAGCCTATCACTTTGGATTACCTTAATCCGGCTCCTCCCTCTTGTCACTTGGCAGAGAAATTAAGAAGATGGTTAAATCCAAAATCCCTTCTTTGAGACATTGAAAGCTGCCTGCCATATGTTATGACTTATGATCAACAGATATCAATCTCAGCATCATAACAATCGTCAAAGGGATGAATACATAATAGCATATATTAAACTGTTTTCCCTCCTTTGTGAAGAGCTCAAAGGAAAAGGAAAAGGCCGCCTGAAAAGAGCATCACAGTTGTAATCACACAAACTTCTTGATTTGTTGTGACAGACAGTGCCACAACAATGGAGACACAGAGAAATCTTACAAAAATGTCTCTTTCCCTTGACTCAGTAAACTTTAATTAATTTTAACAAACTCAGGCTCTTGTGCACACTTCAGATTACACATTAATGGCGACGCAACCATAGAACTTGCCATCAATAGCCGGCATATTATTCCTATTCGGCACAAATTAAAGAAGAAAAAGAAGAAGAAGAAGAAGAAGAAGAAGAAGAAAGAGGTTATAAATAGGCCATCTCCTTGCAGCACAATACAATCATTCGAGCTAATTATAAAGCTTTTGAGTTACAGCTTGAAGTGTATACTGCATTGACTCAGAGAGCTAGCTCCAATGGCTTCAAAGCTCGTGCTTGTAGTTTTCGCGGTTGCCACAGCTGCGATCTTCTCGAATGGTGCTATGGCCATGGAGTATGTAGTTGGGGACGACCAAGGATGGCGTCCTGGTTTCAATTACACTGCTTGGGCAGAAGGCAAACAGTTCTTCGTTGGAGACTCCCTTGGTAATTAATTAGTTAATTAATTAGATCACTGTTAATAGTAATTTTCAAGTTATTCATGATTATACACCATTGAGCATTAATGGTTTAATTGTCAGCTTATTTCATGAAAATTACCTTAATGTTTCCCTCGTATTTAAGTTTAATGCTCTGCTATTTTTTCTCGTGTTTAATACCTTAAAGTTTTTGAATTTTATAGACTAATATAAGTGCAATGGCTCTTTTGCTTCTTCCTCTAACATCATTTTTTTAATTAAATCTTAATCCTAATCATGTAAAATCCACTCGTCCTCCTTCTTCCTCCTCTTCACACCACTTTTTCCTTCTTCACCATTACCATTCTATTATTTATTTCCTTTTCCCATCAAATTCTTCATTTTTTTCCTTTTAAGAAAGCTTAATTTAGGAGAGGAGGGGATGGTTGGGGGGTGGGGTGGGTGGGGGGGGGGGGGGGGGTTGGGGGTGGGAACTTATTTTGTTTCCCACCCTCCATTAACACCACCAACACCTCTTCTTCCTTAACCTTCTCCATTATCATTATTACCCGTTTTCTCCCCCTCCTTCAATAGGACAATAATCTCAATAACTTATATTCTCAAAACTCAATTGAATCTAATAGAACTCATAGAGCCCTCTAATTCTATAGCACCATCATCATTCTCTGTCTCCTCTCTCAACATCACCACCTTATCCACTATCATCCCCTTCAACATTTTCATAAGTACATCTACCCATTTTATCTAAACCTAGGGCTTTACTTTTTATATGGGAAGAAGCAGCAGCAACAAGGGTAATTAAGAGATTTAAATATTTTCAGGTAGCATATTAAGAAAAGAATAAAAGTTCAAGGTATTAAGCTTGAGAAAAAAATAGTACAGTTATTAAATTAAATATCAGAGAAATTTTGAGATATTTTTCATAAAATAAGCCTTAATTGTCTGATTAGTTTTACAATTATTTTGACCTAAATCTTCCTGAGGTTAAAAAACAGTCTCTCAACACAAACGTCCTTCCTCTTTTCTAATCAATTACGTGAATGAATACTGGAATTGTATGCAATGTGATCACTCACAAATTTGCTTGCGCGCACATATATAAAAAGGTCAGGAGAGTCGATGGATGAATTATGTACGTACTTCGAACACCACAAGTTAAAGAAATGCCACCAATCGTACCTATTGATTACTCTAATGACAAGTATACCTGCAAATTTTCCAGCAAATTCATTCACATGATCATCTGAAACTAATTCTTTCTCTTGTTGCAGTCTTTAAATACCCCCAGGGAGCTCACGATGTGTACAAAGTGAGTGGCCCTGAGTTTCAGGCTTGCCAAGTCCCCAAAGGAGGAGAGGGCTTGACATCCGGCAACGATGTCGTCGCCCTCACAGCCTCCGGTAGGAAATGGTACATCTGCAGCGTCACCGGCCACTGCGACGGCGGCCAGAAGCTCTTCATCACCGTGCAAGAGTCGTCAGCAATGCCCATGCCCTCACCCTCGCCGGCAGCAGCACCTCCCCAGTCTGCAGGGACCACCGTGTCCCCGTATTCTGCCATCGTCTTCGCTGCGGTTGCAGTCCTGATAAGGATCTTCGCGTGAATTGAAGAGTGAAACAGACTCTTGCTAGGAGTTCTTGTTGTCGAGTTCCCGTTACAATTATATAATTCTTGGAAGTTGTTTCTGTTGGCATTATGTCCAAATATAGCCGTAATTAAATGGTGTGTGGAACATTTTGTTTCTCGTAGACAATGTTATTCATTTTTTAATGTGATGAGCTTTGCTTCTTGAACTAAGATTTTTTTTTTTTGAGAGAAAAGGTACTTCTTGCATTAATTATGATTAATTAGTTGGATATGAGAAAATTCACACACAGTATTATAGGGTTTTTTAGATATTAATCCCCCACATTATCTTAAATTTGAAAAGAGCCCCAAACAAAGTGAAATGCAATATAGTCCCCCATATCCTATTAGTTGTTCCAAATCAGGCCCCCTAGTTAACTTCTATTAGATGGGCAAAGAATATTCAATTATAGTGAATAGAATTAGAGATTTCCTTTTTATTTGACAACTGCTTAATGAAAGTCCTGCTCTTATTATCCTCCTCCTCTTGCTCTCCTTAATCTTAACCCACAATATTTTATTTGACAACTGCTTAATGAAAGCAACCTTCCCTTCATCTCTATTGTGAAATCCTTGTAACCATATATGCTTTTGTTCAAGAACAGAACACATGTAACTCACTTCGGGCTGAGAGCAGTGGGGGCCATTCATTTATATCGGATAGACCATTACACTCGATATACTGAAAAATTCAGAAATAGTTGCTTCTTCAAAATAATCACAGGAAAAAAAAAAAAAAATGCTTTCATTCAACTCAATCTTCATGCATTACTAAAATAGTTCAAGATCCTCACTTTTCTCAAAAAAAAAAAAAAAACAAAAACAAAAAACAAAAAAAAAAAAAAAAAAAAACTAGCTTTTCCCCAATCAGTGACGCAGATCTCTTGATCTAGCAAGAGGGAGTTGTTAAACCCAAATAAATTGAACATTTGGTGAAATTTTCAAAAATAAATACTATTTTCCTTCACCTTTAGATCTAACTCAGGGGTTATCTGCCCTCCATCTCAACGCATTTCACTTCCAAGCAACCGCTACTGACGTTGATCGAGTCACTTGAATTAAGATTAGATTGAAATTAGAAGAGAGTGAAAGACAGATAATAGAGAAGAGGGAGAAAAGGGGAGAGTAGAGAAGAGTAAGGGGAGAGTAGAGATTTTTAATTAGAATATTTGTGTTGGATATTCTGCTTAATAGGAATCAATCTGACAACTAATCAAGATTACTGAAATATCAACGATCTAATTGGTCAGGTCGGCAAATATCAGGTGGGAGGTTTTTCGTTTAATAGAACGTTCCTTAATTTAAGAACCACCTTTCAATTTCCTTCCTTGGTTAAACACCAATTAGACTGAATCTAAATCAGTCTCGATATACTATAAAGTATATCCCCTGTATAAAAGGATTTAATCCACTTATACAGTATTTGGAGTGAGGTACGCTTAGAGCGAATCTCCTTAAGACAATTACGTCCCTCGCACCGGTGCTAATGGGATAATGGACGCTGGTCTCCCAAGATACAACACTCCTTCACGGTATTTGGATAGCACTACCAAACACCGTACGGTCGAACCGTAGTCAACCAGTACCTTCACAGAATCGTTGAAGCAGCGATACAAGGACAAATTTCGGATGAATATTTGCCTTTACTTTGGAGGAGCACCCACTGTTGAGGACGAAGGGATGAATATTTGCCTTTACTTTGGAGGAGCACCCACTGTTGAGAACGAAGGAAGGTTGAAGAATATTCTTCTTCAGAAGTCTTAGATTCAGACAACAATTCTATAAAAGAATCTGTTGAATTTTCTAAGCCCTCTTTCAGAATGAATTTTGCAGAATCTTCTTTGGAAGTCGCTTCGGAAACCGAGTTACGGATTTCCCACTTCTCGCTGGAAGTCGCTTGGCTTCAGAACTCCACTGTCAGAATGCAGACTTAGAACTCTGAGAGTGAGAGAGACTGTTGTTGGAGTTGGTGTGTCTGAGAAAGCGCTCCGGGAGGGGCTTTCTTGTCCGCCAGAATTCAACAGTTGCGACGGTTCGGACAGAACCGAAAGAACCAGGCCGGGTAGGGAACCCGAACCCGAACCCAGACCCAAACCGGACCCGAGCCCGGCCGGCCGCCGCTAGCGGCGGCGCGCACGCTCACGCACACACGTGCGGGCGGGCATAGATCCCTCCCAATCGTGCGCGAAAACTCCAAGTACCCAAAGGGCACGCCCTTTGTTCTCAATTTTCTCTATTTATACACCACAAACTTTCATCTCATGACCAATGTGGGACTAAATGCTTTTAGCTATCTTTAGTCCTATTTTGGCTTTGAATTAGGTAATCTTTAGACTTGAATATCTCATTCATTCGAAGTCGGAATTGAACATGTGAATATACCACGTTCATCCCCAAAGGAAGGAGAACACACTCCAACCATCATCCAATTGATTAGATCAACGGATCTCGCCATAATTCAACTCGAAGATTCATACTTATATTCTTCAATTCCAACAATCCCCCACAATGAATGGAGATTCAAGGAAATGACATACAAAGAGACTGACTCTATTGTGAAAAGTACTTAAGAAAAGAAACTACATAAGGATAGGTGAACTAGGTCTTGAACCTTCCATAGCGAAAGCTTTATCAGACTTACTGGCTAATCAGTGAACTAGGTCTTGAACTGTTAGCCGTTAGTATAAGCCAAGTCAACAAGCTTCACACAGTGACTTTCCAAATTAACTTTGGTTCTCGGTTGTGTCCGTTTTGGCCCTGGACATTCTTGGTTTCAGAGAGTATCTTTAGGGAATAACAGCCTCCATAGAAATTCCCAAAGACCCGACCCAACTCTATACTCACATAGGTGATGGACCTATTAAGAGTAGTCTACTCTACTCCACTTGTTTAGTAACAAGATATAGGCATCATTAAAAGCGTTAAGCTTATCCTTAATCCACTTGTAGAAAAGCACTTATGTGCACCTTAGGAATGGATTGGAGTCAAGCTCCCAAGTGCTTACTTGTTGAGTCAAGCATAACTAGTTTTTCCTCTTGAACTTAGTCCGTGGGATCTCTAGTCGCTAAGTGAGGTTTCCATTAAGCTGACTCGGTAAGGTTAGGCTTTTAGACCCATTCCCCTCGATGCGCAGTTTATACGCTCTCCATTTAAACCTTTAGTAAGCGGATCCGCTAAATTATCCTTTGACGATACAAAGTCAATAGAGATAATTCCATTTGAGAGCAACTGCTTCACGGTATTATGTCTACGACGAATATGTCTAGACTTACCGTTGTATATAACATTTTGTGCCCTACATATAGCTGCTTGATTATCGCAGTGTATACATATAGCGGGCACTGGCTTTTGCCATAATGGTATATCTTCTAAGAAGTGTCGAAGCCATTCTGTTTCTTCTCCAACCTTATCTAAGGCTATGAATTCCGATTCCATAGTGGAACGGGCAATACATGTTTGCTTAGAAGACTTCCATGATACCGCTGCTCCTGCTAGAGTAAATACGTATCCGCTAGTTGATTTGATTCCTCAGAATCTGCAATCCAATTAGCATCACTGTATCCTTCCAGTACAGGTGGATACTGTCCATATCTCAAAGCATATTCCTTTGTATGTGATACGTAACCCAATACTCGTAGTAGAGCGGTCCAATGTAGATCACTAGGATTGCTAGTGTATCTACTTAACTTGCTTACAGCGTAAGCAATATCGGGTCTAGTGCAATTCATCAAATACATTAGACTTCCGATAATCTAAGAATACTCCAACTGGCGTATTCCAGTTCCTGTATTCTTATGAAGGTGGATGTGTGGGAGAAAAGGATTTGTATTTTCCTTTATCCCATGATCCTTGAATCTTTCTATCATCTTATCCACGTAGTGAGATTGAGATAGACTGATTCCATCTGGTATTCTGGTGATTTTAATTCCTAAAATTACATCAGCAACCCCCAGATCCTTCATGTCAAAACTGTTGGATAACATTCTTTTAGTGGACTTAATAATCTCAATATTAGTCCCAAGTATCAACATGTCGTCTACATAAAGACAAACAATGATACATGCATTTCCAACTGTTTTAGTGTACACACACTTATCGCATTTATTGATAGTGAATCCATCTTTGATCATGACACTATCAAATTTCTCATGCCATTGTTTTGGAGCCTGCTTTAAACCGTATAAGGATTTTACCAATTACATACCTTGTGTTCTTGGCCCTTGACTTTAAATCCTTCAGGTTGCTCCATATATATCTCTTCATTTAATTCACCATTTAAGAATGCAGTCTTGACATCCATTTGATGGATATCTAAGTTATGCAATACTGTTATTGCAATCAACATCCGAATGGATGTTATTCTTGTTACTGGTGAATAAGTATCGAAGTAGTCAAGTCCTTCTTTTTGTCGATAACCCTTCGCTCCTAATCTAGCCTTGTACTTATCGATAGATCCTCGGGTTTTAATTTTCGTTTGAAAATCCACTTACACCCAATTGGTTTACTGCCAGGAGGCAAGTTTACCAATTCCCAAGTATGATTACTTAGTATGGATTTTATTTCGCTATTTATAGCTTCTTTCCACATTTGTGCTTCTGGGGTTGACATAGCCTCTTTAAATGTTTGAGGCTCGCTCTCAATAGCGTATGCTATGAAATTTGGACCAAAAGATTTTGAGATTCTAGATTTTTGACTTCTTCTTGGTTCAGTTTCCGCATTAACAGTAGGTTCCTCGGAACTTTCGTCCCTAAATGCCATCTCGTGTGTTCTTTCCCAGAAGTCTTATCTGCTTCCCGTTTGTACGGAAAGATGTCTTCAAAGAACACAGCATCTCTAGATTCGATAATCATGTTTACATGAATATCTGGTATCTCTGATTTATGAACCAAAAATCTGTAGGCACTATTATTTAAGGCATAGCCTATGAATATGCAGTCCATAGATTTTGCTCCCAACTTAGTCTTTTTAGGTAATGGTGCTAGCACTTTTGCAAGGCACCCCCACATTTTGAGGTAATGGTAATAAGGTGTCCTTCCATGCCATAACTCGAAAGGTATAAAACCAAGTTTCTTGTGGGGTACTCTATTTAGAATATAATTTGCAGTTAATAGAACTTCCCCCACAAGTTCTGCGGAGCTCCAGAACTTACGAGCATGGAATTAACCATCTCCTTCAAAGTTCTGTTCTTCCGTTCAGCAATTCCATTCTGCTGAGGAGTGATGGTGCTGTAGTTTGATGGATTATACCAAAATTAGCACATAACTCACTAAAATCATTTGATTCATATTCTCCGCCTCTATCGGATTTTAGAATCTTTATTTTCTTGTTGAGTTGATTCTCAACTTCGGCTTTATATGTTATAAACATATTTATTGTCTCATCCTTACTGTTTAAAAGATACACATAACAATATCTTGTACAGTCATCGATAAAAGTAATGAAATACTTTTTACCGCCTCTAGTTGGCATAAACTTCAAGTCACACAGATCGCTATGAATTAACCCTAAAGGTTCTGTATTTCAATCAATTGAGTGAAATGAATTTTTCGCCAACTTGGCCTCAACACAAATCTCACACTTGCAAATTTCTTTCAAGTTGAGTTTAGGAATATATCCCAGATTAGACAAGTTTTTTAATGACTTGTAATTTACATGCCCTAATCTAGCATGCCACAAATTAGGAGACTCAAGCAAATAAATAGAAGATTTTCCTTTATTTATAAGTTTTGGGTACAAATACACAGACTTTTTATCTACCACTGCAACATTGGCTTTAAAAAGTCCATCAACAAGATAACCCTTTCTCACATACATCCCTCCCTTAGTAAGTACAAATTTGTCGGATTCAAAAACCATTCTAAATCCTTTCTTACTAAGTATTGATCCGGAGATCAAATTCTTGCGGATGTCTGGAACATGAAGCACATCGTTAAGAGTAAGCTCTTTCCCCGATGTCCACTTCAGGATGACCTTGCCCTTTCCTTCAACCTTTGAGACGGCTGAATTTCCCATGAATAGTTGTTCATCTTGCTCTAGTCTTTGATATTCAGAGAATAATAATTTCTCAGAGCAGATGTGCCGAGTAGCCCCAGTGTCTACCCACCAATCCTTATTGTTGGTTGTCAGATTCACTTCTGACACCACAGCTGAAAGGCTTGGAGACTCATGGTCGGTCAAGTTTGCCTGTGGGTGGCTTTTCTTGTTCTTTTTGAGACGGCTGCGACATTCATTCGCCTTATGCCCCTCTTTGTTGCAGATGTAGCAAGTTCCCTTGAAGCGCATGTTCTTGCCTTCTTGGACCTTGCCTTTGTACCCCTAGGAAGTCTTCTTCCGCTTTAAGTCTTTGGAAGTAGACGCTTTCCCCTTTGAGTCTTCGATCACATTGGCTTTTGCTTCGTAGGAGTTCTTGCTGCTCCTTTCCTCGGACTTTCTATTGTCCTCCTCGATTCGAAGCCTCACAATGAGATCTTCCAACTTCAACTCCTTTCGCTTGTGCTTCAGGTAGTTCTTGAAATCTCTCCACGCAGGTGGGAGTTTTTTCACGATAGTAGCCACCTGAAAAGTTTCAGGAAGAATCATACCTTCGGCTTCTATCTCGTGCAAGATAAGTTGGAACTCTTGCACCTGACTGATTACAGTCTTGCTGTCCACCATTTTGTACTCCAGAAATCGTCCAACGATGAACTTCTTGGTACCAGCATCCTCAGTCTTGTACTTCTTGTCAAGACTGGCCCATAACTTCTTTACCATAGTGATTGGACTGTAGATATTGTAAAGAGAGTCATCCAGTCCATTTAAAATATAATTTCGGCAAAGGAAGTCACATTGAGTCCATGCATCAGTTGCAGGCTTAGGTGGATCTTCTTGCAGGAATCTGGCCAGATGAAGAGTGGTCAAGTAGAAGAGCATCTTCTGTTGCCACCTCTTGAATTCTGTGCCATCAAATTTTCCTGGCTTCTCCGGCTTCGGGTTAGGAAGTGGAGTTGGCATCAAAGCTTGTAGCTGCATATTTGGTGCTTTACTAGTGCTATCTTGATTAGTCTCAGACATTTTTCTGCAAGTTCAAGTAGAACAGAAGTAAGAAACTTCAATTTTAATTGTCTTAAGATTGTTGGATATTCTGCTTAACAGGAATTAATCTGACAACTAATCAAGATTACTGAAATATCAACAATCTAATTGGCCAGGTCGGCAAATATCAGGTGGGAGGCTTTCCGTTCAATAGAATGTTCCTTAATTTAAGAACCACCTTTCAATTTCCTTCCTTGGTTAAACACCAATTAGACTGAATCTAAATCAGTCTCGATATACTATAAAGTATATCCCCTGTATAAAGGATTTAATCCACTTATATAATATTTGGAGTGAGGTACGCTTAAAGCGAATCTCCTTAAGACAATTACGTTCCCCGCACCGGTGCTAACGGGATAATGGACGCTGGTCTCCCAAGATACAACACTCCTTCACGGTATTTGGATAGCACTACCAAATCACCGTACGGTCGAACCGTAGTCAACCAGTACCTTCACAGGATCGTTGAAGCAGCGGTATAAGGACAAATTTCGGATGAATATTTGCCTTTACTTTGGAGGAGCACCCATTGTTGAGGACGAAGGAAGGTTGAAGAATATTCTTCTTCAGAAGTCTTAGATTCGACAACAATTCTATAAAAGAATCTGTTGAATTTTCTAAGCTCTCTTTCAGAACGAATTTTGCAGAATCTTCTTTGGAAGTCGCTTCGGAAACTGAGTTACGGATTTCCCACTTCTCGCTGGAAGTCGCTTGGCTTCAGAACTCCACTGCCAGAATGCAGACTTAGAACTCTGAGAGTGAGAGAGAGACTGTTGTTGGAGTTGGTGTGTCTGAGAAAGGCAAATCGGAGCGCTATTTATAGCGCTCTGGGAGGGGCTTTCTCGTCCGCTAGAATTCAACAGTTGCGACGGTTCGGACAGAACCGTCGGAACCGTTCGGTCCAACCGCCAACCGCCCAACCGCAGACATCCGTTGGCGGGCGGTTCGGATCCGTTGGCGAGCGGGCGGTTTGGGTAGCGGAGCGGATCGGGTCTGGTTCGGGTAGCGGAGCAACCCATACCCGCGAGACCGGATTAAAAAAGAACCAGGCCGGGTAGGAAACCCGAACCCGAACCCAGAGCCAGAGCCCGACCCGGCACCGGCGCCGGCCGGCCGCCGCCGCCGCCAGCGGCGGCGCGCGCGCGCGCGCACACACACACGTGCGGGCGGGCATAGATCCCTCACAATCGCGCGCGAAAACTCCAAGTACCCAAATGGCACGCCCTTTGTTCTCAATTTTCTCTATTTATACACCACAAACTTTCATCTCATGGCCAATGTGGGACTAAATGCTTTTAGCTACCTTTAGTCCTATTTTGGCTTTGAATTAGGCAATCTTTAGACTTGAATATCTCATTCATTCGAAGTCAGAATTGAACATGTGAATATACCACGTTCATCCCAAAGGAAGGAGAACACACTCCAACCATCATCCAATTGATTCGATCAACGGATCTCGCCATAATTCAACTCGAAGATTCATACTTATATTCTTCAATTCCAACAATTTGAAATGTGTGTGATGGTTTAATCGGCACTCTAATATCAATTGTTACTCTTAGGATCGATGTTTGCAAAATTTGACAATATGATCAGTAGTTACAAAAGAAAAATACTGTAAAAAAAACTAGCAATATCTAGATAAAATAGCAATAAGAAATAATACAAGAATTTAACGTGATTCGTCCCAAACTTGACCTACGTCCATGGGGAGAGAACTTGAGAGATCTTTTTTAATAACTTGATACAAAGAGATCTAATTTTTCTCTTAATGCAACAAGAGTATTAACCTTCCTCCTTAATCTAGACTTATATTATAGGAATATTATCTTCTCTCTATGTACCTTCACCTTACTCTTCTCTTCCTTAGCTTTCTTCTGATCTCCTTTGCTGAAGATATTCTTCTTTTTGAGACAATTACAATGCTGGATTACAACATTTATTTATAGAATTTTATAAAATAACTCCTATTTAGACTATGAGATGATCGTGATTATTGGATGCTTGAAGAATCTTGATTCATCCTATTATGAATTGATCTCTTTAATCTAGAAGAATCCTCGACATACCCTTTAATCTTTAGAAACAAACTTTCATTGAATAGAAACTGAATACTATTCGTGCTCCACTAGAAAAGAAAATTTGCGCCTGAAAAGGAAACTGATTCTACTTCAGGACACTCCTCAATTAGTCGACTAGTTTAAATGATTAGTTGACTAATACACTCATATAGTCGACTACTGTAAACAACTTCTTCTCTGCCAGTCAACTGGTCTTGTGCATTAGTCAATTTATCACCTTATAAGTCGACTAATCAACACCATCTGGGTTTGTTTCTTCTTACTTAAAGTTATCTTCTTCTCTAACTCGATTGAATCTTTTTAGACCATTATCTCCTCTTGAAAATAAGACAAAATCCTAACAATCTCTATCTTGACTTACTTTTCAAGCCTTTAGTAAAACACCTTGAGATTTTGGATTACTATCTTGATTCTTTCCTTTGTTGTAACCGTACCGTGAAGCTTTTAACACTTGCCCCCTCTCCCCTAGGCCTTTGGCGGATTTACCGCCATGGCTTGGAGTACCTCAGGCCTTGCCCACTTTTTCTTCTTCTCGCAACACTTTGACCTAGTTCACATCTCGTTTTAGTCTTCCTTGAAGCTCCGCCTTGCGATGAGCTCCCTTCCAAGCCTATCCCTGAAACTCCACCTCAAACTAAGTTTTCTTCCTTCAGCTTGTATAACCCTTCACACTTCTCTCCTTTCAGGATTACCCTATCTCCTTGACTAACTATAACGACACCTTATTGCACTTGGATCTGGCATCCTTTTTCGTCGAGCACTCCTACGAATATTAGATTGTAGTATGCCTTTGGGACATACCAGACCACCTCCAAAGCATGCACCGTCCCATCTCTTTCTGTAACATTGATTGTCCCAGTGCCGATGACCTTGCAAGCCGAACCATCCACCATCTTTATAGTCCATTTCTCCTTTGCAGCCAAATAGTTGAACAACTCTTTTTTGGAACATACATGAACCGTATTATCCGAATCAAATATCCATCTTTACATTGAGAAGTATTGTCTTCAACTTAAGAAACTATTAACACTGTGGTGTTCTATACATCGCTTGCTACATCTGCCTCCGTAGCTTATCTTTTCTCTTCAACCACTCTTGCCGATACTTACAGTTATTCTTTCAATGACCTTTCCTGTGATAAAAGTGAAACGCTTTTGATGAGACCAGACCTTTCTTTTCTTTTCCTATTCCTTTCCTTCCTGTGACCACCAAACCCGATCATGTATGTTCCTCTTGATTTGGCCTTTTCCTAATCTCATTAGATAAGAGAGTTGACTGACCTCCTCTAAGATGAGAGTTTCCTTATCGTAGAGTATGGTTGTGACGATGTGATCATATAACTATGGAAGCGAACTGAGAAGGATCAATGACTTGTCTTCCTCGTTTATCTTGGCATCAACAGTTAGAAGCTCGCTGATGATCTTATTGAAGAAGTTTAAATGCTTTAACACCATTGTCCCTTCGTTCATGTGTAGCCCATCTTGAGATACAACTTGTTGGAGAGACTTTTCATCATATACAATATTTTTAACCTTGACCACAATCATGTAGCCGTTTTTTCATCCATCACAGTGTAAATCACCTCGTCTACGAGATACAGTTGGATCGTGCTTACCGCCTTTAGATCTGTCTCCTTCCAATCCTCATTTGATGAAATTATAGGTTTTGATGACTTACCCTGTAAGGTCTTGTGAAGACCCTGTTGCACCAGCAACGCCTTCACCCTCTTTTGTCATAAACTGAAATTTCTTTTGCCATTGAAATTCTCGACTTCAAATTTTGCCGTAAACTTTCTATCTTCGATATACTGCCCTTCGTTATTTTTTAGCTCTGATACCAATTATTATAACAAATCGGTACCCTAATATCAATGTTACTCTTAAGATAGATGTTTGCAGAACTTGACAATATGATCAGTACTTAAAATTATTGTAAAGCAAACTAGCAATACCTAAACAAACGAGCAATAAAAAATAACATGAGAATTTAATGTGGTTAAGCCCAAACTTGACTTACATCCACATGGAGAGAACTTGAAAGAGCTTTATTAATAACTTGATACAAAGAGACCTAACATTCCTCTTGATGCAACAAGAGTATTCACCTTCCTCCTTAATTTAGACATAGATTACAAGAGTATTACCTTATGTTTATGCACTTTCAGCTTGCTCCTCGCTTTCTTAGCTTCCTTCTGATCTTCTTTACTAGAGATATTCTTCTTATTCGAGACAATTACAATGCTGGGTTATAACATTTATCTATAGGATTTTACAAAACAACTCCTATTTGGACTATGAGATGATCTTGACCTTTGAATGCTTGAAGAATCTTGATCAATCATATTAGGAGTTGATCTCCTTGATTTAGAAGAATTTTAAACCCTTTAATTTTTAGAAACAAACCTTCAATGAATAGAAACTGAAGCATATTCGTACTCCACCAGAAAAGAATACCGTGCCTGAAAAAGAAACTGATTCTGCTTGAGGAAACGTCACGATTAGTCGACTAGTCCATATAATTAGTCGACTGACTCCTGAAATTAGTCAATAATAAACTCATATAGTCAACTACTGTAAATTACTCCTTCTCTGTTTCTGTCCTAGTCAACTACCATTCAAATAGTCTTGTGCGTTTGTCGACTTATACACCTTATAAGTCGACTAATCAGCACCAGTTGGGTCTTCTCCAACTCGATTGGATCTTCTTGGACCATCATATTCTCTTGAAAACAAGGCAAAATCCTAATAAGTATATCCCCATCATAGTCGAGGGGGTCAGGCTGTGGTGTGCAGGGGATAGTCTGGAGGGTGATTGCAAGCCTTTGGGATACTCCTTTATTAACAAAAAAAAAATGTTGTGGTTCGAATATCCTTCATTGTCCCATTTTATTTTAGTGGAACAATAAAACTAGTACCGTTTTCTTTCAAAGACACAACTCCTACAATCTAAATTGATTAAGTTGTACAACTCAACTGTTAGGTTTCATGTACCGTACTCATTATCAATGCGCTTTGACCTCCAGCTGCCATGTAGTCTGTCGATGCATTCCATTCACGCAACATGTGTGACACTTTTCATTCTTCAAGGTTCTGAAGCTAGGCTTTGATGTCTTTTAGCAAATTGTCAGAGCATCCATCAACTCCTGATCCCTTTTTGATAGCGAGAATTTTCTCAAGAGAATCACTTTCAATCCACAATTTCGTAGCTCCCAACGGAAAACCGCCGCTTTAATAGCATTCCATGAAGCAATCATTTTAGCCATGGGAACCGAAACATTCTGCAAAGGAACACTTGCTGTCAAAAGGAGCTTTCCATCATGATCTCTCACTACAAAACCTACACCTCTTCTAACTGATGAACAAACAGCAGAGCCGTTGAGCCATCCATGTGGACGGGCCTGCCAAACCATAAAAAGAGGAGAGCTAACAGAGAGACCCACTCCAAGCTGTCCCAGTTCACCCATGTATGGGAGGTATAAGCCCTAAACTAGATTCCCAAATCAGACAAAACTAACTTTATTTCAGAGACTAGGGGAAAGAGTAGAGGAGAGGCGTGCACGTGAAGTTAAATACAAAATTTAAATCTTATATTCTCATATCTTTATAAGGAAAAAAGGTAATAGAATAATTAAGTAATTAATTACTCAAATCTTAAATTAGATTTTCATTAGACCTTTTCGTATCTTCTAAAACTTTCTTTTCTTGTCTAGGGATGTTAACTGGATCGGCCCTAGCCCGGCCCAAGCCCCCGTGCCCTTTGGGCGACTCGGGTCCGGCCTGTGACCCGGGTGGCCCGGACCCTGGCCATGCCGGGCCGGCCCGGTTGTTTTAAAAAAATAATAATAAATTTTTTATTTATTTTAAGTATAATTTTTCTTTAAATGTTTCACACATATTGGGTAGGTAAGTTGGTCATCAAGCTTGTATGGTGAGGGAGAGATCCAAGGATTGAACCTAGCCATTTACCATTTTTCGAAAACTTTTTGGAGGAGGGGTGGCGGCCGATGGTGGACAGCGGAGGGACGGGTGGAGGTCTGCCGGCGGAGGGGGCTTGCGAGGGCCGGAGGGGCATGGCCCGCCCGAGCCGTGGGTGTCCATAACGAGACCCGGGTCCGGCCCAGGGTGGAGCTGGACCCGAGCCGGGTCAGGCCCGGGTACCACCCGACCATGCCGTGCCCGGGCTAACCCGTGTCGGGCCCGTGCGAGTTGCCGGCCCGGCTCAGCCCGGCCCACTTGAGACCCCTATTCTTGCCTTCTGATTTGTACAACCGAGTCAAAAAATATTCATGAAAAGAAAGAAAATTGAGAAGAAAGAAAGAAATAGAAATAGATGAACACATATTTTTATAAATAAAAAAATATTCTCCATATAAAGATTAAATTAACTAAACATGAATTTCTACTTCATCTTCCTTCTTCCGATCTAAGTGTACAATCGAGTCATTTTTTTATACTAAGAAACTTCTAAATATTCTATTTTTTGATAAGTTTTCCCAAATTTTTTTTATTTATAATTGTTTCTACAGCTTATTTCTTTTCTGTGGATAAATTACTCAAGGAAATAAAAGAAAGTTTCATTAAAGATGGAGTAAGATGTAGTTAGATATTTCCTGTGCCAGTTAACTACTTTTTATTCTTATAATTGTTCTGGTTATTATCCTTTTGTAATTGAGAATTCTATTTGTGATTCCATATTTTAATGCAATCGATCAGTTCTTATAGATTACTCATCTAAGAATAATTTAAAAATATATATAAGAGAAATTTAATTGATTATTGTTACGAACACTTTCTTTATTGAGTATTACAATAATTTTTACATTATACAGTTTTTTTAAACAAAATAAGACTTTGCTCCATTCTGTACACTTCTTGGGAGCTTTGGAAGCAACGAAAATGATTGGGTCTTCAATGGGAACCGTCGGCCTACCGCTGCTGTGTGTAAACAGGTCAAACTACAAGCTGAGGGAAAAGAATGGATGTGCTCTTGGACGAGGCAGGCAGTAGCATTTCAGGATATATATGGGTTTGTTGGAGACTTCCACCATGCAATGCATGTTAGCATTTTGAGGGTATTTTAAAATTAAGCCAAGTTCCTTTAGTCCCACATTGGATAGGATAAGAACTCCTTAGTGTTTATATATGGAGTCTCTTTCATGATGGGTTGTGTGGGCTAGAAACCAGGGGGTGCTCGCGTGCACACAAGCCCATTGAGGCCCAGTGAAGGGAATTGGGTTACCGGATCCAGAAAACCTTAGCGCATCGCACGCGCAAAGGGGTACAAATCCAGGTTTCAGAGCCTCGCGGGTGTGCCCCGAATGGGTTAAGTTTTGCCAATTTATTTTTGGATTTAAAATTAAAATAAAATCTTTTCAAATCCTGTCATAATATTTGGGTCAGAGATAACTGTTGAGATTCGTATCTTTCCCTGTCCTGTCCTGTCATTGCAGTGGCTCTTCTCGAGGCTTTCTCTGCACAAGGAAAGATTGGTTCTCTGTCCAAGAATTTTTTATCTTCCCAAAGATTTTCTAATGATGATAAACTCCCTTTATAAAGGATCTATTCTCTGCTATCAAAAACAGAACTCAACCATCCTCCCTTCCTCTGAAATTTTCATAGACTCTTCAGTTCTTCCCTGCATCTCTAGAGGAAACAAAACCGAGCTGTTCGAGGGTAGGCCGCAATCAACCTGCTGCACCGAGATACTCTCTCAGAGGGGCGCGATCTACTCTTAAGGACAGTGCTCCGCACGCCTCGATCAAATTAGAGAAGTTCCTTCCTTCTTGAAAGTTTATTTAAATAGCTTAGCAGTATTTCGTATATCATTTTCCAACAATCTTAAGAGTAGATATGGATACTGCTATAGTTGCTGCTACTAATATTAAGTCTCTGCCTGACATCTCTAGGATTGAACCATTTAATGGAACCCACTATAAAAGATGGCAAGAAAAGGTTATGTCCACACTTGATGTAACTGGTTATGCCTTTGCTATAACTGATCCTAAACCAGAGAAAGAAAAGGAATTGCAAAACTGGGAAAAGGCCAACAAAATCTGTAGACACATCATTCTCAGCACACTTAGTAATGCACTGTTTGATGTTTACTGTCCTTATAAAACTGCAACTGAAATTTGGGAAAGTCTTAATAAGAAATACATTCTTGATGATGCTGGAACTCAAAAATTTGCTATTGGAAATTTTCTGAATTTTGTTATGTCTGATGAAAAATATATTTCTTCTCAAATTCATGAATACCATGTTCTAATTGATGATCTTAAAAATGAAAATATCACCCTACCCGAATCCTTTGTTGCTGGAGCCCTAATTGAAAAACTACCCGAATCATGGAAAGATTATAAGAAAGAACTGAAGTATAAAAGAAAACAAATGAACCTTGAAGATGTAATAATTCATATTAGAATTGAAGAGAAAAATAGAGAGAGAGAAAACTGAAAGGGCCAAGGAGCTTACATCCAAGGCAAATATAATTGAAAGCAAGCATTTTAAACCAAAGAAACATTTTCATAAGTCAAACTTCAAATCAAATCAGAATCCTAAGATGAAAAGAAACCCTAACTCTACTTTCAAGAAGAAAGGAAACTGCTTTGTGTGTGACAAACCCGGACACTACTCAGCACAGTGTAGGTTCCGGAAGACTGGTGAGGCTCCATCCAAACCACAAGCTAGCCTGGTTGAGAGTGACATTATTGCTGCTGTAATCTCTGAAGTTAACATGGTTGCACATAATAAGAATTGGGTGATTGATTCTGGGGCAACCCGATATATATGTGCCGACAGAGGAGCTTTCTCTTCTTACTCCTTTGTTGATGATGGTGAACAAGTGTTCATGGGCGATTCGAGGCCCTCACCCGTTGTGGGTAAGGGAAAGGTGCTTCTCAAGCTTACTTCAGGGAAGATCCTTTCTCTTACAGATGTGCTTCATGTTCCTGAGATTCGTTGAAACCTCATTTCTGTTTCCCTTCTTGAAAAAGCTGGAGTTAAGGTCTGCTTTGAATCTGATAAAATTGTAATGATTAGGAATGGACAATTTGTTGGTAAAGGGTACTGTAGTCAGGGTTTATTTATGCTGAATGTACTTGAAATCATGAATGAAAATGCATCTACTTCTTCTGCTTACATGATTGACTCTTGTGATCTTTGGCATGGTAGGTTAGGACATGTTGGTTTTTCTTACATTAAGAAAATGAAAGATATAGGTCTCTTGTATAATGTAACTATATCTGATCATGACAAATGTGAAATATGTGTTGAATCTAAATCCACTAAGAATCATGTAAAAGTGTACAAAGAGAATCTGAATTGCTTGAGCTTATTCATAGTGATCTTGGTGACCTTAAAAATAACTTAACTAGAGGTGGTAAAATATTCTATATCACTTTTATTGATGACTGTTCTAGATATACAGTAGTCTATCTATTAAGATCCAAAGATGAAGCCTTTGAAATGTTTCTGAAATATAAGTCAGAAGTTGAAAATCAACTAAATAAGAAAATAAAGAGATTGAGATCGGATAGAGGTGGTGAATATGAACTTAAACAATTTAATGAATTTTGTGAATAACATGGCATAATTCATGAGACTACCCCTCCATATTCACCTGAATCTAATGGTGTTACTGAAAGGAAAAATAGAACACTCAAAAATATGATGAATGCTATGCTTATAAGTTCTGGTGCACCTCTGAATCTGTGGGGGGAGGCTATACTCTCTGCTTGTCATATTCAAAATAGAATACCCTATAAGAAAACGGGTATAACTCCATATGAAATCTGGAAAGGACATGCACCAAGCTTAAACTATTTAAAAGTGTGGGGGTGCCTAACTAAAGTTCTTCTACCTGAACCCAAAAGAAAGAAACTAGGACCCAAAACCTTTGACTGCATGTTTATTGGTTATGCCCAACATAGTGCTTCATATAGGTTTCTTGTGACTAGAAGTGATAATAATGTTATGGAAATTAACACTATTGTTGAAACTAAAAATGCAGAATTCTTTGAGCATGTTTTCCATTGAAAACTCATGTTGATAAACCATCTCATGCTTCATCATCTAGTCATGCACAAGAATCTGATGATAATGAAGAGATTGAACTAAGAAGAAGTAAAAGAGTTAGAAAAGAAACTGACTTTGGTAAAGATTTCTTTACATTTCTTATTGATGATGACCCTCTAACTTATAAAGAGGCTATCTCTTCTCCGGATGCTCCATTCTGGAAAGAGGCTATTAATAATGAATTAGAATCCATATTATCAAATCACACTTGGGAACTGTTGATTTACCACCAGGTGCAAAACCTATTGGCTGCAAATGGATATTTAAAAGAAAGCTGAAACCTGATGGGTCTTTGGATAAATTTAAAGTTAGATTGGTTGCTAAAGGATACACTCAAAAGAAAGACTTTGATTATTTTGACACATTTGCTCCTGTGACTAGAATTGCATCTATTAGAGTGTTGTTTGCTTTAGCATCTATTTATAAGCTTGTGATTCATCAAATGGATGTTAAAACTGCATTCTTAAATGGAGAATTGGAAGAAGAAACATATATGGACCAACCTGAAGGTTGTGTGACAACTGGAAATGAACATAAAGTTTGCAAACTTGTAAAATCTTTATATGGTTTAAAACAAGCACCCAAACAATGGCATGATAAATTTGATAGTGTTCTTGTTTCCAATGATTATCAGATTAATGATGCTGATAAATGTATCTATACTAGATTTGAGGATAATGTTGGTGTTATCGTATGTTTATATGTTGATGATATGCTTATATTTGGTACAAACTTAGAAATTGTAAATGACACCAAATCATTTTTGTCCTCTAACTTTGACATGAAAGACATGGGTGAAGTTGATGTAATCCTAGGAATTAAAATAACTAGAGATTCTGATCGTATCATGCTTTCACAAGGACACTATATAGAAAGAATGCTGAAGAGATTTGGTCTTTTTAACTGCACTCCTGTTTCCACACCTTATGATGGTAGCATTCATTTAAGAAAGAATAAAGAATAAAGTGTATCACAATCTGAGTATGCACAAATCATTGGTAGTTTAATGCACTTGATGAACTATACACGACCTGACATTGCTTATGCCATGGGACGACTTAGTCGTTACACTCACTGTCCTAATAAGGACCATTGGACAGCATTATATCGAGTGCTAAAGTATCTAAAAGGAACTATTAATTATAGTTTGACATACTGTGGCTTTCCTTCTGTTTTAGAGGGATACTCAGATGCTAACTGGATCTCTGATTCTGATGAGTTAAAATCTACAAGTGGATATGTGATCACACTTAGTAGGGGTGCGGTGTCTTGAAAATCATCCAAGCAAACCGTCACAGCTCGCTCCACTATGGAGTCTGAATTGTTGCCTTAGAGAAGGCAGGTACTGAGGCTGAATGGCTCAGGAATCTTTTGATTGATATACCAATTTGGAAGAGACCAGCTCCCTCTGTGTCTATTCATTGTGATAACCAAGCTACTATTGCTAGAGCTAAGAATAAAATTTACAATGGAAAGAGTAGGCATATTCGCCTAAGACATAAAATTGTAAAGCAGCTGCTGGATGATGGGATCATATCTCTTGACTATGTGAGGTCAGAGCTTAATATAAGTGATCCATTTACCAAACCACTAGGGAGAAAACTAGTGGAGAATACATCGAGGGGAATGGGACTCATGTCTATAACAAAGAGTCAAAAATGATAGTAACCCAACCTATGTGATTGATGAACTCATGAAGTAGGTTCATATGGGTAATAACAAATCATTTGTTGACTTGGAGATGCACTATCATTATTTTATTATTGAGAAGTCCCTTCCTATGATGTAGATAGTGCAAATTGCAATGTGCAAAGGATGAGTATTAGCTCTTAATGGATTACCATAGCCCTTATTGGGTGGTGTGTTTAATTGCAATGCACACTTGATGGATCCACCTATATGAGTGTGGAAGTGGGGCCGCTTCCTATGAGAATGTAGACATATTCTCTAGAGCACTCATGAATATCCAGGCAGGGCGCATGGCCGATTCGCGCCAACCCATTTTGAACAGCTCGGCTCTTTGAATGATATGTGGGTTGTAGGTTAATGATCCATAATTAGGAAGATTGGTTCATAGAAACTTTATGTTTCACCAACTTCCTGTGGGACACACCTACATATCCTGGGTAGTGGTTCATAGACCAAAAGTCACCATTATTGATGCATTGAGTTCTTATGTTTCCCCCTCTTCTCTACGTTCCTATTATCCTTTCGTTTAATTTTGAAATAGTGGGGGATTGTTAGCATTTTGAGGGTATTTCAAAATTAAGCCAAGTTCCTTTAGGCCCACATTGGATAGGATAAGAACTCCTTAGTGTTTATATATGGAGTCTCTTTCATGATAGGTTGTGTGAGCTAGAAATCAGGGGGTGCTCGCGCGCACACAAGCCCATTGAGGCCCAGTGAAGGGAATTGGGTTGCCGGATCCAGAAAACCTTAATGCGCATGTGCGCCCGCATCGCACGCGCAGGGGGGTGCAAATCCGGGTTTCAGAGCCTCGCAGGTGTGCCCGAATGGGTTAAGTTTTGCCAATTTTATTTTTGGATTTAAAATTAAAATAAAATCTTTTCAAATCCTGTCATAATATTTGGGTCAGAGATAACTGTTGAGATTCGTATCTTTCCCTGTCCTGTCCTGTCATTGCAGTGGCTCTTCCCGAGGCTTTCTCTGCACAAGGAAAGATTGGTTCTCTGTCCAAGGATTTTTTATCTTCCCAAAGATTTTCTAATGATGATAAACTCTCTTTATAAAGGATCTATTCTCTGCTATCAAAAACAGAACTCAACCATCCTCCTCTTCCTCTGAAATTTTCATAGACTCTTCAGTTCTTCCCTGCATCTCTGGAGGAAACAAAACCGAGCTGTTCGAGGGCCTGTGCATTGCGAGTGCACGCTTGCAGGGCCAGCGATCGTTGAATCCTGGAGGGTAGGCCGCCATCAACCTGCTGCACCGAGATACTCTCTCAGAGGGGCGCGATCTACTCTTAAGGACAGTGCTCCGCACGCCTCGATCAAATTAGAGAAGTTCCTTCCTTCTTGAAAGTTTAATTTAAATAGCTTAGCAGTATTTCGTATATCATTTTCCAACAATGCCGTCAAGATGAACTTTGATGCGGCTGCATGGGAGGATGGCCGTGCGTCGGTGGTGTGTGTCGCTCGAGACGCTGCAGGAGCTCTCTACTACTTGCAGCGGTGTTTCGTTGCGAATATGATACGGCTGTGGAAGCTGCAGTTAGAGCTGCATGGGAAGCGTTACGATTGTCTCGTCAATTTTCCCCTGGAAATGCAATCTGTGTTTCTTGTGGATGCTTGACTGATGATTCGAGAGATGCATATACACATCATCTCCCACACGCATGGAGAAGGGAACCGGTGCGCTGACTGGTTAACGAAGTGAGTTCAGGACTGCGGATCTGGTGTCTTCATGGTGGAGGGGTTTACCTCGCATCTCAGTCGTTTGGCTAACTTGGATGCTGTGGATAGTGTGTGTTTAAGAGCTTAATCTTGGGGCCATAAGGGCCTTTTTATTAGGGAAAAAAATTTTGTATGATTTCTTTTGTTTATTTTTGAATTATTTTTCTTTCAATTATAATTGTTACTTTTATGAATGATTTCTTGCTCCATCTCTGCTTAAGGGTCAAAGGGGTTTTAAATCAGGACTAGATCCGACCTCCCTCGACCTCAGTCTGAGTTATGCTTGAGCAGGTTGGCTCTGAGCTCTACAAAATAATCTCAACTTGTCAAGTGCGTCACGGCCCACCCTAACCGGTAAAACCCAAAGTCCATAAAAAATGAAAAGCCCTGAAGCATAAGGGTTGACAAATAGATTTCAATATCTTTATTTTGAATTTAAATAATTTAAACAAAAAAATAGTGAATTTATACTTAGATTATTGCGTTTAGAACAAATAACCCAGCCCACTAGTGGGAAAGAGTTGGGCCATCCGCTCTATTAATTGAGTGAGGCACTGTCTTGGAATGGGGGATGAAGTTAGACACTAATTGGTACATGTTGATAAGGGTTTCTCTGGAGGTAAATTCTCAGGGAATTACTCTACATCACGAGTTATAAGTGAGTTTGTAAATGAATGGACAGATGTAAGCAATTACAGAAACAGAGATTTACTTAAAAAACCGTAAGAGAAAACCAATTTTTGGGGTTGTGGTGGGGATTACAATGAATTCAGCAGAGTGTGCTGCGATTACAAGTTCTAGAATTTTCTATAATCAGATGCGAACCATTAGAGTTTTTTTGATCTGGCCTGAACCTCTAGAGTTTTGGGTAATCAGTTTTCCAACCCTTTCTCGATGGAGAAGGAGAAGTATCTTTTTCCCGCCTGAGCTGTCTTCGTGGGTGCGGATATCTTGGACCCCCATAACTACATGATCTGCACGTTATGATCTCCTTATAACCGCTCAGATCACGCCGTTTGATTGTAGGATCGCCATGCAGAGATGTTCGCTACTATTCAAAACTGTCCGCATTGATATGGAGTCTTACAACGTTTAAAACGTAAGGATGATCTGGGAGCATAGTAGGATTCGTGAATCATGAGGATCGTGCTATCTAGCTATAAGTAGCGCAGGAGTAACGTGCTCCGGAGGGTTCTCGTATCGGAGCCTTGGATGGCTCTGGGAAGGATCTCTGTACTGATAGGAAAGAGCTTGTAATGATTGCTAGAGTCCTGGAGAGTTGTGCAGCTTCGTTGAGTGATGTATGATCGGATGTGGGCTCGGGGTGAGGCCCAAAACTTTCTTCTTGAGCCCACGTCAGGCTTGTAAGTGAGTTAGGCCCGCTGGCAGAGAAGTGGAGCCTCTAAGTATCCGAACACGTATCATGATCTTGACGAAGGTCAAAATCTGACCACTACAATTTCTTAATTCAAGTTTGATTTGAAATTAAATGATGAGATTCAGCATTTTCTAGAGAGGGTTTCTTAATGTGCTTGGACTAAGTTAATCCTAGACTCTTCTATATATCTGAGCCGGCATATTATAAAGAGATAAGAATCAATAGAATTATAAAAAGAAAAGAGAAGATTGCAAAGTCAAGAGAAAAATTAGTAACTCTATTTTTCTTTCATCCGCATATTTTTTTACTATATTATTCGAGAGCTAGAAGGAAGTTATGTTGTCCCTAACTAGCGTCCACGATCAGTTGAGACGTGAGGATGGATTGCGAGGCGTGATCAAGGGCTTGTTTGATTATCGTAACTGACCGTAATTCGTAAGTCGTAATTAGTAAAGTCTTTTACAGTTGTAAATGAGTTACATATATGTAAGTTTTATGGTATTTGGTTGGTAATATAAAGTTGTAAGTGGAAAAGTGTATTGTGTTTACGATGTTTGGTTGTCGTAATGTGTAAGTCGTAAGTGAAAAAGTTGACCATAAAATTAACTATTTTGTGATTTAAAAATTTTTAATATTACAAATAAATATTAAAAATGCTAAATATTAAAAATTTTTAATATTAACATAAAAAAATAATACAAATTTGCATGACCACAAAATTAACTGTAACTGGGCTGTAAGTGAGTGGTAATTGGGATGCAAGTGAGTGATAATTGGATTGTGTAAGCCCTTTATGAATTACGGTCCAAACAAACACCGTAATTGTAACTGGGTTGTAAGTCATTTACGATTTACGGACTTTTACGCGAAACAAACGGAAGTAGAGCACATACAAACAGTGTACTCTTCTGCTGCAGCGTTCGTTAAGGTATATCTAGACTAGTTTTAGAAGTTTTAGATGCCGGATTCAAAATTAGGCCAACACTTTCACATGCTTTTATTGTAACCCTGGTACCATTTTGTGATGCCCCGAATGAGAACATTTTAGAAAATCACCCATCCGAAAACTTAACTATAGAGTTTAACTTTAAAAAAAAAACACTACCATGATCCTTCACTCTTTCAAAAAAGTATAAAAACTTTCAAAAATATAATAAATTACCATGAATTTTCATAAAAGCCCCCACAATGTTATAGAAAACTACCATGAAACCCAACAATAAACTAAAAAACACTACATCTCAACGAAAGCCTATATATTTATATCATTTTCTTACATATTTCTTCTTCTTCACTTCTTTCCCTTTCAAATCAAGCATATTTCTATTTCTTTCATTTACATCAAAAATTTATATTAATTTATTTTCACATATGCCCCTTACGAAATTGGGAAGGAAAAAAAAAACTTTTAGAGTGAGACTGAGAGAAAAATTGGAAGAATTTATATTTAAGGAGATTATGAGATTTAGAGTAATTTTAGATTTAAAGAGATTTTGAAAGAGAGTAAAAAGAAGGAGAGGGGGACAAGAATTTTAGTTTAGATAGACTTTGGATTAGATCATGTAGGGACTATGAGGAAAAAAGAGCATAACAGGTAAAACATTATTATTTCAATCAAAATCTAGTTGAAGAGGTAACTTATCAAGATCAAGAAGATTTAGGAGGTAAAGTTCTAAATACTAAACATTAGTATATATTATACTATTTTTCATATATAATTTATATGATTAAATTTAGGGGGATTTCGTTTTAGCCACTAAGTCAAATCGTAATTAGGAAAAAACATACTCGCATAATTTTATTCACTTCAGCTACATTTTTTAAAGAAAGGATGTGTGCCTACGTGTCAAGCGCTGAATCGCTCATTAATAGTAAAAAATGAAAATGCCCCTAAGTTATCATTTCAAAAAAGCTGGACCGATTTGAAAATGTCATATTTCTTAGGATTGCGATTATGATCGCAGTCCTCGCAAAATGATTGCAGTCCTCACAAAAAATGCCTTATTTTTGATAACTGTGATTATCATCGCAGTTCTAAAAAAATAATCGCAGTCCTATTTTATTATCGCAGTCCTCACCAAATGCACTTTTATGAGGACACAGTCCTCATAAAAATGTCATATTTCTGATTCTTTATAGGATTATGTCCATGATCGCATTCCTCTTTATTAAGACTGCGACCACATCGCATTATTTACAAAAATGTCCTATATTTGAGTCTTTATGAGGACTGCGACTATGATCGTGGTCCTAAAAGTCGCAGTCCTCACAAAATGCCCTATTTGAGTTTTTGTGACAACCGCAACACAAAATGCTCTATTTTTGAGTCAGTTTTCACAAAGGAATGAGTCGCAATCCTCTTATTAGCATCGCCATTATCAGCATACCCTGCCACTGACATTGAATGATCTGCAATGCCTTCGAGATCTAAACACTAATAAAACTCATTGCTGAAAGTACACCTAGAGGGGTGTGAATAGGTGTAATTGTAATCTAATGACAAATAATGCAAAATTAAAATTTTTTACAATAACAAAATTAGACACAAGTAATATCCAAAGAGTGAAACTGAATTCTCAGTGAAAGGCTCTAAAACTTCTCCTCAAGATTCTTCTATATTAAGAGTTGAGGTGCTTTAATAACTCTATTGGAATGATACAAGTGTAAGTATAATATCAAGCATATGTAAATGAAAAATAGTAGCAATGCAAGATATAAAGAGAGTAGAGTTTAGAGTGATATCCAAATGCAACACGAAGATATGTTTCGAGGTTCGAGCACCAAGCCCTACGTCCCCGCTTTCACGCGTGAAAGATTTCAACTATCTCCACAAGGAACTCCACAAAAGATACAAACTCAATCATCTACACAAGAAGAGACACAAATCCTATACACAAAGCAATCACCTCTGCACAAGAGAAAAGTTACAAAGCCAAAACACAAAGCAAAAGAGAATGGTTACAACACTTGTGATCACAAAGACTAGAAATAACACCTCTCACAATACAAGATCCTAGAGGATAGAATTTGCAATAAATAGATCAAACATATAAAGAAACAAAGATTTTGAAAATGAAAATACAAAAAAAACACTTGAAAAAACTTCTTGAATGATATTGAAATTTGAAACTTGAAACTTGAATTTTCAAAAACTAGTTTTTTTTTCTTTTTCAAAACTTGAAATCAAATAGAGATATGGATTTTTGGCTCAACAACTCTTTAAAACCTTGTTGGAAAACTCTGTTGAAGGTGAGAAAATTAGCTCTTAAATATCTTGGGAAAAAAATCCAAAGAGAAACCACTATATATAGGCTAAATTCAAAACTAGTCATTAGGCTCAAACCCAGACAAGATTCGCCTTGGGGACGACCGCCGGTCGACCACCCAACGGCTATATTTTTAGCTGTTGGAGTTTGTCGATCGACCGCCCGGTCAACCGAGAGAAACCCGAGAGCTCTGTAGTTTCAGTCGGTCGACTAGTCAGTCGGCCGAACTCTACTATGGTCAACCGTTCGGTTGACCGAGCTCTAGTTCCTTGGGTGGCTTACGCACCTTGGTCGACCATGCGATTGATCGTCAGAGCAAATGAGCTCTGCCGCCGGTCGACCGGCTTTAGCCCAAAAACAATATGATAAGTATTTTTAAACATCTTTTTAAACCCAAATAAATTTCAATAAATTCCACATAAATAAGTTCATGTAAATACAATGGAGCACAAATATGTGTGATCAAAAATCACAATATATTACAAACATGTGAATTATTTTTAAGGTACATATTTTCTAAAAACAAACTTATAAATGAAATCCAATTTTTCAAAATAAATACAAAAATAACTTATTGAAACTCAATTTAAACTCAATGTGTATAGATAGAATCCAATACACATAAAAATAATATAAATTTGTTTTTGATGAATTAAAATATATTTCTTGAAATAAAATATATTTTTCAAATACTAAACTTTAAAATGAAAACTAATTTTTCAAAACTTTCACAAATACAAAAACAAGTTGTTTAAACATATTTTAAACTCAATAGTGTATGAATTCACAATCAAAATGATATGAACTTGTTTTTGATGAAATACGTTTTATAGACCAAAACATAAAATGTAAATCAGTTAAACTGAAAACTAAACTTTTGTGTGTGTGTGAGTAAGCTTGAGCAATCAAAGCTAATCTATTACGTAAATCGATTAAACCGAAATCAAACTTTTTTGTGTGTGTGTGTGGGTGAGCTTGACTAATCAAAGCTAATATATTCTTTACAAGAGATTTAAACTCACAAACCAAGACACAAGTATTCTTGTATATCTTCTTCTCTAAATAAACTTGATCCAAACATGATCCATGAGCTAGATAGACTCCATTTTGAGTGTTTGATGTGATCTTTTGCCTTGAGCTCTTGAATCATCATGTAAAAACTTCAAAAGTTGACTTTAAATCTTTTGTTGAAGCTAAACACCAACTAAGATCTTGATCAATATCTGAAACTTAATAAACATAGGATCATTAGTATCATAACTAAACGAGTTAGTCATCATCAAAACTAGAGTGATGGGCTTTTGGGTCAATAATCTCTCCCTTTTGATGATGACAAAACTCATGGAGTTATATGTACATGGATTAAAGATAAGCTTTATAAAAGCCCCCCTTAACTTATAGCATAAAACATATAATATTCAATGTAAACTCATAAATACTAAACAAATCATGAACACAAATCATGAATATAAACACATATATGCAAACATAGATTACAAGCATACATATATAAGCTCTAAAATTTCTCCCCCTTTTATCAATTCATCAAAAAGGATACACAAAATAAATTACATGTATATGCAATATAAATTTATGAAGAGAGGAGACGCGAAGTTAACTCCCCCTGCATACATGTATTACATGGAGAAGGGATAACTAAACCCTAACACGTATAAGTATAGTATATAATGTATAGACGGAGATGTTAAGCTCCCCCTACACACGTGTATGATATAGAGAAGAGAGGTCAAACTCTTTCTCATACAATACATTCATCATAAGTTTATATATAAAGAATACGTTAAGTTAACTCTCCTTTCATATAGGCAATAAGTATCAAAACAATACGAATTGAAAGTATCAAAACAAATTTTGAAAATAAATACCAATTGTGATACTTGATATCAATTGAAAATATGAGCTATTAAAATATTTTTCTCAAAAAATAGGAAATAAGATACTAATTAAAATTTAAATCAAGAAAGTTATCCCGCATTTTGAAACAATCACAAAACTAATTATAAGCTTGGAAAAATGATGATATCAATTAAAAGTGATATCAATTTATACATTAAAGTATATTCAAGTTATGCAAAAAGAAGATAATGCTAAAATATGCACGAAACATGCACGAACATGTACAATCAACCAAACCATATATATGTATGTATGTCAATTGAAATATCAATTATAATAAAGAGCATACATATACAGATAAATAAGAATGAGTATATAAAAAATTAAATATCATGAGAATCATGTGTATAACTCATTGAAATCACCAACCTACATGTACATGTCAAGAAATAGTCATTTAAGCAAAATAAGGCATGAAACCAAACCAACCTCCCATTTAGAGTAGATATTATCAAAAGTAATAATTTGAAAATAATTGAGAATGGTTGAAACATCAAGAAAATGAAAATCAATAGACGTCAATTAAACAAGTTAGAATATGATAGTGTTTTTAAAAGAATTAAAAGAGCTAGTTTAAGATAGCTTTGAAAACTAGTTCAAAATTTTCAAACATAAACCAATCATGTATATCTCATGAAACATGACAATTACACAAGAATTATCATTCAAAATCAATATAGCACATGCAATCTCATGAACATAAAATCATGAGAAAACATAAAGTGAGCGCACAAGATTCATGTAAATAGCATTTTCATGAATGTAAACAATTTTGTATAAAGTCAAAACTCATATGAAACTCTTTTTCAAAATGAAAAACTGGATGGGATCATAATTAAGAAAATTCTTTTTCATCAAATGACATCAAGAGTAGTGGAGATAATAAACTCAAATCATTAAACATATCCACTAACTAGATATTCAAGAAACATGTCAGATAATCTTTAAGATATATGTAAACTTTATCAAAACTAAAAATATACATATATATCCAAATATGAATTGAGTTTACAATAGAGTATATGATATATAAAGTGAGTGACTCAAGGATACTACATGTACATTTTATATTTTAACAAGATTTATACATACATGAAGCAAAGTCAATAAAAACAATCTCATAGAGAATCATACATGTAATACAAGAGAAAAATGCATCATAAATCGAATATGTATAAATGCAAGAGTCAATAAAACTAGCATATACATATATAGCTAAACCACAAATGAGTACACATAAGATATGAATCATGTTAAGCACAAGAGTGTATCTCAAAAGCTATATAAGTATATCACAAGTTCTAATAAATTTTACCTTTAAACACATGTAAACCAAAACATGCAAACAATGATAACGTAAAATTCATCAATAGGAAGCATATAGAAATAACATAAATGGAGGATAGAGATAGTTACCACCTGTAGGGTTAGTCTCTATTTCTCCAAAATAAGGTGGTCCTCCCACCTAAACTCCTTGATAGTGATGCATCCATGAATATGGTTCATTAAACTCCGATTGCATCCACCACTAATACACCAAGCCTCTCATGTCTTGTGAGAGCCTACATCTACATCAATGATAAATGGTGTGGTCTTTGGCACCCAAACTTTCTTGGGTCCTAGGAATTAGTACCATTACGAACATAAACATTCTTACAAGCAACATTTATGAAATTTAATCTATCATAAGCAAAATTTTTCAAGGTGACCCTTGCGGCCACAATGAGAATAATGATACACTCTAGCATGGGTATGAGCATGTTGTGCATGAGGTGTGTGTGCATAAACATGAGGTGTGTGTGCATGCATGTATGAAGCATGTTTCTTGCGAAACATGGATTCCAATTACTATGACTAAAAGCATATTAGCTAAAACAATCAATTCTACTCTTTAAATCACAAATCGTATTTTTGTTAATAGGAGTAAATAACATTAGAAACAAAATACTTTTCTTTTGGAATAGAAGTCTTTTCTTTTGAACCAAAATTTTTTCAAAGAATCTTTTTCCTTTGAAATCAAAACAATTTGGTTTTTTCAAAGAATTATTCTATCAAAATAAAATCAAGTTTTGAAGATAAAGTATCATTCTCTTTTAAAGCAACATCCTTTTTTTTAGAAACTAAATCATTTTTCTTTTTCAAAATTTCATTTTCATTTAAAACAAAATCAAGCTGAGCTTTTAAAGAATCCTTTTTATTTGAAATCTCTTCTTTCTCTTTTAAAACAAAATCGAGCTTTGAAGACAAAAATTCATTTTCTTTCTTCAATTTTAAAGTCATACTTTTCAACAATTTATATTTTCCTCAACATATCTTCACAAGACAAAGCATGCTTATCTTTTAACATATGTGCATCCTCACTAGACATATCGTCATTAGATGTATTTGCACAATCATGAATATTGGATTCTGGATTTACCTCAAGAGAATCAGTCTCTTGGACCATGAAGCAAGTTTGATCGGAATCATCTTCACTTGATTATCTCTCCAAATTGTTTTAATCGTATCTTTCAAGAGAGATCAACGTGTTCCATACTACAAAAGCGGAATTACAATGAAAAATCATAAAAAGATAATCTTTGTTAAGTGTTTGCTTTAGTACAATCATGGCTTGTGCATTAACCTCTAAATATTTGCCATTTTCAAAACATGATTTCTTAGTGGTGGCAAGATAAATATGTAATCCTAAGGTTTTAAGATATGAACTCAATTTAAATTTTCACATGTCAATATTAGAAATATCAAACATAAGTGGAGCAAGATAATTCGTAAGTATGTAAAGCAAATATGAATATGTAAAACAAATATGTGATTAGCAAATATAGGATCACTCCAAGGTTGTTAAACCAAATATCAAGAGCATTAACTCTGATACCAATTGAAAGTACACCTAGAGGAGGGTTAATAGGTGTAATGTTAATCTAATGACAAATAATGCAAAATTAAAAATTTTTACACTAACAAAATTAGACACAAGTGATATCCAAAGAGCGAAGCTGAATTTCAGGTAAAAGGCTCTAGAACTTCTCCTTAAAATTTCTCTAGATTAACAGTTGAGATGCTATTGAAGCTATTGAAGTTCTCAAGAGATCATGATCATTATTGAAATACTATAGAAAATATCATAGCTCTTCCTGACAGAAGTTCTGAACCTGAAAAACTGTTTCATACCGACACCCCTCGTGTAGAGATACAGTCTATCTGATTCTATAAATGATGACTGCCTCACTATCTGTACTAATATCTGTAGTGCATCCATACATATAAGATTAGAAGGTGAATTTGAAGAACCATTTGATATAAGGCAATACGATGCACTAGAATCAAAGAATATCAGAACAGGGTGAGAGCGAAGCACAACTGTCCTGCCACTACATTACTAGTTTACCTATATCTTAAGTTGGCATAAAGACTACAAGATCGGAATAGTAAAATGATGAAAGGGCTTCTGAAATCAAAGGAAAAACGATCAAGAAGAAATAAATAACTCTGCACTTATAGTTGGATTATATACTCAGAACTCATGCATTCCAGTTGCATATTTTTTATCATTAATTTGTTAACTGGTTTTACTGTGGATGTGAGAGTCTAGGCTTTGATACCATTCTATAACGTCCTAATCCCGTGGGTACAGAGACGTGACTACGACGTATATACGTAGGTCAGACATACCCTCACATATATATGCTAAGCATTAGTACAGGTAAGAATCAGAGTATGAAAATACATAGTGCATTACACATTTTAACGTATGAGTACAATTACAAAGTAATCACAGGGTATGACACAATATTACATGAATAATATATCACCGATTGGCGCAAATGCGAGAATATAAAGAGAGATACAATTATGAGCAGTACAAAAGACGTTCACGAGTTACAAAAGAAAAACTTAAGAGACGAGCAGGGGGCTGGAAGGATAGGGTCTCGAACAGGTCAACTGCAGATCTATGAGGCTATTGCTGCGCAACTCTGATCACCAGGAAGTCCATCAGAGTCCAAGCTATAAGATTTGGACATGCAGATTCGAGGGAGTCAGAAACTCCTAACGAGTGGCAAGATGAGTGCTAAGTGGCGTGCATAAATAAGCACACATGTATCAATAAATTTTAGTCAAAGAACATGTATTTAAAATCGTGTCACGAGCACGGGTATACAGGAGCAGGCAATGAGGCAGCAAGTAAAGTAAATGTGACAAAACTAGTTATATAAGCCCAAATTATCGATCTGAATGATAATAACTGCTCTCTGAATGGTAACCCGGCTGTAGTTTAAATATCTAGAGAATACTCAAGCCCTACAATCGTCAATAAAGATCATGATAAATTTGTTTAGACACAGCGAGAAAATTCGGTTCACTAAGTCCATGCAACACGTTAGGCCGGAGAAATCTGGAGAGCGAGACTAGGTGCTAAAATCTGGCAGAACTAGCCACGAGCAAAGCCAAGCTCAGGTGGGAACATTCCGTAACTCAAGGTCAGGTGCCAAGCACGTGTGGCGGAGCTAATGCTCTGTAATATCCCTAATTAATAATACAATATTCATATTTTATTTAAAAATATTTATTTGGTTTCACTTAATTTATTATTATTATTATTAAAAATACAAAATTATTTTGGAGAGACTAAATGTTAATTTGGATTAGATATATTATTACCATTATTGCTTATTAATATTGTTTTGTTGTTATTATTAATTACTATTATTAATTTTTGTTATTGTTATTGTTATTATGACAAATATTGTTATTGTTGTTGTTATTGTTAATTACTACTAGTAATATTGTTATTGTTATTAGTATTATTATTGTTGTTGTGATTAATTATTGTTAATTATTATTATTATTCTTAATTTTGTCATTGTTATTATTATTATTATTTTTCCTATTATTTATTTTCCTTTCTTTTTCTCTTAGCCTATTCCTAAACCCATTTATCCTAGCCCATTTATCAATCCATTATCCAAACACATTAACCTTATAACCTAAACCCTCGAACCCACCCACCCAATATAACACCCTATGTATAATCTCTTCATCCCTAATTAACCTAATCCCAAAACCCTAATATTCCTTTTTTGCTCCAGCTGCCAATCCAGGCCACGTCGCATACCCCCATCTGGCCGGAGCCCCTCTGTCGGAGCTCCTCCCCTTGGCCGACTCCAACACCCTCCTTCTAGCTAGATCTCCCCCTCTGGTGAGCCGCGTCACCACCTCCTTGGGTGCAAACTCTCCACCCACGGCAGCCGCTACAACTGAGCACAACCCACGACAGTCCCGACAGCACACCCCCGGGGCCTGGCCGTGGGTACCCCCATGGCAGCACTTCACAGCCCGTAGCCGTGGCCCTCTCTCCATGGTCGCAGCCCGTGCCTCCTCCCCTCACCGGACCCGCGCACATTGTCGTCCTCTCATTGGATAGCCACCGATCTCCTCCGCCAGATCCGCTGGAGCTCTGCCATCGCTGATGATCGTACCAGGCTCTTTCCCTTGCTGTGAGTATTCTTTCCTCTTCATCTCTCTCTCTGTGTATGTGTGTGTGTGTGTTCATTTAATGTGTATGTATTTCTGTTTAAATGTGTGTTGGATATTAATTGTGTGCATGGATGTAATTGCGTGTGGTATGTTTAATATGTATATATGTATGTATTGTGTATGCTTGGGTGTACGCATGTATACGAGTTTGTATATGTATGTACGTATGCTTGTGTATACTAGTGTGAGTGTGTGCACATATGTGTAGAGTGCATATGCGTGAGTGTATGTAGAATGTGCATGTATGCATGTATATATATGAGTATGTGTGTGTATCAATGCATGGGTGTTTGTGTGGGTATTTGTAAGATCCCTAGCTAGTAATACAGTATTTTCAGTTTCTGAAGTATTTATTTTGATTCACTGATTAGTTTTATTTAATCAGGTTAATTTATTTCTCTCTTGATTATTATTGTTGAGTATGCAAATTATTTTCAGATAGTAAATGGTAATTTGAATTTTATGTTTGCCACTATTTATTATTGACATTTCTTTTTCTAATTATTATTATTGATATTATTTGTGTTACTATTAATTGTTTATTTAGTTTGATATTCGTATTAGTGTTAATGCTAATCTTGGTGGTGTTCTCCTTGTTAGCCTCTCACCCTATTTCCCGATTACCCGTTGGTGATCCTATGACTATTGGACCCAAGCCCATTACCTATACTCATATTGTCTTGATCCTTATACCCATTATGAAACCGGTGCCATTCCCGTTATCTAATCCGTTACCCAAACCCAAACCAAGACCCAATTACCTAATTGGATCCTAACCCGATTGCCTAGACTCAACCCAATAACACCCTACTATATATAATCCTAACCTAATGACCTAACCCTAATTAATCACTAAACCTAATTCCTCTCCCCTCATGCTGCCGCACCCCACATCCAGGATCTCTCCCTTGGTCGGCCATCACCATCAGGCCGGATTCCCTTCTCCTCTTCATCATCAGCCGAGTCCAGGTCCATGGCCAGATCCGCCAGCACCTAGGCCGAGCATCACCTGCAGCCGCCTCCATATCCAGCAGTCCCCCTTCCTCCTTGTGCGGGCCCAGCAGACCGGATCCACTCCCAGGACAGCAGCGTTTCCAGCAGCAGGACATGCAGCACGACAGCCTCTTCACCAGGCCGCGCCACCACAGATCTGCGTGCCCAGACCAGATCCAGCAGGCGACTTGCCCTCCTCCCCTGGCGCGTCTGTCCAGATCCAGCGCAGATCAGCCCTGCGTGAGCCCTGTCCAGACCACCAGCAGCAGGCCGCACAACGCCTCCTCCCTTGGCTGCACCTGACTGCGAGTCCAGCAACACTAACAGCCGCAACAGCGACACGGCAACACCAGTAGTTGCAGACCAGCGACACGGCATCGTCCCGACAGCCCCCTAGGTGAGTGTATTCTCCTCCTTCTTTTAATTACTCGCATTTATGTGCATTGATTCAATTATGATTCTATGTGTATCTACAGTAGAGTAGAATGTCTATATTGTTGTGTGAGAGAGAGGAGCATGAATGCATAAAATAGCATGTGGGAATAAGTGTTGATGTATCTCAGATTTTGTGCTCAGGTAGAGGTGTTAGTCGACTAATACCATGTATTAGTCGACTAATACACTTTGTTAGTCGACTATACCCAGACCCCTAGTCGTCTAGGTTTCCTCCCAGGAGAATAGCAACTCTCTGTATCATTCTGCTGGTCGACTTGACATGTTTAGTAGTCGACTAATAGACTTATTAGTCGACTATACCTTACCCTCAAGTCGACTAATCATCACCCCTAGTCGACTTGCCCTCTTCTTATAGTCGACTACACTTCCCCTAGTCGACTTATAGATGACCCTAGTCGACTAATATTGGCCTGTCAGCTATGTATAGTTTCATTATTGGATGTAGGCCTTACCCATGGATTATGTGATGGGTATAGATGGATGTACATGACTATTGATGGATGGATATGATTCCTAGAGATAGATATTGGTGGTAATGACTAGATCATGATAGATCATAGATGCATGAATATGTTGTGATACCGAGTGTTGGGATATTATGACTGATCATTAATAGAAGTGGTGATTGTGAAGACTTGGAAATCAGATTAGATTGTTGGAGGGGGAGAGAGAGAGAGAGAGAGAGAGAGAGAGAGAGAGAGCTGAGCTGGGTTATGGATACATGTTGGAACAGTGATTAATGTATCGGAATACTTGATGTGTATTGATAATTGACGAACGTGTAACTATTGGAATATGAGTTGGTTGTATGGCTTTAGATTGATCTGGACTTATGATATTTACATTGAATGATGATCAGTAATTTAATATGACTTTATTAGTTAAGTTGTGCTAAAGATTGATGATGAGTTAGAATTATCCAGAATATATATTCCGTTTATTGGAGCTTGACTTGCTTTGAGATGAGATTGACGTTGTTGGCATTTGGGATCTGTTAGATGACATGTTGTTAATGATGGGTACCAAGACGTAGATATTCTAGATTACATGTTGTTGAGGATGTTGACTAATTAAATATGATTCAGTATGTGTTGACTTGATATCCTTTTATTGGTGATGATTCATTCAGATATTGTTGTTGACTTGTTACGTGTTCTTAGAGGATGTTCCCTATATAGATATGATTGTGGTGTGTGTTGACATATTGTTCTCGAAGATATACCTTATGATTCATTTGAGTATTGATGTGGACTTATTAAGATGTTAGAGACTGGATTACTTCAGTTAGTAGAGGTTGAGCTAATGTGTTAATGACCAAGTTGATATTAATGATCTTGTACTTCAAAGTCACCAGATACTAATTATCAGTTTACTACTTATTGGTGAGATACTTGTTGGTGATTATAAGATGTTCATGTTCAGAGTTTACATGAGTTGTCAGTGATACATTGTGGTAGTGATCAGTGATCATGTATTCCATTGTTGATATGAGATGGCAGAGATCAGTTACTAGTTATAGTTGTCAGTGAGGCTAGTTGTCTGTATCACCTTTGTGTTAGTAGCTATATCTCCAGTATTCTATTTCAGATGTCAGCTATCAGTTGTTGGATATCACAGTTGTCAGATATCAGAGTTGTCAGATATCACAGTTGTCAGATGTCAGTTATCAGTTACCAGTTGTCAGATTATCAGCTAGTGTTGACATCAGTAGTTGTTGGAGATATTGGTTACTATTATATATTAAATCATATGATTGCTTATTAATAAAAGACACCATAACCCGGGGAACAGGGGTAATTGCCTGATGATGCATGTCGTGTAGTTTGGAAGGATTCTTATGGTACCGAGTTGTGGGTTCCAACCATGGGGAACCAGGGTAGTACTGGCTACCCATTCAGTTGTCAGTTGTCAGGGCTATGCCCGGATTACGGCGCCACACTAGTTGTCTTTTCGTGTGAGGCTGTGGTCTTCAGTTGTCAGAGCCTAGCGGCTTGTCCTGGTTCAGTGCCAGGGGTGATAGACCGTGGTACCGGGCATGCACGGTACTCTTCCAAAACACATGCACTACATTGGCAGGCAGTTACAACAATGATAACATTGTTTGATATGTGGGAAAACGGCTGTGGTATGGGACACAGCTAAGTACTACATTAGTTAGGTTAATAATAACCAACCAGACTAGTGACATATGCTAGGTTACACATCTTGACATCAGTTATTAGTCTACATTTGTGATAATTGTCTCATATCATTATTCATGTTGTTATCAGATATGCTTCAGTTCAGATGTTTATCATGTCATGATATTTAATTATCTTATATCTGCAGTTGTTTATCTGTTATTCAGTTGTGTTATATTTGCAGTTGCTCTTATTGTTATTTATGCACATGTTCTTATGCACGAGCTATTTTCCCTTTACACACACACTCACCATGGTCGCGTTCTGACGACCCTGGATTTGCACGTCCAGATATTGGACGGTTTGCAGGTGTTCGTTGAGGCTGTACGCTTCGCGAATAGCTGGAGCTTCTCCCTATTCTATTCTGGTACTTTTATCTTTCTAGCCTTCGTATCGTTTCCTGTTTCTTGTTATATCAGTTCAGTTGTTATTCCAGTCTTGATTCATATGATATCATGCGTGGTTGCTCATATGTGGTATTACAGTATTCAGTATTCATTACAGTTGGGATTTATTATAGCTTGTTTCAGGTTACTTAAGGCTTAGCGCGTATGCGTGAGGGAATTTCCTTGCGTATATGCGTCGCCGACTCGTGTTGCGTCTCCGCTCCAGCGTTTTTTTGGGAAGCATATGCAATATAACCTCACTACTGTGTTATACATATACAGTAAGGATGTCTACACGGTATACAGACAACAGAATAGATGCAATGCAGAACATGTGTAATATGCCACCAAAAAGAAAGTAACATGTACCAGGCAAAGTAACAATATACATGTAACATAATATCGGGTAAATGATCAGGTACACTAAGAAGTACAACAATACAATAGTAAACATGTATCAGGAAAAGAACAGTAACAAGTAGTAAACATGTATTAGGTAAGTCATTTTATTTATATAATAGTAGCAATCAGTACCACCTGATATTTTAATCAATCTCTTCCAGTGTCCCATACCACTGGCAGTTCATACTGGAGCCCGCACTCCAATCGAACCCATCCGGATATGGCCTACGGGTACCATTATCCAAACGAGAGAGTGACCAAATAACAAGTGTTCCTGAAGTCACTATTGTGTATACTGTTTTATTATGTTAATTGGAAACCCATGGTCGAGGAGCTCTTATCGGGTGGGTGTATTCTGCTGAGACCAGGGCCAGCCCGCTAAGGCTGTAACATGTAACGGGAATCTCAATGAGCTAAAACAATAACGGGAAACGGGAGCTCATGAGTAACAGACGGTAGCCAGCACTACCCCGTCCCCTGCAGTGGGACAAACAATGGATTCAAACATCCACCCGATATGATCTAGTCAACCGTCAAGTCTCCCCCATACCCAAGTTCTCTTTATGATATGATATGTCAAGTATACAAGGTAACAAGAACCAATACAATACATGATATGGGTAACATGATAACTGGACCAGAGCTCTGTTGATAGCATAGAACAATATCACGTGAATCAGGAACAATATAACATGATCAAGATAACATGAACAATATACCAGGAAACGGGAACAATAGATGTGGGATCCCCACATATCGCATATCAACGGCTCTCATGTCCAGTATCGGGAACATCCATATCAGTATCGGGAACATGTATCCAATAACGGGATTAACAATATCAATAACGGGAAACAAGCATATAACATGTATCCGATAACATGGAACAATAATACAGGTAATTAAAATGGGGATCCATATGACAAGAGTAAAGAAATCATACAAGCATGTGTCACAGGGATGTATGACATGCATGTGTAACAGTGATACGTCAACATGACATGCACGTGTAACAGGGCTATGTAAACATGACAGACATGTGTATCGGAATCCATGTAACGATAATCACAATCATATGACATGCGGTAGGCCGTGCATATATGTGTAGCCATAAGTCGTGTAATGTCCTCGTAATAATACATGTAAGAACAGTGTCTATTATAAGACCATATCCCGTGACTTGACAGTATCCGTGTCCTAGTAACCATAACATGCTATAACAGTGTCTAGCGATCCTTGACTTGATCATCTATCACTCATCCTCAAACTAACATATTATACAGATTCTTATTACAACCGTTTAGGAAGGAACATTTCTAGTGCTTAACCCATAATGACGACTTCGTAACTAAAGCAATCACTCACTACTTTATTAATATGCATAAATAAATATAATTTTAAAAAGGAAAACACTCACCAACTAGCCATAGGGAGGTAGCTCTCTTTCCCACGATCGCAACGGATCTAGAATCGTCCAAATCGGAGTCCGGATGTTCCCGATATCGCCCGCATACTAAATCATAGCAACAAGGGTAAATATGTAAATAAAAATAATTTAAATGCAATTAATAAAATGACACAGGGGGTTTTATGCAACATTACCTTTAACGGGTTTCGAATGCGGGTTTGGCTCATAACGGGTCGGGTCCAGATCCATAACCCAAACCCGTTAACTTAAGTTAAATGGGTAGTGGGTTTATGGGTTAACGGGTCGGGTTATTGGGTTGCAAATAAACCCAAATTGGGTTAATGGGTTTTGGGTTTCACCCCAAACCCAACAAAATAATAACAGCAGCAGCAGCTTCTTGCTGCTGCTGCTGTGCTTCAGCATGGCCGGCCGGCCAGCCTAGCTGGCCGGCGGTGACGGGGGCCCGCCGGCGGCGAGCCCGGCCGCCGGCGGTGGCTCGGTCTCCGGCTAGAGAGAGTGAGAAAGAGAGGGTGTGGGAGAGGGAAAGAAACAGAAGAAGAAAAAGAAGAAGAAAATAGAGGAGGAGGAGGAGGAGAAGAAGAAGAAGAAGAAAAAGAGGAAGGAAAAGGGGTTGCGGCCGCCGGGGTGCGGCCGGCGGCGGCGGCGGCCGGCGTGCCGCGGCCTGGCCCGGTCGCCGGAAAAAGGTTCAGCCCCTCCTTTTAGGGGCTGTACAGAGAGAGAGAGAGAGAGTGGGTAACATAGAGAGAGAGAAGGACTTTTAGTGAGAGAGAGAGAGAGAGTTTGGAAAGAGAGAGAGAGGAGGTTTAGATAATTAGAGAGAGTGAGGGAAAAGAGAGAGGATTAGAGAGATTAATAGAGGGAGAGAGGCGGTGGAGTCAAAGGCGGTGGAGGAAGAAAGCTTGGGGAAGAAGGAAAAGAAAAGGAAAGAAAAAGAAAAATAAAAATTAATATTTAAAGATTATAATATTGGCTCAAAATTGACTTGCTCTGAACGGTACCCAAAAATTACAGAAAATAAAGAATATTATCCTGAGACGTAATATAAAGACGGTTAATCGAAACTCAATCCGGTTTGCCAATTAAAAATCCCGGAGTGTCTCGCCGATACGGGCGATACCGGTTTGGCCGGATTTTCGATAAAGTCTGAAAAATCCCCAAAAATATCTTAACGTAGAGAACACGATTCTAAGGCACATGGTGAAAGCGGATTCTCAAAATACAACTCCGTTTATGAAATAAAAATCGGAAGGCCGGTTATCGGTATTGGTCGACACCGACTACGAAGATTTTCCAAATTAATCCAGAAAAATTCTAGAAAATCCTGAAAAATCTCAAATATTAGAAAATGATTTTTGAAATTGAAATCAGCTCAATCGGACTACCATGGAGGTCAAATCAATTTTTATACGTCGCATCGCGTACCGATACGGTGATACGTACATCAGGGAGCAGGGGGTTACAAAAGCTCACGCCTGGTTGAGTTCGCTTGGCTAGAACACGATCCTCACTTGGCAAGGCTAGTGGAGTTCGTGGCTCATCAAATCTATAAAGACTGTTAGACGTTGTGGCTGAGCTTAGTGAAGTCGATAGAAGGGATCATGGTCGTTACTGAAATATTGTAGAAAATAACAAAGCTCTACCTGATAGAAGTTTTGAATCTAGAAAACCGTTTCATACTGACACCCCTCGTGCGGAGATACAGTCTATCTGATTCTATAAATGATTACTACCCCACTATCTACACTAATCTTCATGGTGCGTCCATACATAAAAGATTATAAGGCAAAATCGAAGAACCATTTGATGTAAGGTAATACGATGTACTAGAATCAAAGAATACCAGAATAGGGTGAGAGTGAACCACAGCTGTCCTATCACTACAATACTAGTATACCCATATCTTAAATTGGTATAAAGACTACAAAATCGGAAAAGTAAAAAGATGGAAGGGATTCTGGAATCAAAGGAAGAACGATCAAGAAGAAATAGATAACTCTGCACTTGTAGTTGGATTGTATAATCAGAATTCATGCATTCCAGTTATAGATTTCTTTACCATTATTTTGCCGACTAGTTGTACTGCGAATATGAGAGTGTAGACTCTGATACCATCCTATAACCCCCGATCCCGCGGGTACAGAGATGTTACATTGACATATATACGTAGGTCAGAAATACCATCACATATATATGCTGAGAATCAGTACAGGCAAAAATCAGAGTACGAAAGTACGTTGTGCATTATACATTCTAACGTATGAGTGATATTACAAAGTTATCATAGAATGTGACACAATATTACATAATATTACATCACTGATAGGCGCAAATACGAGAATAAAAAGAGATATACAATTATGAACAGTACAAAAGATGCTTACAAGTTATAAAAAGAAAACTCGAGAGATGACCAGGGGGCCTGAAAGGATAGGGCTCTGGGAAGGTCAACTGTAGATCTACGATGCGACCGTTGCACAACTCTGATCACCAGGAAGTCCATCACAGTCCAAGCTCCCAGATCTGAATATACAGATCCAAGGGAGTTAGAAATTCCCCAACGAGTGGCAAGATGAGTGTCAATTGGCATGCATAAATAAGCACACGTATATTGATAAATCTGAGTCAAAGAACATGTATTGAAAATCGTGTCATGAGCACAAGCATACAGGAGCAAGCAATGAGGCAGCAAGTAAATGTCGCAAAACTAGTTATATAAGTCTAAATTATCGATCCGTAAGATTAGTACGTCAAAAGAATAATCCAAACAAGGAAACCTTCATATATATACCTTGTACCTCATATCATTGTATCCTGGTTTCAAATAACCAAAATATTCTCCTAAACTAAGAAAATATCACAAAATTGATAAAGCCGATAAAACCAAATAAAATCGAATACAAACAAAACCAATCGTACAAGCTCGGTTTACAGCTTCATGAGACAAGTACGTCGAAGGAATAATCCAAACAAGGAAACCTTCATCTATATACCTTATGCCTCACTTCACCGTAATCCGAGCATATATGACCCGAATTACAATACAGCACGACGAATTATTGATTAGCATCTTATTATTATTACTCATCCTACCTATATATATCTAGGTATGTGCCATAGCGTTCCAACACACATACATCCATATATGAGCAAGCTGAGATTGTTATTAGAAACTGATGATGAAACAATGGGTTATATTTACAGTGGATCTCTTGCACGCCCGGACCACGGTCCAGGGTATTTGCTAGTGTACGGAACCGGCCGCAAGGCGTACAGGAGGTGGGTCTTATTGTATACTCATACAGGAATATAATAGGAGGCTGGGAGCTAGCACTCCCCTCGGAACACCTGGAGTCCTTTAGGTAGAACCAAAAATTTAGTTGCACAACATAATTAATAGCATTATAAACATATTCATCCCTTGAAGTTCATCGGTTTTCCCCTTACACGATATAAGTTATCATTTCTTATAGTTTATTATGTAATTATCAATTTATGGAATGGCAGAGAATGACAAAGTTCAGGAATTACAGGAGTACAAAAGTACATAAGTATCATGGATACATGTCGTTATATATAATATAGGATAATAGTTACAGGATTCTCGTAATATGATAATCACAAGTCAAGTATTAAGCAAGGCAGGCGATAAGAAATAACATGTAGATATCAGGTAATAGCATGCATGTGTTAGATATCAAGTAAAAGCATGTCAGGTGATAGCACAATAGATATCAACTGTTTGTGTCATGATTGGTATCCAATGTTGCATATTTTACCACATAATTCCCATGCATTTAGTTAATAAATATATGATTTTTACTCATCTTCTCTATATATTTGCAGGTACACACTCTAATGGAGAGAAAGCCAATAATCATTTTAATTAGCAATAATTAAAGGGATTAAATCCAAGATCAAGATAAAGCCAAGATTTGAATTTGGATTCAGTTAAGATCCGCGCGCCCAATGAAGAATCCAGAAGGCCACGTGGATAACCACCTAACAACCTGATCCCAACAGAAAATCTGGGCTCAACGGCCCAGATTTTGCCGCCAGATCTGGGATTTTGCCGCGCCCGCGCGGCAGTTTGGAGTCTGTTGAGATCCGGATTTTGCGCCAACGGCCAGGGCTCTCGAAGCTTCTCTCTGATGCTATAAATACTGCACCTAGACCTGCGAGAAAAGACTGAATGGAGAAGAGAGGAGAAATTGTTAGTTGTTGTAATTTTCATAGGTTTTTCTCTAGGTTTAGTTCTTTAGTCCCTCTTCTTCTTCCCTAGATACTTTGTAAAAGAGAGAGATTGTGAGAGAGAGAGAGCTTGTGTAATCAAGGTGTGACAACTTGAAGCAACAAGGATTCATCCATTCTCCTTCCTCTACTTGAGCTTGGTTCTAATTTACTTGCTTTCTTTAATTGCTTTCTTTACTTGCTTGCTTTAAATCCTTGCAATTTAATTCATGCTTTGCTTTTCTTCATTAATGGCTTGTAGCTAATCTTTCTCCATGTACTAGCTAACCACTAGCCTTGCCATCTTCACTAACTCATGGGTGATTGCTTTATTTCATCTTGCAAGTTAGATGGTCTTCTCTTCTCCGATGGGTTAAACCACCCTTCATCTACATGAGAAAGTAATTAGATCAACACGCAAGACGAAACCTACGCCGATGGAGTGACAACATGAGGCACGCCTTCACTATCACGGAGTTTGGTAAGCTTTGGCAAGGTAGTAAGGTAAGCTAGTCATGGTTTGATTCTTCAAGTTTTCATTCTTTCTAGTGTTAATACCAAATCCAATCTTGATTTCTTTTCCACTTTCCATCATGAATATATCCATCCATTCTTTCATTTCTTGTTCCATGATTGTTTTATTCTATTAAGCATAGAAGACACTTCGTTTACATTTCTTCACTACGATTCGTAACGCTTCTATCGCTAGCTCTCCCTGAGAATCGACTCGGTATAGCCTTATGCTATAACAGAGATAGGAAAGGATACATCGATACATTTACATAAACCTTTCTCGTCTAATCAATTTTTGGCGCCGTTGCCGGGGAGAGCAACGGATTTTCTTTAAAGTGAAGAACTAAACGAATCTTCTTCTCTGTTGCAGGTTACAGGTTGAAGAACAGGAAAATTTGCATTGTAGTATACATATAAGTGGATCTGGGCCTCTGCTCTCGAAAGCAGAGACCAGGATCCCTCAGTTTTGCCGCGGAATCCTGGTTTTTGCCGCGGATCTGCGGCAATCCTGAGTTGACTACTCCCAAAATTTCTGCAGGGTCTCCAGCTCTGCAAAATACAGCTGCTGCTATACTTGAATTCTGTATTTTTCACATATTACCTGCTAATTTAATCAACAGTAAAAAATTGGTTGTTAACGTTAAAAATTGTTTAGACATTTGCATTCTAGGCACGTGTCTTTTCAATTTCTTTACTTTTACTGTTGAAGAGTGCTGGATGCAAGGTACGTAAGCATTGCATGTAGACTAGGAATCATCTCTTGCTTGATTTTCATGCTTTGAGTGAATTCTAGTTATATATTCTTGTACACTTGCACAATTCAATTTTAAGGGCATCACCTATAAATAAGATAAGGTGGGGAGTTCATTACCCTTTCCTTAGCCCGAAAACCACAATCCAAGCACTCACTAACCCAAGCCTAATTTAATAAAAAAAATAGACGTTGGCCCTAGGGACATCTCGGACTCATCTAGGAGATTATCCTAAGGGGAAAAAGTGTTGGGATTTTACTCTTGTAAAATCAGTGTCTAGGCAAGGGATTGAGGGCCGAAAGCCCGAAGGTTGCTGGTTACTTAATTAAGGAACGTCTCTGACGGAAAACCTCCCACCAACCTTGCCCTTTCCTGGCTGATTAGCTTGTGGTCAAAGTCTACACTAAACCTCCTGTGGACAGTCTATCAGTTAGGAGTCGTCTAGGTCTAGGTCAACCATTCTTTTGGCTTGGTTTTGATTTTTCTTTTCTTTTTGTTTGTTTATTTGTTTGTTTCTTGTTGTTTGTGATTTTTTGTGTGATATGGCATTCAACAATTCTTTCCATCCTAATAATAATCCATATTTCACACAGTCTCCATTCTATTCGGATAATTCCAACCCTGTGTTTTATAATATGCACCAACCAAATACACCGGGTTGGCCTTATCCGAATCAATATGACCCATACCCCCCATCTAATAATTATAATTTCCATAATGATTTCAACTCGTCACAGAGTCAATGGGGATTCCAGTCCCCGAGTTTAATTATCAACCTCCTTGTCCACCATATCCACCTAGTTCACCGTATCCACAGTCTTCATTTCCCGACTCCGCTTCATATACTCCTTTTTCTGAACCACCAATGGAAGAAAAATCTGAGTTACTAAGGAGTATAGAAGCCAATCTTCAGAGGGTCGAGCAACAACTTCAAGAAACATTTGCCCCTCCAATTCTACAGTATTTTCAAGAGTCTTACTCAGTTCCACCTTATTATAATGAACAACCATCTGCTTGGGGAACGAGTAAGGAATTCTTGCGTGAGTCCAAACACAAATCTCAAAATCTGATGGACTCACAATTTCAATATCACTTCTGTAACACCCCGCTCCCAGAATACGTACTTAGTTGCGTATTCAGATTTTTGATCGTATTTTTCGATTTACCTTCTGTACTTATTTTGTATTATGAATTGTTTATATGATTGTTTTGTCTTAAATTTGGATTCGTGGTCTCGGAGTCAGCCCTAGTCTGAACCGAAGACCCGATCCTAGTGTATTACTCGATTTGGTCTTTCCGGTATTCTGATTTGACCGATTTCTATTTCAAATATCATTTTCCAATATTATATATTTTATATAATTTTCTGGAATTTTCCTCAATTAAAAAGAATATCTTCAAAACCGGTGTCGGCCAGTGCCGCTGACCGATTCCCAGATTTTTAGTTTACAAACGGTTTAGAATTTCTACAAGTATCTTTAGACATTATTTCTTAAAATCATATTTTCTATCTACATACTTTTTCTGAGGATTTTATGAATTTATGAAAATTCCACCGGAGTCGGTAGCTAACTGATTCCGGGATTTTTAGTTTTAAAACTATAAAGTATTTCTTAAAACGGATTTCACTATAATTCTTAGTTTAATATTCTTGATTTTTGATAATTATTTCGGGTCGTTCCGAGATACTTGAATTTCGGACGATTCCGGTATTTTCCCGAAAGATTTCCGCATCCGCAACCGAATCCCGGGAATCCGCCACTTTCATTATTTTTCATTTTCTCTTCCAAGAGAATAATTTCCCTTTTCCATTTTCTTTTCCTTTTCCTATTATCTTTCTTTCCTTCCTCCACAATCCACAAGAATTCCATTTTCCAAATTCCAACAATTCCAAAATTCCATTTTCCTCCACACACTTCCACCAACTTCCTCATTAATGCCCTCTTTTTCTCTCTCTTCCATGGCCAGCCAAGTGTGGCTAGGAGAGACACCTCACCTCCCCTATTTACAAAAACCCCCCCTCTTTTAATTATTTGCACCTCCTTCACAAAATCTAAAACCTATAAATACTTTCCTTCCCCTTTCTTTATTCATTTTCACTTCATCTTTCTCTTTCTTCTCTTCACCAAAACCCTAACCTCCAACATCTCCTTCACCTCCACCACCTCCGCCGGCGCCTCCGGCCACCACGACTCCGGCGAGAGACCCCGAATTCCGGCCACCACTTCTTCTCACCAACACCAACAACAAAACCACTAATCCCACTTTCTTCTTCATCATCAACTTCCATCACCACCACCATCACTCCATCACCTTGTACTCTTTTTGGTGAGTGTTCTTCTTCACCAAGATTTGATTAATTCTTAGTATAATTATGTTTTCATATCATGTATACTTAGGTCTTCAAATCATGATTAGTTGACATCAAACAAAACCATCACAAATCTGTTCTGTGTGCTGTTTCCAGTCGATTAGTCGACTTGACCTAGGGATTAGTCGACTAACTCATCTATTTGAAACGTAACCTTTTCTAGAATACAGTTTTAGTCGACTTAGGTTATTTATTAGTCGACTAGAAACCTCTATTAGTCGACTACTCCCTTGACCCTAGTTGACTAACTTTTCCTGAATCAGAAACCCAACTCTCTGTTACACAGTTTTAGTCGACTTAGAGTGTCTGTTAGTCGACTTGAAATCATTGTTAGTCGACTACTCTTTCCATCCTAGTCGACTAACTTTTCCTGAAACAGAATTCCAACTCTCTGGAACCCAGTTTTAGTCGACTATACCAGACTGTTAGTCGACTAACCCCTCTATTAGTCGACTACCCTTTCCACCTAGTCGACTAACTTTAGCTGTCTGTTATAATTGATTTCTTTCTTGAATATGAACCATATCCTTGAGTCTTATATCATATATTGGTATTGCTTGACTTGTCTATTGACAAACATCATCTTCCCTTCTCTCTTTCTCTCTCCTCTTCACTCTACATATTTATATATCATATATTATGGCGCATCCCGAGTTCCGTGGATTTCGGACCTTTCGGCTTTTCTGGTGATTCAGGCGAGTGTTCTCGCTCGCTACACTCTTGCTCCCTATTTCATTGATTATGCAGATATTCTCGTTCTAGTCTCCATGTATTTTATTTCATGTTCTATATCTTTTACTGTTTTATACTATGCGTGGCCGACCCTTCGTGGTCGTTGTACTTTGGGTTACTTTTATGTTACCTTGCCATACCACTACCTCAGACTAGTCAGTTGCATGCTTTTATTTAACACATGTATATCACCTGGCATCTAGTGTGTTATCACCTGACCACCATGCATGCTATTATTTGGCAAGACCCTCTTGTTATGCCATGACTTAACCCGACTATTATCAATCCTTTGATATACTTGGTTGTTTACTAAATATCATCACCTGTCATGCTATCACTTGACACCCAGCATGATATACTTGACTTGTGATTATCACCTTTACGGGAACCTTACCTTATTATCCTGTATCATGATCAGTGACTTGTATTCCTGCTTTATATGCAGTGACCTGACTATATAGTACTTATGTACTCCTGATTTCCTGATCATGTCCTGTTCCAGTTATTCCCGTAAAGTGATAATTAAACTAATGAATCCTAAAAAGGACCAACTTGTATTGGGTCGGGGGAAACATGCGGATATCAATATGTGTTCGTGTTTACAGTGGCTTTTAGGAATGTTGTGCAACTACATGTTCCGGTCTGACCTGTGGGCCTCCAGGGGACCGAGGGGAGAGCTGGCTCCCTCATTACTGGTACCATCATGATAAGGGCATACATAAGTCCCTCCTGTTAGCCTTGCGGCTGGTTTCCGTTACCATGCAACGGAACAATCCTGGGCTGTGGTCCCGGGTATGTACGGGACCCACTGTAAACATAGTTCGTTGATACCCCCGCTGGTTTCCAATAACAATCTTGTTTTACTCGGATATGGATCTATGTGCGTTGGGACGCTAGTTCACATAGCTAGATATCAGGGTAAGACGAGTAATAATAAAGTGTCGTAATAACCGGCTCTTTAAGTTGTAAGTAGAGGTATGTGGAATGGGACGCATACTAAAGCCTGCAACTTAAACGGCTATGAATCTGTGTTGTGCCTTACTATATTTGCTTGTCCGGGATTTTACTTCGGATTTCCGGTTTTATGAGTATTATCGTATTATCTGCTCATATTCTGCTTTATCCATTGTATTCACTTGCCTCTTGTTCATTATCTTATCATGCCTGAGAACAGTCGGGTTGAATGGGCTTGGGTTATGGTGACATGAGATAAAGGTATATAAATGAGAGTTTCCTTGTTTGGATTATTCCTTCGATGTACTAGTCTCATGGAACCGTAATCTGAAGCCATACAATCAGATTGCTTGTCCTTGGCTTTACATGACATGTACTCACCCTTGCTCGCCACTTGGTTTTGCTTCACCACTCGCCTGGGGAGTATCATTTGACTCCCCTGGATCCTCATGTCCAGGTCATGGAGCTTGGAGCGTGTAGATTCTCCCCCTTGCGGATCAGAGTAGCGCAACGGTAGCGTGGATCCCCAGCCGATCATCCAGAGCTCCATCCTTCCAGGCCCCCTTGTGAGTCTCTCGAGTTTTCTTTTAAACTCGTGAGTACCTTTCATTCTGTTCATACTTGTATATTTCCTTGTATTCTCGCATTTGCGCATATTAGTGATGTGATATTCATGTAATATTGGATCACTTCTGGTGATAACTCTGTGATTGTATTCATGTGTTAGAATGTATAATGCACCATTGCTTCCGTACTCTGATTCTTGTCTGTACTGATGCTTAGCGTATATACGGGAGGGTAGTTCTGACCTACGTATATACGTTGCAGTGACGTCCCCGTACCCTTGGGATCGGGGCGTTACAGGATGGTATCTGAGCTTAGGCTCTAACTTCCTCAGTACGTCCAGAGGGCAAATTAATGGTAAAGAAATTTGCAACTGGAATACTTGAGTCTTGGTTATACATTCCAACTACAAGTGCAGAGTTATCTATTTCTTGGCCATCCTTCCTTTGATTCCTAATCCTTCCTATCCTTTCCCTGTTTTGGTTTTATGAAGCCCTTATACCAACATTAAGATATGATAGACTAGGAAGGTGGTGGCTGGTTCTGCATGAAGCTATTATGTGATCTCTTCGGTGAATTCTATGAAGCTTGGTATTCTCCAGATCGATCTTGATCTGGCTATCTTTCACAAGACAGTAGTCGGCATTCTCTACAGATATTCTACATTCTCTACTATATCGTTCAGAGTGATTGATGCCTGATATTCGGGATTCTTAATTATCGGTCTTCTTTATTATTATGCTCAGGACTATCAGGGTTTCCTTTATCTTCAGTATTCTGGCTTATTCTCGGAAGATTATCAAGTATGCAGATTTATACAGCCGGAAGTGCGGAGGATGATTATTATTCAGTCGACTTGAGAGCCCTACCTATAGTGCTTCATATCTTAATTGGTATAAATTCCACCCATGTCCCCTTTGTGTTCAATTTACCCCTTATCGAAATTGCGAGGACGCAATTTTTTGTAAGGTGGATGGATTGTAACACCCCGCTCCCGGAATACGTACTTAGTTGCGTATTCAGATTTTTGATCGTATTTTTCGATTTACCTTCTGTACTTATTTTGTATTATGAATTGTTTATATGATTGTTTTGTCTTAAATTTGGATTCGTGGTCTCGGAGTCAGCCCTAGTCTGAACCGAAGACCCGATCCTAGTGTATTACTCGATTTGGTCTTTCCGGTATTCTGATTTGACCGATTTCTATTTCAAATATCATTTTCCAATATTATATATTTTATATGATTTTCTGGAATTTTCCTCAATTAAAAAGAATATCTTCAAAACCGGTGTCGGCCAGTGCCGCTGACCGATTCCCGGATTTTTAGTTTACAAACGGTTTAGAATTTCTACAAGTACCTTTAGACATTATTTCTTAAAATCATATTTTCTATCTACATACTTTTTCTGAGGATTTTATGAATTTATGAAAATTCCACCGGAGTCGGTAGCTAACTGATTCCGGGATTTTTAGTTTTAAAACTATAAAGTATTTCTTAAAACGGATTTCACTATAATTCTTAGTTTAATATTCTTGATTTTTGATAATTATTTCGGGTCGTTCCGAGATACTTGAATTTCGGACGATTCTGGTATTTTCCCGAAAGATTTCCGCATCCGCAACCGAATCCCGGGAATCCGCCACTTTCATTATTTTTCATTTTCTCTTCCAAGAGAATAATTTCCCTTTTCCATTTTCTTTTCCTTTTCCTATTATCTTTCTTTCCTTCCTCCACAATCCACAAGAATTCCATTTTCCAAAATTCCAACAATTCCAAAATTCCATTTTCCTCCACACACTTCCACCAACTTCCTCATTAATGCCCTCTTTTTCTCTCTCTTCCATGGCCAGCCAAGTGTGGCTAGGAGAGACACCTCACCTCCCCTATTTACAAAAACCCCCCTCTCTTTTACTTATTTGCACCTCCTTCACAAAATCTAAAACCTATAAATACTTTCCTTCCCCTTTCTTTATTCGTTTTCACTTCATCTTTCTCTTTCTTCTCTTCACCAAAACCCTAACCTCCAACATCTCCTTCACCTCCACCACCTCCGCCGGCGCCTCCGGCCACCACGACTCCGGCGAGAGACCCCGAATTCCGGCCACCACTTCTTCTCACCAATACCAACAACAAAACCACTAATCCCACTTTCTTCTTCATCATCAACTTCCATCACCACCACCATCACTCCATCACCTTGTACTCTTTTTGGTGAGTGTTCTTCTTCACCAAGATTTGATTAATTCTTAGTATAATTATGTTTTCATATCATGTATACTTAGGTCTTCAAATCATGATTAGTTGACATCAAACAAAACCATCACAAATCTGTTCTGTGTGCTGTTTCCAGTCGATTAGTCGACTTGACCTAGGGATTAGTCGACTAACTCATCTATTTGAAACGTAACCTTTTCTAGAACACAGTTTTAGTCGACTTAGGTTATTTATTAGTCGACTAGAAACCTCTATTAGTCGACTAACTTTTCCTGAATCAGAAACCCAACTCTCTGTTACACAGTTTTAGTCGACTTAGAGTGTCTGTTAGTCGACTTGAAATCATTGTTAGTCGACTACTCTTTCCATCCTAGTCGACTAACTTTTCCTGAAACAGAATTCCAACTCTCTGGAACCCAGTTTTAGTCGACTATACCAGACTGTTAGTCGACTAACCCCTCTATTAGTCGACTACCCTTTCCACCTAGTCGACTAACTTTAGCTGTCTGTTATAGTTGATTTCTTTCTTGAATATGAACCATATCCTTGAGTCTTATATCATATATTGGTATTGCTTGACTTGTCTATTGACAAACATCATCTTCCCTTCTCTCTTTCTCTCTCCTCTTCACTCTACATATTTATATATCATATATTATGGCGCATCCCGAGTTCCGTGGATTTCGGACCTTTCGGCTTTTCTGGTGATTCAGGCGAGTGTTCTCGCTCGCTACCCTCTTGCTCCCTATTTCATTGATTATGCAGATATTCTCGTTCTAGTCTCCATGTATTTTATTTCATGTTCTATATCTTTTACTGTTTTATACTATGCGTGGCCGACCCTTCGTGGTCGTTGTACTTTGGGTTACTTTTATGTTACCTTGCCATACCACTACCTCAGACTAGTCAGTTGCATGCTTTTATTTAACACATGTATATCACCTGGCATCTAGTGTGTTATCACCTGACCACCATGCATGCTATTATTTGGCAAGACCCTCTTGTTATGCCATGACTTAACCCGACTATTATCAATCCTTTGATATGCTTGGTTGTTTACTAAATATCATCACCTGTCATGCTATCACTTGACACCCAGCATGATATACTTGACTTGTGATTATCACCTTTACGGGAACCTTACCTTATTATCCTGTATCATGATCAGTGACTTGTATTCCTGCTTTATATGCAGTGACCTGACTATATAGTACTTATGTACTCCTGATTTCCTGATCATGTCCTGTTCCAGTTATTCCCGTAAAGTGATAATTAAACTAATGAATCCTAAAAAGGACCAACTTGTATTGGGTCGGGGGAAACATGCGGATATCAATATGTGTTCGTGTTTACAGTGGCTTTTAGGAATGTTATGCAACTACATGTTCCGGTCTGACCTGTGGGCCTCCAGGGGACCGAGGGAGAGCTGGCTCCCTCATTACTGGTACCATCATGATAAGGGCATACATAAGTCCCTCCTGTTAGCCTTGCGGCTGGTTTCCGTTACCATGCAACGGAACAATCCTGGGCTGTGGTCCCGGGTATGTACGGGACCCACTGTAAACATAGTTCGTTGATACCCCCGCTGGTTTCCAATAACAACCTTGTTTTACTCGGATATGGATCTATGTGCGTTGGGACGCTAGTTCACATAGCTAGACATCAGGGTAAGACGAGTAATAATAAAGTGTCGTAATAACCGGCTCTTTAAGTTGTAAGTAGAGGTATGTGGAATGGGACGCATACTAAAGCCTGCAACTTAAACGGCTATGAATCTGTGTTGTGCCTTACTATATTTGCTTGTCCAGGATTTTACTTCGGATTTTCGGTTTTATGAGTATTATCGTATTATCTGCTCATATTCTGCTTTATCCATTGTATTCACTTGCCTCTTGTTCATTATCTTATCATGCCTGAGAACAGTCGGGTTGAATGGGCTTGGGTTATGGTGACATGAGATAAAGGTATATAGATGAGGGTTTCCTTGTTTGGATTATTCCTTCGATGTACTAGTCTCATGGAACCGTAATCTGAAGCCATACAATCAGATTGCTTGTCCTTGGCTTTACATGACATGTACTCACCCTTGCTCGCCACTTGGTTTTGCTTCACCACTCGCCTGGGGAGTATCATTTGACTCCCCTGGATCCTCATGTCCAGGTCATGGAGCTTGGAGCGTGTAGATTCTCCCCCTTGCGGATCAGAGTAGCGCAGCGGTAGCGTGGATCCCCAGCCGATCATCCAGAGCTCCATCCTTCCAGGCCCCCTTGTGAGTCTCTCGAGTTTTCTTTTAAACTCGTGAGTACCTTTCATTCTGTTCATACTTGTATATTTCCTTGTATTCTCGCATTTGCGCATATTAGTGATGTGATATTCATGTAATATTGGATCACTTCTGGTGATAACTCTGTGATTGTATTCATGTGTTAGAATGTATAATGCACCATTGCTTCCGTACTCTGATTCTTGTCTGTACTGATGCTTAGCGTATATACGGGAGGGTAGTTCTGACCTACGTATATACGTTGCAGTGACGTCCCCGTACCCTTGGGATCGGGGCGTTACAACTTCCAAGACAATACTTCATCTTTTCATCAAAATAATGAAATCATCAATTATGGAAAGATGCTTGAAGACATGACTCATGCTCAAATGCTAGAAATCGTGACATAGATTTGATGATCCAAACTCTTCATTCTCATCCTATTTCTAATGTCACTAGCCACTCTGTTAAAATCAAAGAGTCATGTAGTCTTGAAAATCCAGATTCAATTTCAGCACACTCACCTGAACTTGTCCAAACTTCAGATCCCATTGACATTTTGGCAAGTTTTCCTTTTACTGAAATTGAATTTGAACATGAACATGATCTTGAACTTCCACTTGATGATTCAATTCTACTTCCTGATTCAATTATGACTTCGGTGTCTTCACATAATTTCACTTCATTTCCCGAGTCAGTATTGGATCCAGTGCCTATCCATTGTGCAATTGAATCACCGATCTCTTCTGATGATCATATTGAACTTAACCAATTTCATACTTTTGAAAGTCCCATTGATAAATTAGCAAGTTCACATTTTTGTGGAATTGAACTCCATGAAGAATATGATCTTGAACCCCAACTTAGTGATTCGATCCTTCTTTCTGATTCAATAATGACTCCGGTATCTTTACCTGATTTCAATCTTTCCCCGGAGTCTACATTGGATCCTTTCCCAATTCACAATGAAGTTGAATCACCCATCTTTAAGGATCATGTCGAACTTGACCAATTATACCTTTTTGAAGATCCTATTGATAAATTGGCAAGTTCTCATTTTTGTGGAATTGAACTCAATATGGAATGTGACTTTGACTCTCAAACTTGTGATCTAATTCAAATTCCTAATTCATTATTGACTCCTGTTATGTTACCCAATTTGAGCAACATTTTAGAGTCAGTTTTGATTCCCATCCCTCCTGAACTTGAATCACCAATTTTTGATAGTCACATTCCATTGTTGGACAATACATGTGGACTTGAGTTTCCATTTCTTAACTTGGACCCAATTCCAGAATTCACTATGACTCCTGAACCTTTACTTGATTTCAGTCACCTTCCTGAGTCAGTTCTTCCTGAGTCCAAGTCAACTGTTCTGTCATTTCATACATCATTCTGGGACAAGGGCTTTGATAAATTTGACTCCGAAATTATTTGGAAAAAATGGAAATTAGATGGGGTCATGTACTTAATAGAAATCTTTCAAGGATTTCTCTTTTTAGTGGGTCATATTCATGATATTTTTGGTGGGTTCCTAAAAACCCAACGTAATAATGATTGGGCTATGTTTCGTGGACCAATCAGACCACCACCGGAACCACCACCTTATGGTAATTTTCTCCTTCCTTACTAACTTAGAGTTTTTAGATTTCTTTCTTTTACACTTTTTTTAGAAATTAATAATTAAAAATAAAAAAATAAAAAATAAAGGAGGGATTTTTATGCTAAAAGGAGTTTCCACACTTTCCAAATTCAAAATTTTTCTAATTCCTAGGTTTCCTCATATTCAAAGTCCCTAGGGTCAAAGCTCTTTTCAAAACTTCCAATTCCCTAGGGTAAATTCGTTTTTAATCTAGGGATAGAAGTGGGATTCTAAAAGTTCTTTCCCTTTTATAAATAGCCCTCTTCCACACACTTCCTCCCTCAAACGAAAAACTCATCTCAGATCTAAAAACATCCTTCTCCAGCGCCGCCACTGAAATTTTCTCTTTCCCAGTTCTCTCCGATCTGTCGCAAAACCGCGGCCCCAGCCGAGCTTCTGCGGCAATTCTGACAACTCCTGGGCGCCGCCGAGTTCTGCACCAGTCGATCTCGTGTATTTCCAGCAGATCTAGTGCCAGAAGTTTCATCCAACCTTCCTGAACCCACTGCAGAGACCAAATTTCTTCCCCCACGAATTCCGGGGGTGGTTCGAATTCTAAATCTCTTCTTTTTACCGCTTTGATCTTCAATTCATAGTATGGCACCTCCAATTTTTGTTGAGAAAGACTTTGGGCGGATATTGAGTGATCCAAATGGTTATGGGCATATATTTTTAGAGAGAATTAGGGCTTGAAATTTGTATTCACTAGTGTACGACAACACTGAGACCGATGCATTTTATTGTCCCGACTTGGTGATAATGTTTTACACACACATTGACCAAGCATCAATTGATCCACACATGTACCAGTTTACTGTACACATGCCCATAGGAGACTTACTTGTCACGCTTCCTCTTCTTGAGGAAATCACCTCTGTCCCAACCATCACACAACACATCGAGCCTCTCCCTTTGATTGAGTATATGACTATTATGGGGGCTCGTTGTACTGAGCAGGATCGTGGGCTTAAAGCCAGTACGACATTTAGAAATATTCACTGCGTTGGACGTTGGATCAAACGAAACATTTTAGGGCTTGACCACACCTCCTCTTTCAACAGACCAGTGTTGCAAATTATACATGATTTAATGACTCGTCAACACTCAGTTTGTTTGAATAAGGTCATCTTCTACGCACTTATAGCCAACTCTTCACGCACACGAGGTGCCAAATACTCTCACCCCATCCTGATTACACGTTTGTGTAGGACTTTCCTACCAGCTGATGTATTTGATTCATTCGATCGAGTGTTTGTTGCACCCGAGAGACCTACCAGTTCGTATAATAGTTGTTTGCATGCGGTCTGGACACCTACTGTCCAGCCCGAGGATGTACCGGTAGAGTCCTCCTCTGAGGAGAGTTTTGCGGATGAAGATGAACCTGAGTTTTGGAGGCAGGACCCCCCACATGATACACATGCCTTCATGTCCTCCATCTGGAAGGGCATGAAGAAGATTTTTAGGGTCAAGTGAGGCTGAGGAAGAAGATGGAGGAACAATCCTCCAGGTTAGAGGAGCAATCCTCTAGGTTAGAGGGCATTGAGGCGAGGTTGAGGAGGACACAGTCGGCAGGACCCAGTACTACTGCGGGTCCAAAGAGGAGGAGGGAGTGACTTTTTACCTTACCTATTTCATGCATCATTTTTATCTTGCATACATTGAGGACAATGCATGAGATAGGTATGGGGGGGTATGTACTAACATAGGACTTTTTATTTTCTTTATAGGATTTTTATTTTTTAGGATTTTCATTTTTTTTAGGTCTTCCATTTTATTTTTAGATTTTATCTTTTTTCTAGATTTTCCACTTTCTTTTTAGATTTTACCTTTTCTTTAGAAAAATTAAAAAATAATAATAAAATAAAAATAAAAACTTTTGAAAAAAAGAGACAAAGTTTTGATCTATTTTTAAGAAAATTAAGATGTATCTTAGAAATTAAGAAAGCCTTAATTATGACATCTTAAACCTAGTTGAAATAATAGATCTTGCTTGAAATTATAGGCTAAGTAAGAAAAATTGGTGAGATATTTTTATCTTGAATTTTTTGCCTTAGATAATATGCACTTTACACTTACACATTTCTTGGGATGGAGACAAAGACCAAAAATGCCATATAAATAAAAAAAAAGAGAAAAAAAAATATATAAATAAAACATCACCTATTAAGCTGGAGAATTGTGCCTCAAGAAGCATGATTATTCACGCCTAACGGTGGTAAAGAAAATAAATAATCCCCCTTAGTTATGTGGCCTTTTTTACTCGAGACCTTAAACCCGAGGGATGTTTTCTCATCTGGTGCCCTAAGACCGTCTGGTTTGGGAGTCATCGGTTAAAGGCTCGCTACAAGGGTAAACTAGAAAGCCTAGACTAAGGGAAGAAATATATATATATATATATATATATATATATATATATATATATATATTATATATATATATATATATATATATATATATATATATATATATATATATATATATATATATATATATATATATATATATATATAAATAAATGGCTTGATGGTTGGAGTTGAAATCCCAGAAATCTTCACGAGCACGGTGTGCATATTATCTAGGTTTTATGAAAGATAAAATATTCAATCCAATTTTGAATTCTTACCTTAATTGAAAACAAGATCTTGCATGGAGACTAAGTTTAAGGAAGAATGATTATAGGTGGACTTATGACCTAGGATCACTTATATTTTTGCAAAAATAGTTCGAAAACATGTCTCTCTTTCAAAATGCATTTTCAAAACACTAACATTTGTCTTCTTTCTTTATGGATTTTGTGGGTGTAATCCGCTGAAAACCCTCAGGAGACAACACTCCTCCTCTAGGGTAACCTAGAGGTTTAACGGCTTGTTGCACACGCTCAGTGCAATCGCGTCACCTGCGAAAGTGGTGTAATAAAATTGGTAGTTAGGATTTTCTTTTCTTTTTCTTTGTTTTTGTTCGGGACGAGCAAAAGAATAAGTATGGGGGTGTGATTGGTATCCAATGTTGCATATTTTACCACATAATTCCCATGCATTTAGTTAATAAATATATGATTTTTACTCATCTTCTCTATATATTTGCAGGTACACACTCTAATAGAGAGAAAGCCAATAATCACTTTAATTAGCAATAATTAAAGGGATTAAACCAAGATCAAGATAAAGCCAAGATTTGAATTTGGATTCAGTTAAGATCCGCGCGCCCAATGAAGAATCTAGAAGGCCACGTGGATTACCACCTAACAACCTGATCCCAACAGAAAATCTGGGCTCAACGGCCCAGATTTTGCCGCCAGATCTGGGATTTTGCCGCGCCCGCGCGGCAGTTTGGAGTCTGTTGAGATCCGGATTTTGCGCCAACGGCCAGGGCTCTCGAAGCTTCTCTCTGATGCTATAAATACTGCACCTAGACCTGCGAGAAAAGACTGAATGGAGAAGAGAGGAGAAATTGTTAGTTGTAATTTTCATAGGTTTTTCTCTAGGTTTAGTTCTTTAGTCCCTCTTCTTCTTCCCTAGATACTTTGTAAAAGAGAGAGATTGTGAGAGAGAGAGCTTGTGTAATCAAGGTGTGACAACTTGAAGCAACAAGGATTCATCCATTCTCCTTCCTCTACTTGAGCTTGGTTCTAGTTTACTTGCTTTCTTTAATTGCTTTCTTTACTTGCTTGCTTTAAACCTTGCAATTTAATTCATGCTTTGCTTTTCTTCATTAATGGCTTGTAGCTAATCTTTCTCCATGTACTAGCTAACCACTAGCCTTGCCATCTTCACCAACTCATGGGTGATTGCTTTATTTCATCTTGCAAGTTGGATGGTCTTCTCTTCTCCGATGGGTTAAACCACCCTTCATCTACATGAGAAAGTAATTAGATCAACACGCAAGACGAAACCTACGCCGATGGAGTGACAACATGAGGCACGCCTTCACTATCACGGAGTTTGGTAAGCTTTGGCAAGGTAGTAAGGTAAGCTAGTCATGGTTTAATTCTTCAAGTTTCATTCTTTCTAGTGTTAATACCAAATCCAATCTTGATTTCTTTTCCACTTTCCATCATGAATATATCCATCCATTCTTTCATTTCTTGTTCCATGATTGTTTTATTCTATTAAGCATAGAAGACACTTCGTTTACATTTCTTCACTACGATTCGTAACGCTTCTATCGCTAGCTCTCCCTGAGAATCGACTCGGTATAGCCTTATGCTATAACGGAGATAGGAAAGGATACATCGATACATTTACATAAACCTTTCTCGTCTAATCATGTCACAAAATAGGAAAATGGTACTGATATAAGCGATCGATACGAATACAGGAAAACATTACTGATACAAGAGATTGGTGTGAATATAGAAAAATAATACAGTTTTTGAAAAACAATTCAAGAAAAGGTTTCAAACTCTTCACAACCATCAAGAAAGAATTATAGTCATATTATTAAGCAGGTAAGCGGGCGAGCAAGTAAGCAAATATCCAAGCAGAGCTAAGTAAGGCTAGAGCAAAGCTAACGTGCAGCACTAGATGTCATCACGTTCGGCATGGTTACCGCTCGCGGCACGGCTAAACGCATACGGCGGAATGAGCATGTGAACGCTATTCTATCGTGTGTGGTGAAACCGTGCTCACGGTGTAACTATACTCAACAGAATTAGCGATAAAGCGCTGAACGCTAGGTCCGCCTACAAGGCGTAGTTAAAAGACTTAACGGTTTGAACACACTCCCTCTTTCAAAGAGTGGGCATAAAAGAGACCATAAGGTCTAATAGGGCCAAAGGGCCAAGTTGGTACCTACATAAAATGATGTTAGCACACATAAGCACACATATAAATATAGTAACAACTAGATTATCCATGGACGGTGAAACCCGGAGGCTGAGTGTAGAGCCCCGAGACTGATAAGGCTCAGAGGCCGAGTAGAGAGCCCAGAGGCTAAATAACCACGAAAGATCGGCCATGTATGGTATAAAGTAGAAATAAAGCATTCGTCACAGGCAGGGTATAAGTGCAGGAAGTAAACTACACTAGTATAAGCATTCATCATAGGTACACAAATATACGTATCTACAGTATACATGCACACTCTTATACCAATACAATTAAACTAGATAGGAACATTTACATATGTCTACGTATACAAATACAACAGTCCCAATTACATTAAACATACAAACACCCATCGAAGCGGGGTACCAAAATAAGGTGAGAACACTTGCCTAAATCTTCAGAAAATGTTATAAATCCCAGAATCCTAAAACACGTGCACAAGCACACGGGCAACGCCCATATCATTACTAGGAGAGAGAGTTAGAGAGAAAATAGAGAGAAATTTGAAAGGGAGAGAGAGACTAGGAAAGAGAGGGGAAGGGAGAAAGGTGGTCAGCCAGCCTGGCTGGACAGTGGTCACTGGCGACAGCGCTGGCCGCCGATGGTCATAACAGAGAGAGAGAGAGAGAGAGAGGAATGGTGAAGGAAGAGAGAAAAAGAGAATAGAAAGAGAGGGGAGGGAAAGAGAGAAGAGAGAAAAGAAAGAGAGAGGAGGGAAAGAGAGGAAAGAGGAAATCCAAGAAGGGAAGAGAGGCTGGCCGGCACGGCGGCACTGGCCGCCACAGCTGGGGGGAGAAGGAGACAGAGGGGAAAGGAAGAGAAAGAATAAAAGAAGAAGAAGATAAAGAAAGAAAAGAGGAAGGAGAGGAGAGAGGTGGTGGTGGCAGTCGCCGAAGAGGGGCTGTGCTGGTTGTTGCAAACGAGGGAGTGGCAGATCTGGCCTCTGAGGCGGTGGATCTGGGGAGGAGAGGAAGAGAGAAGAGAAAAAGAGAGAAAAGAAGAGACAAGGGGAGAGAAAGAGAAAAGATAGGGGGAAAGAAGGGATCAGAGCTCGGGGAGGTCGTCAGAGGGGATGATGCTATGGCGGTGGCGCTGGCCTAAGGGAGGCAACGACGATCATCGCTTCCAGGAAAAGAGAGGGGAGAGAAGGAGAGAGGGAGAGAAAGAAAAAGAAGAAAGAAAGAGAAGGATTGAAAGAGAGAAGGAGAGAGTGATGTGAGGAGAGTGATGAGGATGGGCCCCCAAGGGGGCACAGGTGGTTGGGGGGAAAACGAGAAAAGGGGAAAGAAAGAATAAAAAGGCAAGAAAGGGGGAAAAAGCAATATTATTATTATTATTATATTATCGAAAAATATCAACAAATTCAGGAAAATTTTCAAAAATACTAAGAGGTAGAAAACATCATCCTGGGAAGTAATATGAAATCGGTTTTCAGAAATTAAATCTCATTTTCAAATTAAAAATCCTGGAATCGACCTGTGATACCGGCTAACACCAAATCCGGTCGAGTTTTGATTATGTAAAAAAATCTCCAAAAATATATTAAAGTATAAATATGATTCTAAGAGATAATATGAAAGTGAATTTTAGAAGCTAAACTCCGTTTGTAAATTAAAAAAAACTAGGATTGACTAGCGATACCGATCGACACCGATTTTGAAGATTTCACAGAATAATTTGGAAAATTTCAGAAAATCATGAAAATCTAAAATATTAAAAAATAACATTTGAAACTGAAATCGGTCAAATATGACTACCGAAAAATCCAAATCGAGCAATACATTGGATCGGATCCCCGGTTCAGATCAGGGCTGACTCCGAGTCCATGAATCTGGATTCAATATAAAACAATCACATAAATAATCATAAAATAAAAACAAATACGGGAAGTAAATAAAAAATTATGATCAAAACATCAGAACACGTATCTAAGTACGTATTCCGGGAATGGGGTGTTACAGATACATGTGTTATCAAGCATGTGTAAATGAACAATAAAGCAATGCCAGATATAAAAAGGGTAGAGTTTAGAGAGAGCCAAACCAAACACAAGGATATGTTTCGAGATTTGAGCACCAAGCCCTACGTCACTGCCTTCACCGCATGAAGTATTTCTACTATCTCCACTAAGAAACTCCACAAAGAATACAAACCCAATCTTCTACACAAGAGGGGCACAAAGCCAAGGTACAAAGCCTAAGCAATCACCTCTACACAAGAGGAAGGCATAATGCCAAAACACAAAACAAAAGAGAACGTTACAACGTTGTGATAACAAAGACCACAAACAACCCTCTCACAATACAAGATTTTAGAGGATAGATTTTGCAATGAATAGCTCAAAATTGTGAGAAAACAAGGATTTTGAAATGAAAACATAAAAAAAAAACATTAGGGAAAACTTCTTGAATGATATAAAAATTTGAAACTTGAAACTTGAATTTTACAAAACTAGTTTTCTATGATTTTCCAAAACTTTGAAATCAAATAGAGATATGAATTTTTAGATCAAAACTCTTTAAAAAGTTGTTGGAAAACCCTGTTGAAGGTAAAAATTAGTTCTTGATAATCTTGAGGGAAAAAACCCAAAAGAAACCACTATATATAGCCCAAATTTAAAACTAGTCATTAGGCTTAAACCCAGGCAAGATTGGCCTTGTGGTCGACCGGCCGACTGGCCTTTCTGTCAATCGGCCGGTCGACCTCCCAACGGTTATATTTTTAGTCGTTGGGTTTGTCGGTCAATCATCCAGTCGACCGGGAGAAATCCGAGAGCTCTGCAGTTTCAGTCGGTCGGTCGAACTCTACTGTGGTCAACCGTTCTATCGATCGAGCTCTAGTTTCTTGGATTTATGCACGTCTGTACACGTCAGTCAACCATGCTGCCAACCAGCAGAGCAAATGATCTCTGTCGTCGGTCGATGGGCTTTAGCCCAAAAAAATTATGATAAGTATTTTTTAAACATCTTTTTAAACCCAAATAAATTTAATAATTTCAATAAATTTCACAAAAATAAGTTCATATAAATACAATAGAGCTCAAATATGTGTGAACAAAAATCACAATATTTTACAAACATGTGAACTATTTTTGAGGTTTAGAAATTATCCTTAAAACAAGAATCGTATTTTCTAAAAACTAACTTTTAAATGAACCCGATTTTCGAAACAAATACAAAATAAGTTATTGAAACTCAATTTAAGCTCAATGTGTATAAATAGAATCCAATACGCATAAAATAATATATAGACTTATTTTTGATGAATTAAAATACATTTATTATTTTTCAAATACTACACTTTTAAATGAAAACTAATTTTTTAAAACTTTCACAAATACAAAACAAGTTGTTCAAACATATTTGAAGCTCTCAATAATGCATAGATATACAACCAAAATAATATGAACTTGTTTTTAATGAAATATGTTTTATAAACCAAAACACAAAACGTAAACCAGTTAAATCAAGACCAAACTTTTTTTGTGTGTGTGAGAGAGAGTAAGCTTAAGCAATCAAAGCTAATCTATTACATAAACCGGTTAAACCGAAACCAAACTTTTTTTGTGTGTGTGAGTAAGCTTGAGCAATCAAAACTAAACTATTCTTTATAAGAGATCTAAACTCACAACTCAAGACACAAATCTTCTTGTTGATCTTCTTCTCTAAGTAGACTTGATCCGAACTTGATCATTGAGTTACACTCCATCTTGAGTGCTTGATTTGATCTTTTGCCTTGAGCTCTTGAATTATCATGTGATAGTTTCAAAATTTGACTTTGAATTTTTTGTTGAAAGTTAAACACTAACTAAGATCTTGATCAATCTCTGAAACTTAATAAACAAAGGATCATTAATATCATAACTATTGTTTGGTGGAGGAAAAATTGAAGATCGGGACGTAAATTCTTTATTTGATAGTAAAGAAAGTTACAACGGATCAATAATCCTCTAACAAGAGAGGGAAGATATTCACGCTTGAATCTCCCCTTTGTTTAGTGCTGGGTTCTTGATGTGGCGATGGAAAGTGAATCTTATTTTCCGTTGACCAGGTAAACGTCGGGACCTCTTGGGAATGCTCTCTTTGGATAGTGGACGAAATAACACAGCTCATAACTACCAAGAATCTCAAAGAGATTGTAGGTAGCAAACGAACTTGTACCCAGCAAGCCTTAGAAGAGTTGAAACTCTCTCTTTTTTCCCCTCTATCTGTCTCCTCCCTACAGCAAACTGGGCTATTTATAGAGGTTTCAGGGGGTGAACTTATCTCCTAAAAATACTCCATAATGGGGGTTAACTCCCTCACTACGTGGGCAATAAGTGACCCAGTAATGAGGGCAGTTATAACTGAGATGCGAGTTTCAAGCCTCGCATCTTGCTACTGCAATAATGCTGAGACGCGGGTTTCAACCCTCGCGTCTTGGTCCTTGCAGTGCTGCTGAGACGCGGGTTTCAACCCTCGCATCTTGGTGGTGATGATAGTCTTTCGTCTGGAGTTTGAATTCTACTTTTTGATGACTTATCTCTAGTGATTTTTAGACATGCTACAGAACCCCCTCCAAAGTTTTCGATATTTCGCGGTTGACTGGGACGGATTCCGAAATACTTTAGACTCTGGCTGAATTCATACTTCTCATGATTGGACTGACAATCATTTGAGATACCCTGAGCTTGATCTTATCTGGAGTAGGGTCTTTGTGAGTGTACTGTAAACCCATTGAAGCCATCAGAAATGATCATGGCGAGTGTCTAGATACGCAGTCCAAACCTCCTCATTGCTCTGAGCTAGTTGTTGGTGTACTTTAAACCAGGAGTGAATAGTCATCTACTTGTACCAGTGTACTGTTGAACTAATTCGCAGAAGCAAAGACTGAATGCAAGTCTTGTAGACGCAGGGGTCATATTGCTTTAAAAGGACACAGTCCTCGCATGGAGTGGGGACTCATCTATTAGTTTGCTGAAGAAACGCGACTCTTGGAGGAAAGCGATATTTGAGATGAAGACGCAGCTCTCAACCTGTTTAATTAGGCGCAGCCTTGGCCTTGCTGAAGAGGTGCGACCTTCGAGGGGACGCGATTTTTGTTGAATCCGTGTTTTGTGCGCGTTGCCATCTGTCCGGTAAAATTGAGGGGACATCTTTCCTTTGGTACGCGAATTTTGCATTGCATTTAATATGCACGCCACGCGTCGGGCGGGGATTAGGCCTCGAGCCAAGCGTCGCGTATCTTTGGGGATCTCTGTACCTATAAATGATAATAGTCTTTCAAGAGTCATCATTAGACTCTTCTTCTTCGCCGAGCATTACATTTAGGGTTAAGAAAAGTTTGAAGCTTTTTCCATTTTCACCGTCTTTGATACTGATTTTATGGTCGAAATGGCACCAAAAGCTAAGCATGTGACATCGTCCTCGAGCACTGCTGCTCCTGAGACTCCGATGGGCGTTTCTTCCATGCAAGAGGACCCTATTTTAGGTAGTAAAACTATCTAATTTGGTTTTCACCATTGAAGGGGCTTAAAGAGTTCTTTTAACTCTTAAGTCTCTTTTAAATGTGAACCGCCAACGCGGGCTCATGCCCGTGTTTGATCTTCAAGCGCGGTTCTTGCGTTGATAGACAAGATGCAGGTTTAACGACCTCTGCATTTTTGCTTTATCAACTTGAGTCTGTATCGTTTGTTAAACGCAGGACCTCATTGAGCCTTGCGTTTCAGACTCAATGCTCAGAATATTTCTAAGTGTGGGGAGTTTAGACGCAGACTTCTTACAATTCTTACGTCTTGTAAGATCAGACACAAGTTTTAATGAATCTCGCGTCTGAGTCCGATACTTAGAAATTTTTCTAAGTTCTGGATTTTGAAATGCGGGCTTCATGCAAGCCTCGCGTTCTTTGAGTCTGGACGCAGATTTTGATGATCTCTGCGTCTGGATTTACTCCTGCATTTGAATTTCAGATACTTAGTCATTTTCTCTCAGATTTTTGACCAAGTGTTGTTCTCTTTGCAGTACGATACTCCTCCAACCCATTGGCCAAAAAGTGTCATTTTGGGCACGTAGGTGGCGCCAATAGAAATCTGACCTTCGTGCTTCAGAAAATCGCTCCTTTGACTACTGGTTAGTCGAAGGAGTGAAAGGAGAGGATCTCCAAGGCCAGTATGGTGACCCTCCGGGAGATTATCTCTGATGGACTGTTTGAGACGGATTCTCGTACTCCATTATGGAAGCTTGTTTTCCTCTTTGGTGACGACATTGACAAAGAACGATAAGGATCCTACATGATGGGGATTATAAGTGGCTCCGTCAGATAAGGGGCAGGAGGTTCTTTCTTCCTAATATGGAGAGGATGTATCCCTTATCCTATCTACAACACATGTCTGTTCATCGTGCGATGGATTAGGATCTTTCCCGATTTGTCTCCGATGTCTCTCTTGGCAGATTAGGTGCCAAAGAAATACACTCTGCTGGCCATGGGAAAGAGGTCTTTGGTTTTTTTCCCGGATTAGTCAAATCTGAATATCCGAGAGGAGAAACCCCATAGCTTGGCACCACCTTCATCAACCAGTTCATGAAAGTTAGGGGTGATTTTCCTGTCGACTTCCGTCCGCTCGGGTGGGTTCATTCTACCAACAGATCCTGGTGGGGTAGGATGGTTGGATTTGTCCTTGTCGAACTTGGAGCTTTGCTGCAACAGGTGGGTTATACTACTCGGGCAGGGCTGTACAGTATGGCCTCCAGCAAAGTTCTCACAATTTTTATGGTGTCCTGGAGCAGTATAATCCTTTGACAGGCACCTTTTTTACTCCAGTCGGAGAGATGTGGCTCGCTCTTCATGAACTGTATGAAGTTTCGGGGCTTGTTATGGGAGATGCCCCTTATGAAGAATACGTCCCGACTTCGAGGAGCTTCATCTTCTGAAGAAAGAGGATCTTCAGGTATATGAGACGTATTAGAAAGTGCTGTGCCACTTCCACATCTGCGGCCAAATATCATCCTGGAGGAATAGGGGTGTCAAGCAGATGTCCTGGGTGAGCTATCTGTGCAATGGCATAAATGAGATGGATAGCCCGGTGACCAGCTTGGCCCCTTGCACTGACGAGAAAATTGCTGAATGGATCGATTCCTCTGCAAGCTCTTACACCACTGAGTCGAATGAGGACACTTTCAGACCTGATACGCTCTTTGAAAGTTTTCACCACCAGGCCGAGTTCCTATTTCTGACCGGGCCCTATTGGCGAGCTTCTTCATGCTATGGTTGAAGCGTTGTGTGGTGCCAACACTGCCACATGAAGTAATTGTTGCTGATGTGGTGTACCCGGCGATTTTGCTCGCCTACGAAAAGTCTATCACCCTCCTTCCTGCAATGGTGGCTAGAATTCAAAGTGAGTTACGGGCTCTAGATAAAAGCCTGTGCCAAGTGGAGGCCATTGTCGACTCCGAGGACAGGCCAGAGATTGATTTAAAGGGAAGGCCAAGAGTGAAGACCCCTAACTCCAGGATCGAGCTCCCATATATGTATCTGATGGCTTGGTATGTTATGCACTGCCCTTCACTGATGACTGCCTCTGTCTGCAGGGTTTGTTCCTTTTGTGCAGAAGCTGGAGAATTCGAGCTGGTCCAACTATTACATGTTCTTTGTTCGGAAGTGTATTTTGAATGCTTCGAACTATCAGCTCGGCCGTTGCTTCCCCGAGATTGCTGGTGCATCTTACGGAGATAAATTCGCTGACCTTGCGGGACCAGATGACTTCACAAGGCTGCCATCGAAAGTCTTCTGGTGGCTGATTAATATTCGGCCTAGATATTTGATTTTCCAGCAAGAGAATTCATGTATGATTAAGCCTTACATGCCGAGTCGTTTTCCTCAACAGTTCGGCTATGATCAACTGTATATCGGCAACCCCAATGCTGACCTCTCCTTCAGCGGAAATTTATTTGAAGGTGCCTGGGCATGGTACTACAGCATGGCTGGTAGGACAAAAGCTATTTTCAGCCTTCCTCACAAGACGCCTAATTGTTATACCAGCCTCAGTTTCTGCACCTAGTACTCTCTGGCTAGTAGAATGCCTGGATTCGGAATAAATACCTCTTGCATTAAGAGCATCAAAGTGTCTTATAAGGACAAGTTGGAGTCCAACAAACGTATGCGAGGTATGAACGAATATCAGGCAGCCGAGAAGGAAACAGGAGGGGAAGCAAGGACGGGACCAACGGCAGCAGGACCCAAGGGGCAGTCCGTTAAAAAGAGTCGGCAGGCTGTGTCCAAACGTTCCCACAGTTCTGCTTCCAAGGGCGAGCCTATCCCAAAGAAAGCTAAGAGGGAATCAGAGGCTGAAGCTTCAATGCCTAAGGTAGTTTCTTTTTGTGTTGAGGAGCAGAGGGAGGAAGAGGAAGATGAAGAGGAGGTCCCCATTCTTCGTCCTCGCGGTCTACGCAGCTGGGGCCCCGTGATCTTGGAAGAGAGGAAACTTGCGGGTGAACCCGTCATGGCTGAAAAGGTCGAGCGACCCGAAGTTGACTTGGTGGGGATGGATGATGTTGAGATTCCGGGGGTCTCAACTCAGTCTGGGCCTTCTTCAGTTCATGAGAGAAGGGTTGAGGTACAACAGCCTGGGTCTCCCAGTGTATTGATACCCACCTCGCGGGTTGTCGATCCCAGCCCTACTACTGGGGTACTCAGTGGTAAGATCTCGATTGCTGAGACCTCTTGTGTTGAACTGTCATCTTCATTGTCCGAAGAACATGAATATTATTCTGGCGACGAAGTCAATTTTGGCGATGAACCCGCTCTTCCTGATACGAGCAAATTCTCACATATCTCGGAGGAAGAGATACGGGGATGTGACCCTGTGACAATTTCGCCGATAGCAATGATTGCTGCTACTAAAGGTATTTTCTTTGTCTTCTTGAACCGGTTCCTCATCAAGTTAGGGAAGAGTTCGGACATTTCCTTTTGATTTTCTTTTACAGGGCTGACTGTTGATAGTGAAGTCACAACTTCTTCTCATATTGAGGAGATGATCCAAGAGATAGCCCAGCAGGAGGGCCTTGAGGCTCCTGTTACCGAAATGCCTCAAGAGAGTGCAACCGTCAAGGTCAGGGAGGCCTCAACCCCACATGACCTATCCAGGAATTCGCCATCTTCAGATCCTCAACTTGGTAAAAGAATATTAACGTATTAGATGTTTCCTTTTTTATTGTTATCACTGACATTTTAATGGTGTGGTTTGCAGAGAGCACTGGGTAGCTCAAGTAGAGGATCCTGCAGCAAGCAATGGCGTAGAAGATAGTACAGTTCTAACTTCGGCTGGGGAACCAACGCCGTAGGGTTTGCTGTTGCTTCTGTTGCAGTGGAAGCTGCTATGACAATAACTGTCCCGGAGGTATCAGTGACTACCTCAGTATCTGACGAACCTATCGTCGGCCTCACCCCTGCGCAAGTTGAACTGGTTCCCGTCTCTCATACTGTCATGGAAATAGGGTCCGGGAGTACATTAGCAAGGTTATCTCCAACTAACGACATCATGGAAGAGCTAGCACGTCAAATGGTGCAACAATTTTTGCTTCCATGAGATCTTGTGTTGACCTGATCCTTTCTGGGGGCAATTCTTTCGAGTTTGCCCGAATACTTCTCGAAAATCAGATCAAGAACATTGGTCATACTGGGAGTCCTTCGCAGGCTAGGGCATGCCTGATGCTGGTTGAGAAGCTGGGGAACCACCTGAAGGAGCTCAAGACTCTGGAGAATGCTAGCTCATTAGATGAGGCTCGGACAACACTGAGTAAGCTTCTTACCGCTCAAGAACATGAGCGAAAGGAGATGGAGGAACAAATAGCTGAAGAGGCCCGCCATCTCTAGCATTTTCAAGCTGACCACCAAAGACTAATTGACGATTTCAAGGAATTTGAAATTGTCATGCAGAGTGCAGAGCAGGTTATTGCCACTGCTCGAGTTACCATTGCCAGGGCGCAAGCCTTGATCGAGACCAATAAGTAGAAACTTGTCGCTGCTAGCAAAAGCTGAAGGAGCTGGAAACTACCAGGACACAGGTTGAAAAAAACCTCTCTGCTCGTTCCTCCAGATTGGAGCCTCTTCAGGCGCAACTGGCTACGAAGAGATTTTTGTCTGAGGAGGAGCTGCGGGTCCAAGCTCTGGTGGAGGCTGAAAGAGCACGCCAGCACGAGATGCATCGCCTCCGGGAAAAAATCTGTTCTTTGGCGAAGTAGGATTATTAACCTTCTTCTTCTTTTTGTATTGTTCACCCCTTTTTTTTGCAACACTCCATTTGTCAAGAGTGTCTGCATTACTTTTATCATTTTTGAATCAAATAATAAAAGTCTTCAAAGTTTTGTTTCATCTTATTCTTTCAAATTCCTTGCTGGCTATAGATGAACTCAACTGTAATTCTTGACTATTTGTGAAAACGTAGTCTTTAGTTGACCATGAATAAATAACTCAGGCTGAACTGAGTTCTTGAGCGAGACGCGGCTCTCATTTGTAGTGGAGACGCGATTCTGGAAAACGCGACTTTGACTCGCTAACAGAGACGCCGTTCAAGCTCACCAAGGAAGACGCGCGAAATTTTCATTTTGATAAAGACGCGGCTCTGGCTTAAAGACAAAAGGGCGTTATTCTGAGATGCAAATTTGTGTTCTTCAGTAAAGGGAACGTGGCTGTTGGACGCGGAAAACTGTAAAAGCGGACTGGAGCAACTTTTCCTTGAATCAGATGAAAAATTACAACAGGCTAATCTTTCGGTTACAAGGGAGGGAGAATATTGAATCTTGAATTCCCCCTTTGTTTAGTGCTGGGTTCTTCGTGTGGCGGTGGAGAGTGAATCTTGTTCTCCGTTGACCAGATGACCGTCAGTACCGTCGAGGGATCTTCTCCTTGGTAGGTAGAAGGAGTAACTCAGCCCCATCCACCAAAACTCTAAAAGCGAAGGTAGGCGAAGAGCAACTTGTACGCAGCAAGCTGGCTTGAAGAGTCGAGCTCTCTCTCTCTGTTGATGATCTCTCCTTTTTCTTTTCGAAAAAAATCCCCCTCTTCAATAGTGACGGGACTATTTATAGGGTTTTTAGGGGGTGATCGTGCCCCCTAAAAGTGCTCCACGATGAGGGCCAACTTTCCCGCTACATGGGCGGTGGATGGCGCCATAATCGGGGTGGTTACAACCAAGGTGTGGGCACCTTGTTGCTGAGACGCGGGCGTTGAGCCAACGCGCCTTGATGCTGAGACGCGGGCGTTGAGCCAACGCGCCTTGATGCAGAGACGCGGGTTTGGACTTTCGCGTCTTGATTGTCACATTTAGCCTTGCGCCTGGATCTTGGATCTCTGCGTTTTGGTGGCTTGTCTTGGTGATTTTTAGACAGCCTACAGAACCCCCTCCAAAGTTTTCGATATTCCGCAGTTAACTGGGACGGATTTCGAAATACTTTGGACTTTAGCTGAGTTCGCCTTCATGACTAGACTGTTGATGCTCGGGTTTAATCTTATCTGGAGTTGGTCTTCGTGAGTGTACTGTTGAACTCTTTGAAGCCCCCAGAGTTGATCATGTTGAGTGTCTAGATGTACAGTCTAAACCTCCCCGATTGCTTTTAGTCTGTCACTGGCGCGCTTTAAGCCAGGAGTGGTTGGTCGTCTGCTTGCGTCAGTGTACTGTTGAACTGATTTTGCAGAAGCAGGAGGCCGAACGCAGTTCTTTTTCAAAAAGCGGAGATGGTACTGCTGTAAAGACGCGATTTCTGTAAAGTGCGTCCTTTGGCAATGGAGACGCGACTGATCTTCATAAGGCAGACGCGATGTTCAGCTGAAGACGCGAACTTCGGAGAGACGCATCTTTTGAATATAGACGCGATTGTCTGGGCGCATTTATGGCGATGCTGACGGGGCATATCTATCGAAGAGACATGGCCGTCGGGTGCGAGTCCGTGCCACGTCATGATTGCTCTGCCAGTTGGCCTGGGGAACCGACGGGATTTCGCCTTTTGGCGCACGGATTTCCTGGCACATTAAATGATCCGTGCCATGTGTCGAGCGACGATTCACTGCCGAGTCGTGGCGCATGATCTTCTCTGTGCGTTAAAGTGATTTTGTTCCACGCGTCGAACGGAGATTCGCCGCAGAATTCATCGGGCCATACGCCGCGTATCTTCGCGAATCCTTGTGCTTATAAAAGGCCACAGTTGGGAAGATTCCTCTTCTTCTCCGAACGCACTCGCTGATAAGATTAAGAAAGAGAACTTCCTCTTCAGTTCATCTGTTTGAACCTCGGATCGAATTGGCCATGGCTCCCAAGACCAAGCCGATTGCTTCTTCTTCAAAGGCGACCGTCGCCGAGGCCGGAGGGGCAGCTCCTCCTCTGCGCAGGATGTTGTTCTCCAAGGTCTCCAAGGTAAATGCCTTTTAGGCGGAAGTTTCGCCATTAAAGGAAGTTCAAAGAACCTTTAAGAACCCTTAACACACGAATTTAAATCGTGTTTGATTCCCAGACGCAGTCTTTGGGTTGATAACCATGACGCGGGTTTGGACCCTCGCGCCATTGGGTCCTGCACTTCAGATTCTTCACTTAGAATATTTTCTAATTGTGAAGGGTTCAGACGCGGACTTAGTTTACAGAACGCGGATTTGATTCTTGTGTTCTGTTTCATCAGCTGTTGATTTTGATGAATCTGGCACCCGAGTCCAAGCATTTTGACATCTGGGGATGTGAAAGGAAGGGAGTTACCCTCCTTAACTTCTGGCGATTATGGTGATGGAAGGGTTAAGGTGGATAACTCCCTTCTTTTCGCACCCCAGAAGTGACATCAAGGAGAATGTTGTGGAGACGCCGATCCTGCAGGTCTGGACGCGGATTTGATAATTCCTGCGTCCAGTGCCTCTTCTGCGTGGATGCGCAGGTCTGGACGCGGATTTGATAATTCCTGCGTCTAGTGTCTCTTCTGCGTGGATGCGCAGGTCTGGACGCGGATTCCTGCGCCCAGTGTCTCTTCTGCGTTCGGATTATGAACACTTAGCATTTTTTTTTTTGATAGAGTATCTAACTACGTGTCCTTTTCTTTTTGCAGCGCCAAACCCTGCTACTTCACTCGCCAAGAAGCGCCATTTTGGACATGTAGGGGGTGCTGACCGGGATTTGACCTTTGTGTTACAAAGGACTGTTCCTGTGACAGCTGATAAGTCGCAGGCTCGTGGGGAGAGGCTCTCAAATGTTGACATGAGGACTCTTCGGGTGCTTATGACTGATGCAGCATTTGCAACGGATGCTGGCATCAAACTGGAGAAGCCTGCTTCTTCTTCGGAGATCGTATCCACGATGGCGGCCATAGCGTATATGACGGGACTTACAAATGGCTCCGTCAAATAAGGGGTGGAAGATTCTTTCTTCCGAACATGGAGAGGATGTTCCCGCTGTCCTACTTCCAGCACATGTCTGTCCCTCGGAAGATAGAATGGGACCTCTCTTGATATGTCCCTGAGATTACTCTCGGTGATTTGGGCTCCCACAAAGTGTACCGTCATGATAGCCATGACAGGTCAGTTATCGGCCTTTTCCCTGGGTCGCGCAAGTCTGATGTTCCGGCTGGGGAGATACCACAACTTGGCACTACCTTCCTCAACGCATTCATGGAAGCGGAGGGTGATTATCCCGTTGGGTTCCGTGCGCCGGGGTGGGTCCATTCCACGGAGAACTATTGGTGGGGTAGGATGGTCGGCTTTGTCCTCACCGAGCTCGGGGATCTGCTAAAGCGTGTGGGACTGTACCCAGCGGTCAGAGCCGTGCAGTGGGGGATCCCTCAAAGCTCTCAGAACTTCTTCGGGATTCTAGAGCGTTATAATTCTTTGACGGGGACGTTCTTCACTCCGGTCGGGGAGATGGGCCTTGCTCTGCACGAGCTGCATGAGGTCTCGGGGCTGTCGACAGGGGACATTCCCTATGAGGAATATGTCCCAATCACGGTGGAGCTTCACCATTTGAAGGAGGAGTTTCCCCTCATATATGAGACCTACTGGGAAGTGCTATGTCACTTCCACATTTGCGGCCAGATAACCAAATGGCGGTCGCAGGGAGTCAAGCAACTGTCTTGGGCCAGTTACTTGTTCAACAACGTCAATACCAAAGACCATCGGATAACTCGATTGGCTCCCAGCTCCGACAGGGAGGTTGAAGACAGGATCGACCAGGCTTCTGACAGTTTCTACACCACGGAGTCGAATGAGGACGGTTTCGACGCTGACTTGGTTTTTGAGAGCTTTCACCATCAAGCCCGGACCCCTATCTCCGATCGGGCGCTGTTGGCGGGCTTTCTGATGCTGTGGCTGAAGCGCTGTGTGGTGCCCACGCTGCCACATGAAGTCATTGTTGCTGACGTGGTGTACCCGGCGGTGTTCCTGGCTCATGGCAACCCCATAGCCCTTCTCCCGGCCGTAGCGGCTGGTATTCAGAGCGGGCTGCGGGCGCTCACTAAAAGTTTCTGCGAGCCACCGAAAACTGCAGACTCCGAGGGAAAGCCGTATGTTGACTCAGAGGGGAGTCCGACGGTGAAGCGTCCCAACCCTCGTGTCGAGCTGCCTTACACGTACCTCATGGCTTGGTACGTAATGCATTGCCCTTCCTTGATGACGGCGGTGCGGTGGAGGGAGAGTTCTGTCCCTTTTGTACAGCGATTGGAGGGTTCAAAATGGCGTGATCCTTATATATATTACGTCCGGAAGTGCCTTTCAGACCCTGCGAACTACCAGCTCAATCGCTGCCTCCCCCAGATCCCTGGTGCATCTCTCGGGGATCTACTTGTTGATTCTGTCGGCCCAGATGACTTCACGAGGTTATCCGCGGGAGCCTTCTGGTGGTTGCTCAATATCCGGCCCGGATATGTGCTTTTCCGACAAGGGACGTCATGCACCATTGAGCCGTACATGCCGAATCGCTTCGCTCGACAGTTCGGCTATGACCAGCTCTATGTCGGGAACCCCAATGCTCGACTCACCTTCGAAGGGAACCTGTTCGAGGGTGCCCGGGCCTGGTACTATAGTGTGGCTGGAGGGACGGGAGTAACTTTCCGTCTACCTCTCGAAGGGCCCAAGTGCCGTACGAGCTTCAGCTTCTGCACTTGGTACTCCCAGGCCATCCAAACACCAGACTTTTTTCTGGCGTCTTCATGCATCGAGAGCATCAATGCAAGTCTCGAGGCAAGGACGGATTGTAGTAAACCGACGAAACTCGTGGAACAGTACCTGAAGGCCCAAAAGGAGGTTGGGCGAAGAATGAGAAGGGAGCCACGAGCCATGGAACCACGACCACCAAGGGCGGAGCCACAAGCGACTAGGGCAGAGCCGCAAGCAACTAAGTCTCGACAGGCGGTGAGCAAGCGTCGTCAAGGCTCTACTCCCACTGCTGAACCCGCTCCGAAGAAGGTTCGAAGGGACTTGACAACCGAAGTCTCTCGACCCGAAGACGTCCCTGCTGTCGTTGAGCCACTGAGGGAAGAAGACATAGCTGAAGAGGATATTCCTTTAGTCCGTCCCCCTAGGTCGAGCAGCAAAGACCGTAGGTCTGTGGAGGAAGGGGAGCTCGTCGACAGAGCCATCTCCGCTGATGAGGATGAGCAGCTAGAGGTCGACATCATGAGTGGAGGAGATGTCGATATTCCGGGGGTTTCGGTTCAACCGGGTCTTCACCTGCTTGTGAAGGGAGAGATGAGGCACAACAACCTGGGTCTCCTTCTGTCTTCATTTCCAGTCCTCGGACGGCTGACCCCAGCCCTACCACTGGGGTAATTGGAGGCAAGGCTCCGGTTGCAGAGTTTCCTCGCGTTGAACTGTCTTCTTCCTCGTACTCAGGGGAAAGCGAGTTTGAAGACAAGGTCGACTACGGTGATGAACCCACCCTTCCTGATCCGAGCAAGTTCTCCCATATCTCGGAGGAAGAAATGTACGGGGGGGGAACCGTTGACGGCGCCATCACCGTTGGCGACAGTTGTTCCCATTACAGGTATTTTCACTCGATTTCCTCTTTGGTTTTGAAGAAGGTGTCTTAACCTTCTTCTTTTACGCTGTAGGGTTGGCTGAGGATGCCGAGACTACAACCTCCTTGCATGTCGAGGAGATGGTAAAAGAGGTGACCCAGCTCGAAGGAGTTGAGGCTTCAGTTGGCGAGACAACTTCGGAGGGGGCGACTGCGGAAACTAGGGAGCCCTCCGCTTTGCCGGAAAAGGAGGTACCCACTGAGGCTGGGGAAGCTCTCATTCTGCAGGATTCACCCAAGGGTTCGCTATCCCTGGACCTCTCAGGTGGTAAGGAAGTTTTGATATTTTGAATGTTTCGCTTTTCACCTGTGGCTAATGTTGCGGTCATTTGCAGAGAGAACTAAGGGGGCTCAGGTCTCGGCTGAAGTTCCTGAGGAGGAGGTTCCTGCAGAGATAGCACCTCTGAAAACGCCCGAGGCTACTTCTGCTCTAGTCGTATCGGTGGTCAGCACAACTCTTGTGCGAGAAGATCCGCCTTATATCCCTTATCCCGTGACAGAAAAGGGGTCAGAAGCTTCCCAGGCGGTGACGATATGGGGGAACTGGCACGCCAGATGGTGCAACAATTCTTTACTTCGATGGGATCATGTATTGATCTCATCTTACGTGAAAGCAGCTCCTTCAATTTTGCCCGGACGCTTCTCAGAAATCTGGCCGAGAACGTCGAATTAACCGGAGGCCCCTCACTTGCCCAGGCGTGTCTGCGGGTGGTGGAGCAACTGGGAGACGACTTGCACGAGCTGAAGTCTTTGGAAAATGCCAGCTCTTCTAGTGAAGCCCAGGCCACTCTAAACCGGCTCTTAGCTGTTCAAGAACTAGAGCGACAGGAGGCAGAGGCACAAATAGATGCAGAGATCCGCAGCCTCGAATATTCCTAGGCTGAATGCCAGAAACTAACTGACGATTCAAGGGAATCTGAGATTGTCATGCAGAGCACGGAACACGTCATCATCAGTGCTCGGGACACCATTGCCAAGGCTCGGGACACCATTGCCAAGGCGGAAGCTGTGCTTGCGATCAATGAGAAGAAGCTTGTTACCATCAAAGAGGAGCTTGCGGAGCAACAGGCTGCTAAGGCGCGAGCTGAAGAGAGTCTGTCTCTGCATTCTTCCAGGGTGGAATCTCTGCGAGCGCAGCTGGCTGTAAAACCCTTCCTATCTGAAGAGGAGCTGCGGGTCCAAGCCCTGATGGAGGCTGAGAAGGCACGTCAGATCAAGATGCATCATCTCAGGGAGCAAATCCGTTCCTTGGCGAACCAGGACATTTAGCCTTCTTTTCTTTTTTTTTTTAAGAAAAGAACACTCTATTTATCAGAGTGTTTGTATCCACTTTTGATATAAAAAGGACATTTTTTTGTTCCATCTTCTTTGTTTAGCTGTGGATGAATCCAACTTCTTGATCACTGGCTGTGAATACTGAACTTAGGTAAGACTAAGTTCTTTCAATGAAACGCAGCATCGACTCGCGGCCTCTGTTCACAGGGAGACGCGGGTATCAGTTCAGAAGAACTTGGGCAGAACAAGTTCTTTGGGCGAAACGCAGCGTCGATCCATAGGGAGACGCAGCCATGAGTTCAGAAGGACTTGGGCAGAACCAAGTTTTTTTTGATGAGACGCAGCGTCAATCCATAGGGAGACGCGGCCATGAGTTCGGAAGGACTTGGGCAGAACCAAGTTCTTTTGATGAGACGCAGCGTCAATCCATAAGGAGACGCGGCCATGAGTTCAGAAGAACTTAGGCAGAACCAAGTTCTTTTGATGAAACGCAGCGTCAATCCATAGGGAGACGCGGCCATGAGTTCAGAAGACGCGACATCCATCTGTAGGGAGAGACGTGAATCTGCTTCGCTAGGAAAGACGCGGATCAAGTAGACGCGAGGGACGCAGCCTTGTGCATTTTCCATTAATCCCAAAATGGACTAAGTGTTCTTCCTTTAAAAAGGACCCCGTTTGCTGAGGGGACGCGACTTTGCATCACGCGGACATTCCTCTAGGACGCGGGTGATCGTCATCCAATCTGGGGAGGGGACGCGAATTTGGATACGGTTCTTCAGTCTGCGTCTTGGTGTAACCTCCCAGGCGTTACATACAGCCTGTCATAAAGATTTGATGTGATCTTCAAATCTCTATTGATGATCGGGAATGCAGATTTTCCGCTGTTTCCCGAAGCGGTTATCCACGCGTCGGCTTCTTATTGGTCTTGAGCGCTAATTCCCTTTAATGAGAAACCGATGCGGGTGGTTGGAGATTGGCGCCTGCGACGGTTTTCGAAGCGGCGTTACACGCGTCAGTCCCTTAGTGGATCTTGACAATCGTGCGGTCATTAAGGCCGGCGGTTCAGATTAAGAGATCATTGATTGCAGTCATCGGGGGCTGCCTATAAATAGGGCGCACCCTCTCCCTTCAATCCAATCTTTGGACTGTTTTCTTTTTGAGAGCGAGCGCTCTGAGAACCTTCATCTTCTTCAGAGTGTTGTCTCCATGGATGAGGATGGCTCTGTGGATGAAGATGACCCAGGGCTTGTATGCTCCTGTTTGGTCTCTTCGGGGCAGAGTGTCTCTCTGATCATCTTGCACGTCCGCGTCTGGACGCGGAGAGCCCGACTCTTGGTAGAAGCCTTTGTTGGTACGCCGTCCCGATTAGCCATGATATTTTAATCTACCACGGCCTGTACCTTGGCATCATCATTATCTGGACCCCCTCACAAAGTCTGTGTTGGTACATTCCTTCTGGAATTCGCGCCACAGATTTAAACTTCTCTGGACGCGAGTGCAGGGGTCTTTGGCACTTGGCGCTGGCTTCGTTCACAAAGTTTGCGTTTCAAAGCCACTGTATTGGCGCGTTTTATGGCTACTGCCTTAGACGAATTCTAAAAAGGTTTCAGACCCGAGCCTTGCAACTCTTGTTCACTCAACAAGGAGATGGCAACTTTCGGCGTCTGTGCCTTTTTGGCGTCTGTGCTTTCGACTTGGGCGTAGAATGAGACCGCGTTTTGATTCGCGTTTGTCTCTGCTGACGCAGCAGTTTGGCTCACCGCGTGGGTCATTCCGCGTCTGCTTGGCCGACTGCGTGGATCATTCCCGCGTCTGCTTGGCTGACTGCGTGGATCATTCCCGCGTCTGCAGTCTGCATTTGTGACTTAGTTTTTCTCTGTTGAAGCATACTAAGTTGCAGATTGTTCTGATTCCTTTGTTTCATTTCTTGCAGGTAGACTTGCTGGTTTGCTGGGCCCCTGGAAGGATGCTTTGGCCGGCGAACTTGTTCGATGTTCACCTATAAGAGAGTATATTATGGTCCTCGTCACCTATAAGAGAGTATATTACATCTCTGACGAGGACCCAACCCTCGCCAAGGTCTCTTCTGATCTGCTTCACCATTCATGCCTGCTGGCAAGAGATGGTCAGGCTATGCATGACGGCGATGAGGGCTCCGGCGGTTGTGGTGGCGGACAAGATCCTCTTCCTCTCCCACTCCAGAAGTCACATCAAGGACAGTCTATGTCCGTTGGATGGCCTGCTAGGGAAAGGGACGCTCCTGAACGAAGGGTTGCAGGACTTTCTGTTGCCACCAGACCTCAAGAACACCATTGCTCTTAGCTTAGTCAGCTAGAGCGCTTTCGATGTTTACATCATGCATCGTGGTGTAACCAGCTTCTATTGTAGCCACAAAACATCGCGCACTTGGAACCAGACGCGACTTAGAAGGAGTGAGTGCAACCTCTAAGAGAGAGAGGGACTTCTTTGTACTCCTTAATTGTAACACTCAATCTTATTGTATAAGAGAGCGTTTTTACTGTAACACTCCATCTTATTGTATAAGAGAGCGTTTTGTATCACTTTCATATGTTCGGAAATAAATAAAAGTGACACTTTTCTTTTTGCCTCTTTCCTTGTCTTGAACTTTTTGTCTTAGACTGGTAGAAGCAAAGAATCTTTGACTTTGTTAAATTTATGATGATAATCTTAATAAGTCAAGATTCAAGAATTTTCACAATACTGTCAGAGGTGTAATGTTAACTTGACAGGGATGAAATAATTTTTGGTGGACCTGCCACTTTATAAGAGAAAGCGACAAGTAGAATTGGTACCCCCAGGGAGGGTGAACTTTTATCAAGTGTTTGAGATTAACTTGATTGAGCTCAACTGGGGATTTGAGGGAAATACTATTGATGGTGTAGTATTAACCTAACAATGTTTTTAGGTAGACTTGTTATTCGGCTAAAGAGAATAACAAGTGGGACTAGACTCGTGGGGAATCTAGGAAAGTTTGTTACCGTCAGAGGTGTGATATTAACTTAACGGGTTGAAAGTGGTCTTGTCAGAAGTGTAATGTTAACTTGACAAGGATGTGAGTCAGAGGTGTGATATTAACTTAACTCAGAAGTGTCACTGTCATAGGTGTAATGTTTAACTTGACAATGAGGAATGCTAGAGGTGTAATGTTGAACTTAGCATTGGTCATCTCGGCTTGGATAAGGAAGTCCGAGGGAAAGTCATGGCTATATGTGTATTGTTGAACTTAGCAATGACTTGGATACTAGAGGTGTGGTGTTAACTTAGCATCATCCATTTCAGCTTCGATATGGAAGTCTGAAGAAGAGTGACTGTCAGAGGTGTAATATTAAACCTGACAGAAACTTGATTACTGTTTAGAGGTGTGGTGTTGAACTTTAACAGCAATTTGTCAGAGGTGTGATGTTAACTTGACAAAGATTGACTCAAGATAAGAGCAATTTTGAGGACCTGTCATTCTATTGGTGAGAATTGACAAGTGAAAATTTGAAGTGCCAGAGGTGTAGTGTTAACTTGGCAAATTTGAAAATTTGGTACTCCGTGTAGAGTTGACAAGCAAAATTTGTACTCGACAAGGAATATTAAAAAGTTTCCATTACCAGAGGTGTAGTGTTAACTTAGTAATGGTTGTATTTTGTAGACCTACCATTCTGTGGATGAGAATTGGTAGGGGATTTTAGAGGAAAGAGTGGAGCCAAGTCCACTTAGGATTTTTAGCAAACCCCCAGCTATCAACGGATTTGAGGTGCCTTTACCAACTACCGTTTGAGTTGGGCTAGCCATGCTATTCCCCTCAGCATGATGAGTTGTCGAAGACTTATGTTGGGCTTAAAAGCCAACATTTTCCTCTATCCTTAGCCGTCGGAGGCGTCGGATGCTTTGATCAGAGGTGTACTTTTAACTTGATCGGCGGAAGGATACCATCTAGGGATAGTACTTCTTCAGGAACCTGCCGTTAATAGGCATCATGAGTGTATCGCCATTCGAGGTTATGAGGCGATATGATCCATTTGAGTAGACTGACTCTACTACAAATGGTCCTTCCCATTTGGGTTGGAATTTTCCTTTTGTCTTGTGCGTCATTACCATGGGTCTTCTGACGGCTAAGACTAGGTCGCCTTTCTTGAAAGTTCACACTTTAACTTTCTTGTTGAAGGCTCTGGTGATTCGAGCTTGGTAGAGCTCGATTTGCTGTTGGGCTTGCAGACGCTTGTCGTCTAAGGCCTCCAGTTCCTGGAGTCGCTGTCGATGCTTCTCCTCTGTCGTCATCTCCGCTGTCAAGGCGACGCGTAGAGATGGAATTTGGATCTCCAGGGGAAGCACGGCTTCACATCCGTATACCAAGGAAAATGGCGTGGCCTTAGTCGGGGTTCGCACAGTTGTGCGATAAGCCCATAAGCATTCTCCCAACTTGTCGTCCCAGTCTCGTTGACTTTTCGAGACGAACTTTTGAGAAGCTTACCAATAGTCTTGTTGAAAGCTTCTGCGAGGCCATTAGCGGCAGGATAGTATGCCGTTGAAGACACACTCTGGACTCTGAACTTAGCGCAGAATCTCTGGAATGCCTGGCTGATGAACTGGGGTCCATTGTCATGGACAATTCGCCGAGGTACGCCGAAACGGTAAATAACGTGATGTTTCACGAACTTGATCACGTTCGACGATTTCACCTCCTTCAAAGGAATGGCTTCGGCCCATTTGGAGAAGTAATCGGTTATTGCTAGAATGAACCGATGTCCCTTTGATGATGGTGGGCTGATAGGACCAACCACATCCATCCCCCACATCTCAAATGGCCATGTAGAGGTCGTAGAGTGGAGGTACCCTGGTGCTTGATGGATAAAATCTCCATGTATTTGGCAAGCGTGACATCTTTTGGCATAGGCGACGGCGTCAGCAACCATCTTGGGCCAATAGTAACCCAACCTTTGGAGTCGATGTGCCAATTTTGGGCCAGGTTGATGGGCTCCGCATGTACCGTCGTGGGCCTCTTTCAATACTTCCTGGGCCTCCTTTGGTGAGAGGCACCGGAGTAAGATCCCGTCATGCGATCGACGATACAATGTTCGTGTAATCGCATTATAGTAAAACTTAGGGGCTTTCCTTCGAATGGCAGTCGCCTCTTTGGCGTCCTCAGGCAGGATGCCGTACAAGACATAGTCGATGTAGGGGAATCGCCAGTCTTTAAGTTCTGGACCGGTTGATGCTTCAAGTGCTTCTTCGCAGTGACGACCTCCCGTTGACTCCTGATAATCCTCGAGAACATTTCTCGGGCAATACAGGTCGTGGCTGTAGACGAATATCTTCTCCATTGCTCCAGCTGGAAGAGCTAGGGAGGCAGCCAGGGATGCGAGTGCATCGGCGTGCGCATTTTGCCTGCGTGGTACATGGTCGATGTAGAAGCTTGTAAATCCCTCGGCCATGCGGATAGTTGCGTTGTAATAGGGTACTAAGTCTTCATGTCTGACTTCGTACTCCCCGCGAATTTGACTGACGATGAGTTTAGAGTCACCGTATGCCTCGAGATTTTTAACGCCAATCTCATCGGCGAGCTGCATCCCGATCAATAGAGCATTGTACTCCGCCACATTGTTGGAACAAGGCTCCGTTAGCGAGACAGCTCGGGGGATCACATAATTTTGTGGGGAGACAAGTACTGCTCCTACCCCCACCACTACGTGTCCCTTGGGGCTTGTCCTTGATGCACCGTCGAAGAAAAGTTGCCACACTTGACTTTCGAACGATGTCTGAGTCAGGTAGACTTCGGCCACTTCGTCTGGGAGATCCTCGTAGACTTTGGCTGCCCTCGGATCTGGGTGTTCAGCTAGGAAGTCTGCCACCGCTTGTCCCTTAATGGCTTTCTGCGGCAGAAAGTGCATATCATACTGGGATAGCAACATGGCCCACTTTGCCAGCCGGCCATTTAGTGAAGAAGGCTTTGTCATAAGTAACCTCAGGGGGTTGACTTTTGATATGACATTGATAGTCTGGCCTACCAGATAGTGTCGCATTTTCTGGATAGCGAACACCAGTGCCAAACATTCCTTCTCGATCGGGTTATACCGATGTTCGGCTCCGATCATTGTTCTACTTAGATAGTAGATTGCTTGCTCACGTCTCTGATCGTCATTCTGAGCTAGCAGAGCTCCCAAAGAATGATCCATCGCTCGGACGTACACCAGAAACGGCTTTCCGGATACTGGAGCTGCAAGGACTGGTGGTTGGGTGAGGTATTGCTTGATTTCCTCGAACGCTTGTTGGCAAGCGTCATCCCAAATGAATGAGACACCCTTCTTCATCAGCTTAGCGAAGGGTTGGCATCTTTCGGAGAGGTTTGAGATGAACCTGCGGATGTACGCCAATCGACCCTGTAAACCCCTGAGTTCCTTGAGGTTTCTCGGGGGTTGCATCTCCTGGATAGCGCGGATTTTTCCGGGTCCAAATAGATTCCTGTGGAAGTCACAACAAATCCTAGGAATTTGCCACTGGCTACCCCCAGGAAGGACTTGGTGGGATTCATCTTCAATTGATGAGCCCGCATGATGTTGAAGACCACCTTCAGATCAGCTATGTGATCTCCTTTAATACGACTTTTCACCGCAATGTCATCAACATAACATTCCACCGTTTTGCGTATTTGCTGATGGAAAATGGCATTCATGGCCCTTTGATAGGTTGCCCCTGCATTCTTCAGTCCGAAGGGCATGACGGTGTAGCAATACACTCCTAGGGGTGTCCTGAAGGAGGTGTGCTTTTCGTCGTCAGGATACATTTTGATTTGATTGTATCCTGAGAATCCGTCCATGAAGGACATTCGCTCGAATCCACAAGTATTGTCAATCATGACATCTGTGATCGGCAATGGGAATTCGTCCTTGGGGCAGGCCTCGTTTAGATCGCGGAAGTCGATGCAGATCCTGATCTTCCCGTTCTTCTTGGAAACGGGGACGATGTTGGCTACCCAGTCGGGATGTTATTCTTCCCTGATGAAGCCAGAATCAATAAGTTTTCTGACTTCTGATTGAATTGCCTCCATTATTTCTGGGCGAAACCGTCCTGTTGTTGTTGACAGGCTTTACGTCCGAATTGATGTTGAGGCGGTGCATGGCCACTTGAGGATCAAGTCCTGGCATGTCCTCATAATTCCAGGCGAAGACGTCTATATACTCTTGTACAAGAGATATTAAATCCTTCTTCTCCGATGGTGACAGGTTGTCACTTATGAAGATAGGCTTAGGGTTAGCCTCATCTTCTAGATTGATCTGAACAACCTTGTCTTCTGTGGGTGGCTCACGCTGTTCAAAGCGGGTATCCCAAAGAGCATTCAAATGTTTGATCCAAGGATCTGCATCTGTGAGGATCATTTCTTCATCTTCGTCCTCCAGGTGGCTTGTTGAAACCATGTTCACTGAAAGTTCCTTGAAGATGTTGCCGACACTGACATCTGACTCCCAAGATGATGTGTCTGAAGAGTGATCGTTGCTCGACGATTCTTGAGAATCGGAGACTGATGGGACCGGAGTTGATATATAGCCCAACCCTCGGTGCGTCCGATGATAATAATCGGGGGCCTTCCCTTTCGGCACAAAGGGTCGAAGTAACGTTCTCCTTCCTTTGCCAAAGTTCAACCCGGGTCTGTTGGTTAGATCATACCCCATGCATTTCATCATTTTGAGCGCTTTTGGTTCATAATGACTGAGCTGAGGGGATTCCTCCTCACTTTCCGAGTCTTCGCGGGGCATTGGCTCAGATGAGATTCGCCCAAAGAGAATTGGTTTTTGGCCTTTCCGTCTGGCTGGAACCATGAATATAGATTCTTGCGCATCACCATTATCCTGGTATGTCCCGAAAGATGATTTTACTGGTACATACAATGATGTCAAAGCATCCATTGCCGACCAGATATCATCGTCTACGTCGGTACTAGTATCCGACGGTATTGAATCGGATGCACACGCAGAAAAATACTCGAAGTCTAAATCTCATTAATATACCAACCGCCTGCATCGTCGGTGGTATTATCAACATCGAGCTTATTAGTGCTCTTTACAAGTGGTTCCAACTTCCACAGGCACTCTTCTTGCTCGGGCTCAGTGTCAGCCTCATTACCAGAGTCTCGCACCTCCAGTTGCGGGGTTTCATCCACCGGATCCTGATATAGGAGGGAGTCCGTGAAATAATTTCGACCCCCTTAAACGGATACCTTTCGGCAATCAACGTTTGCACCTTCCCACTCGCGTCAATATATTTCATGACTTGGTGAAGAGTAGAGGGAACGATGGAGTTGCGGTGAATCCATGGTCGTCCCAGCAGCAGATTGTAGGAAGTGTCGGCGTCGATGACGTAGCATGTCACCTCCGACTTGAGGCTCCCAATCTGGCACTTGAGCTTGATCTTCCCCATCGGACGGGTGCCGTTGGCATTGAACCCGTAGATGGTCGTCTGTGTAGGGCTCAGACGGTGGGTAGGGATGCCGAGGTGTTGCATGACTCGGCGGGGCATGATGCTCAATGCGGACCCTGGATCTACCTGAATGCGGTTCACCTCAGATGATCTGATATAACCTGTGAAGTACAGGGGTCGATCATGCTTCCCTTTGACCTGCATATCATCTGCCGTGAAGGTAATGCAGGGAGCATTCTGGGAGGTGTGGAGACAATTCTCTACATCTTCCTTCTTTGGCACCTGGGTCATAAAGACCTTAGCATTTGCCAGCGCTTCTTGTAGAGCCTCCCTGGTCGACTTTGATAGTCTTAGAAGCTCATACAGGGTGATCCGCGCCGGGATGTTGGCCAATTGAGCCAAGACATCAAAGCGGTAAGGCGTTGTGGATCCTTCCGCTATACCCTTTTGAAGGGCTCGAGAGAATCGAGTCTCTTTTTGTTTCTCCACCGGTGGCTTCGTGGAGGGCCTAGTTGGCTCTGCAGCCGGTTGTGGAGGGGCTACCGCCGTCTCGCCGTACTGTTTCAGGTATGCCTGTCCTGAACGGGTCCCGTTGTTGGCTGGTTGGGCTCTGCGGCCAAGACTATTGTTTCCTCTTCTGAATCAGTCAGTGAGGGAACATCATCCTCTGCTTCTCGGGAGGAAGCACATACCACATGACAGGACGAAGCTTTTGCCTTGCCTTTGGACTTCCTGTTGGTTACAGTAGTCCACTGCTGACTGTCTACTAGGTTAGGGTGGACCCACATAATTTCCCCTTGAGGCGTAGGGACGGGTACTAAGCCCTTCTCCTGCTGCTGGTGAGGGTCTGTGTTGACTATTCTCAGTTCTCCTCTTGGAATAGGTATCACCCCCGCAGGTGTTGGAGGTTGTCTCCGGAACTGGAGAACCGACGTCACATTAGCCATGACCTTCTTCTGCTCTGGTCGGAGCTTTAGCACTTCCGCGTTAATCAGGGCCTGAAGGATGTCCTTGAAGACGTAGCAGCTTTTGTAGGATGTCCCAACATCCTGTGGTACATGCAGTAGTTGGGATTGTCGGTCTTGCCGACTTCTTCCGGGCGCCTAATTTCAGGGAGCTTCAGTCGGTTGCTCTTGTTGAGTAGCTTGAAGAGCGAATCGACATGTTCCTCCTTGAAGGAATACTGCTTGTTGGCGCGGGGTTGGCTTGAAGAGCCACTCGCCTTGGCTGGTTGAGGTTGAAAAGTCACCTAGAGGGGGGTGAATAGGTGACAATGCTAATCTATGAACTAAATGCGGAATTTAAAAATTAATTGCAAATTACACTCAAGTGCTATCAACAAGTGATGCACACAACCAAGCCAAGCAAATATGAATGAGCAATGTAAATAAATGCAAGGGACAAAGTAAAGAGAGAGTAGAGAGAGCCAATGAGTCAAGCGCAAACACAAAGATATGTTATCGAGGTTCGAGCACCCAGCTCTACATCCCCGCCTTCGACACACGAAGGATTTCCACTAGCTCGTCCACCTAGGACCCTTTACAAGGAGTACCCAACACTCCTCTCTTTACAACCTCCTCCCTGAGGCAAACTCCAACAATCACAACCTCCTCCTTGAGGCAAATATACAAACCAATACAACAAACTCCCAATCACCAACCAATACAAGGATCACCTCTCAACTAGAGGGATACAACCCAAAGCACAAAGCTAAGAAAAGATTGGGTTACAACTTGGTGGTCACAACAACAACCACAAACAACTTCTTCTTCCACACAAATAACCTATAGATATAGATAGTAGATTTTTAGCTCAAGTGTGGAGAAAACCAAGGGATATGAAACCAGCAACTCAAAGAAAAACCTTGGGAAACAAATGAAATCAAGATATAGAAGTTCAAACAAAAGCTTTCCCAAAATCCCTTTTCTTTCGTTTTTCAAACCCTAATCAAAAACACAAAAGATTGTTCACTTTGAATCCAAAAACCTATTTTTTTCTTGCAGCAAAAACACAAGAGAGATAGAAAATTTTACCCCAAAAATTCTTAGAGAAAAACTCTCTCAAATGGGGTATTTATAGGCAATTTAGAAAATTAGCCGTTTATAGAATATTTGCCAGATTTACCCTGCCGGTCGACCGGCCCGGTCGACCGCCCAACGGTCAAATTCTGAACCGTTGTGGCTACCGGTCGACCTCCTCGGTCGACCGAGAATTCCTGAGAGCCAACAGCTCTCCGTCGGTCGACCGCTTCGGTCGACCGGATACAGAGTCAGCCAGCGTGCACGTATCCGTGCACGTCGGTCGACCGGAACGGTCGACTGGCTTCTTTGGTGCGGTCGACCGTACCAGTCGACCGGCCAAGCCTGGCAGACAAAAATCAGGTCTGAAATCTGGGGAAAAAAATATTATAATAAATCCCACAAAATCTCTAAAATTCCACAAAAATAGTTTTATCATTTTATATTGAAATACAAACTTGTGTTAAAAATCCTAACACAAATTTCAAACATATTTGACTATTTTTGTGTCATAGAAATTTTGCCAAAAACCAAAAACCGTATTTTCTAAAACCTTATATTTTGAATAGAAAATACACATTGTCTAAAACTTATCCATGATACAAAAATATGATATTTAAACACTTTGAAGCATATTGTATATGAATAGAAATTCAATATACAAGAAACATATATATATATATCATGATTTTTGTCATTAAGTCCAAAAATATGTTTTGTTGTAAATACCAAAACATAAAACACATGGAATAGATTATCAAACAAAGTTTGTCTAAACAATTGAAGCATGCATGTATATAGAACAAATCTAATATACATAAACCATGTAAACTTGTTTTGATAAAAAATCTATTCATGAAAACCAAGATCGGTTAAACCTAAAACCGAAAATCAAAACATGAAAGGTGTGTGTTGTGAACTTGAGCTTATCATACTATTCTAATCTTTACAATTAGGATCTAAACCTAAACTAAAACTATGGATACCTAAGTCTTCTTGTAGAGCGCAATCTCCAAGCTAGAGCGCAATCTCCAAGTAGGCTCGATCCAAAAACTCTTGATTCACCGAGCAAGTGCAATGTATGATCTTTGATGCGCGGGCTCTTGAATCAACATGTGCAAGCTTCCAATTCATCTTGTTGAAGCTAAACACCAACTAATATCTTGATTAATAAACTGAAACTAAAATCACAAGATAATTAGTACACATAACTACATGAGTTAATCATCATCAAAACTAGAGTGAAAGGCCTTTGGGCCAACAATCTCCCCTTTTTGATGATGACAAAACTCATGGAGTTATATATGCATGGATTAAAGTAAAGCTTCAAAGAAGCTCCCCCTTAACTCATGCATAGGAATAAACAAACAATAAGATGCATATAAACAGGGTTCTTGAAACAAAATGAATATGCATATGAAACATGCTATTGATTCCAATTCTAACAAAACAACTAAATTACCAAAACATGCTCTTGATACCAATGGATATTAATAAAAAAAACAAAACTCATAATGCTCTTGATTCCAATACCAATGGAGATGAAATGAACATAAAAACAAAACTCATAATGCTCTTGATTCCAATACCAATGGAGATGAAATGAACATAAAACTGAAAACTCATGCATATCAACTCCAATAAATCTTCTCCCCCTTTTTGTCAATCATCAACAAAGGGGTAAAAACAAAAAGATATGAATTCTTCTCCCCCTAAATATATGAAACAAAGAATAAACAAACTACTTCAAGGGGTGAAACCAAAAATGATACCAATTAAAAAAATGTCAAAGAAGTGCATTATGATATCAATAGAAAGTGATCATAAAAACATTTAAGAAATGATCCCAATTGAAAAACACATTGATACCAATTTGAGTGAACAAATGCATCTTGATACAATTGAAGATATATATATCTTTATAAGCATATGATACCAATTAAAAATCAATAATCATTCTTAAATCATTTTTTTTTCATAAAGTTAGGGAGTGGGAAACAAAACCAATGGTAAACTAAATATCAATTGAAAAATTGAAATGTGAGTTTTCTCCCCCTTTATGAAATACCAACTAAACATATGCTTAAGCTAGAAATAAGATACCAGTTGAAAACTAAGTCAATTGAAATAATGTTAAAGCTCAAGCTTAGCATAAGCAAGATAATGATAATGCTTGTATAAAGATACCAATTGAAAATTGAATCAATTGAAAATGATGGTCATTAAAAAAATCAAGCTTATCATAAACAAAATTTGTGATATCTTGAAGCACAAATAAATCATCTATATATGTATGAAAGAAATAGATACCAATTGTAAATTGATACTATATGAAGTGTATGCATACATATATATAAAACAAAACATATATGAGTATACAAAAGGATGTCAAGATTAGATACCAATTGAAAGAATTCAATGATACCAATTGAAACAACAATAAGATCAAGTGTATATCTCATATTCACTACCACCCAATCATGTGCAAGTTTAAAATGATTTTTATTATAAAGCATACATGAACATGATCTCCCATCCAACCACCCTTGATGGTAGGGGTTTCAAAAAAATAGATTTGAAATTATAGTATGTTTGAAAATCTCTACCAAAATGAAGAATATCGCAACTAGTTAAATAGAGGGTAAACTAGTATGAAATCCTTCGAGTAAGGAATAACAAAAATGTTTTTCATGAACACATGAAACTCACATGGCACTAAAACACTCAAAATCTAGATAGCACAAATTTGTACTCATGAAAACTAAATCATGAGAAAACATTAAATAGGGAGAGTGTACAAGTGTTGTGTGAAACATATCATCATGAAAAAGGACAATCAAGCTCAATTGAAATTCCTTTAAAATATAAATATATGAAAACTAAATTTTCATTACTAAAGGAAATTTCCTAAAAACATGAAAATCTAAACTTTTCATTAAAAGTCAATTTATACTTCAAGGTATATGTATGTTTAGACAAAGCAAAAGTATACATACATATCCCTAAACACAATTGAGTCCAAAATATAGATTTGCATGAAAAGCAAATGACTCAAGGGGCATACATGTATATCTTAAGGTTTGGCAAAATAGACATATACATGAAGTGAAAACACTTTATCATAGACAACACATGATCATAAAACATATCAAAAATGAGGAATACATGTTTGAATGCATGAATCATCAAAACTAGACTTTACTAGTACATCAAGTGAATACAAATGAGCGTTCAAACACAAATATTACAAAGGTTTACTTGTAGCCCATTCTATGTACAAGTATAAATCCTAGTCTTAATGAAAACTATCATTCAAGCAAGTAGTCAAAACATGAAGCATAAAACGGGTCAACAATCAATATGATAAAAACATGAATTATTAAAACAAAAGAATCATAGTTAACCATATGATTTGCATGACAAAGACATGTGCATTAGAACTATGATCAACATGATAGCTAAACATAAAGAGAACACAAAATAAGGGTCCATACTAAACATGGGTGATCTCATAAGCTAAACATGCATGTCAAGGGTCTAACAAACATGGCATATATCATACTAAAACATGTGTCATCAAAACAAATCATCATATAATCATAAACATCCAAATGGTCATAATGCAAATGTATGTGCATAAGATCTAGGGCATACATGTTAGTTCTAAACAAGGTGAGAACACTAAATATAGATCCATATGAAACATGGGTGCTCAAGTAACTAAACATGTATAACACTAATCTAACTAACATAGCATAAGCATAATGAACAATGAAACAAAACATGCTATGAATATGTAAAAGCATGCAAATAAAAATGGGAGTTAGAGAATGATACCAAAACCAATGAAGGTGCATCTCTAGTTCTCCAAAACATGGTGATCCTCCCACCAAATCTCCTTGAGAGTGAAGCATCCAAATGGTTCTCTTTTAAGCTTAGAATGCATCCACCTCAAGGCACCAAAGCCCTCAAGTGATGCGAGAGCCTCCACCTACATCAAACATCAAAGAGGTGGATCTTGGTACCTATTTTCTTGTGGGTCCACGGGGGTTAGCATCTTTTCTAACCCAAACAAAATTAGTTGCTAAATTTTTAACATGTAAAAGATCATAACAAAATCTAGCAAGAAGGCCTTTTCGACCACAATGCGTACATGTGTACACGTGAGCATACATATGATGGTGGTGATCATGAAAGCATGTGTATGCCTAGATGGGTGTGCATGCAAGGTTGGAACTTGTTTCTTGCGAATCAAGGTTTCCAAACGTGTGTGATTCATGGCACAATGGCTCAAAGTGGAGCCCAAACAATCAACACTTTTCTTCAAATTATTTATGTCATTTTCTATGCTAGAAGACAAAGTGGAGCATGCAATAGGTGTGCAAGAAGTAGAAGTTACACTAGCATGGCAAACATGAATATCAATATCATTTTGCAAAGATTCATTTTTAGACAAAACCAAATTCAATTCTTTAGTAATAGAATCAATTTTATTTTTCAAAGTAAGGTTTTCTTTGAAAACACAATCCAATCTTGAGGATAAAATCTCATTGTGCTCTAAAATATCATCACAATCATTTTTGCCTTTTAAAACTTCAATTTCTTTTAAAGCAATGTCTAGTTGAGATCTTAGTGAGTCACATTCACTAGTGATCTCTTCCTTCTCTTGCAAAACGGTTTCAAAAGTAGAGCATAAATCCTTCATTTCTTTTTGTAAATCAAAATGTTTTTCTTTCAAAGAGTTATGTTTTTTCAAGAATTTTTCAAGCTTAGGAGCAAGTTCAACATTTAAATTTTGAACCTCAAAACATCCATGGCAATAAGAGCTAGAGCTATCATGTATTTGAGAGTCCGATTGTACCTCATGGGAGTTATTCCCATATGCCATGAAATAAGGCTCTTCGGATACATCTCTCCTAGATCTCCTCATATTGTTGATGATCCTTGGAAGCTCCGGAGATGTCAAGACGCTCCAAACTGCAAAAGCCGAGTTAAAACTATCAAAAACAAGTAAGAGATTATTATCAAAAGATGCTCTAAGTGTTTGAAGTGCAAGTGCATTGGCCTTCTTATGCTTACTAGTATTTGGGAGGGCTTCTATGGTGATGGCTTGATAAACTAGATGACCTAGTGTTTTTAAATATCTAGTCATGTTAACTTTCCAAGAGTCAAGTCTAGAATGGTCAAACATAGGAGGGCTAGCCATGAGAGCAAACTAGTATGAGTGCAAATGAGATGCAAATGAAGATTAGCAATCCAAGATCACACTCCTAGGTGGTTAAACCTAAATATCAGGAGCGCTAGCTCTGATACCAATTGAAAAGTCACCTAGAGGGGGGGGTGAATAGGTGACAATGCTAATCTATGAACTAAATGCGAAATTTAAAAATTAATTGCAAATTACACTCAAGTGCTATTAACAAGTGATGCACACAACCAAGCCAAGCAAATATGAATGAGCAATGTAAATAAATGCAAGGCACAAAGTAAAGAGAGAGTAGAGAGAGCCAATGAGTCAAGCGCAAACACAAAGATATGTTATCGAGGTTCGAGCACCCAGCTCTACATCCCCGCCTTCGACACACGAAGGATTTCCACTAGCTCGTCCACCTAGGACCCTTTACAAGGAGTACCCAACACTCCTCTCTTTACAACCTCCTCCCTGAGGCAAACTCTAACAATCACAACCTCCTCCTTGAGGCAAATATACAAACCAATACAACAAACTCCCAATCACCAACCAATACAAGGATCACCTCTCAACTAGAGGGATACAACCCAAAGCACAAAGCTAAGAAAAGATTGGGTTACAACTTGGTGGTCACAACAACAACCACAAACAACTTCTTCTTCCACACAAATAACCTATAGATATAGATAGTAGATTTTTAGCTCAAGTGTGGAGAAAACCAAGGGATATGAAACCAGCAACTCAAAGAAAAATCTTTGGGAAACAAATGAAATCAAGATATAGAAGTTCAAACAAAAGCTTTTCCCAAAATCCCTTTTCTTTGGTTTTTCAAACCCTAATCAAAAACACAAAAGATTGTTCACTTTGAATCCAAAAACCTATTTTTTTCTTGCAGCAAAAACACAAGAGAGATAGAAAATTTTACCCCAAAAATTCTTAGAGAAAAACTCTCTCAAATGGGGTATTTATAGGCAATTTAGAAAACTAGCCGTTTATAGAATATTTGCCAGATTTACCCTGCCGGTCGACCGGCCCGGTCGACCGCCCAACGGTCAAATTCTGAACCGTTGTGGCTACCGGTCGACCGCCTCGGTCGACCGAGAATTCCTGAGAGCCAACAGCTCTCCGTCGGTCGACCGCTTTGGTCGACCGGATACAGAGTCAGCCAGCGTGCACGTATCCGTGCACGTCGGTCGACCGGAACGGTCGACTGGCTTCTTTGGTGCGGTCGACCGTACCAGTCGACCGGCCAAGCCTGGCAGACAAAAATCAGGTCTGAAATCTGGGGAAAAAATATTATAATAAATCCCACAAAATCTCTAAAATTCCACAAAAATAGTTTTATCATTTTATATTGAAATACAAACTTGTGTTAAAAATCCTAACACAAATTTCAAACATATTTGACTATTTTTGTGTCATAGAAATTTTGCCAAAAACCAAAAACCGTATTTTCTAAAACCTTATATTTTGAATAGAAAATACACATTGTCTAAAACTTATCCATGATACAAAAATATGATATTAAACACTTTGAAGCATATTGTATATGAATAGAAATTCAATATACAAGAAAATATATATATCATGATTTTTGTCATTAAGTCCAAAAATATGTTTTGTTGTAAATACCAAAACATAAAACACATGGAATAGATTATCAAACAAAGTTTGTCTAAACAATTGAAGCATGCATGTATATAGAACAAATCTAATATACATAAACCATGTAAACTTGTTTTGATAAAAAATCTATTCATGAAAACCAAGATCGGTTAAACCTAAAACCGAAAATCAAAACATGAAAGGTGTGTGTTGTGAACTTGAGCTTATCATACTATTCTAATCTTTACAATTAGGATCTAAACCTAAACTAAAACTATGGATACCTAAGTCTTCTTGTAGAGCGCAATCTCCAAGGTAGAGCGCAATCTCCAAGTAGGCTCGATCCAAAAACTCTTGATTCACCGAGCAAGTGCAATGTATGATCTTTGATGCACGGGCTCTTGAATCAACATGTGCAAGCTTCCAATTCATCTTGTTGAAGCTAAACACCAACTAATATCTTGATTAATAAACTGAAACTAAAATCACAAGATAATTAGTACACATAACTACATGAGTTAATCATCATCAAAACTAGAGTGAAAGGCCTTTGGGCCAACAGAGGTTTGGTGGGAGATTTGGTCTCCTTCGCCAAGTTATCCTTCCGCTTCGTCTGGAGGGAGGTGTCTGGCGCTCGCCTAGTTGACCTTTCCGGCCTAGGCTTGCCTTCTTCTGCCCTGACGCGGGCAACAATCTCCTCAGCCTGTTCACCTTGTTGGACTAATTGTTTCCAGGTGCGACTTTCAGCAACTCCTATTTGAGCAAGGAGTGAGGTTTGGAGGTTGTGGCGGCATGTTTCCACCAGGGTGGCCTGGGTCATACCGCTTGGACACCGGAGTGCCACGTTCCGAAATCTTTCCACGAAAGATTTGACGGACTCTCCCTTTCGCTGTCTCGTAGCTAACAGGGTGGGCATTGTGACCTCGGAGTCATCTTCGAAGAAGCGTGTTAAGAACAACTTCTCCAAGTCGCCCCAGTTCTTGATAGAACCTTCCGGGAGTTTCATGAACCACTCAAAGGCCAACCCTTTCAGGGTGCCGATGAATAGTCGCGCCAGGATGGCGTCATTATCTACTACATTCCCGGTTTGGGATTTGAAGTAGTAGATGTGCTGATTAGGGGACCGCTTCCCATCGAAGGCTTGGAGGGTTGGAGCCTTGAACTTAGGAGGGTACGGGACTAGATCCCACTCAGCTGGATAGGGCCGTACCACTCCAACTTCTTGGAAGTCTTTGCGACTGGCAAGGGCATTGAGGCGTTCCTCCAATTGACTCATCCTTTTAGCATGAGTTTTCCCTGGGTCTTGGTCGCCTTTTACTTGCGACGAGGGTTTGGACGAACTGGAGGTAGATTGCTGCCTCTCTTCAGAAGGTTCGGAAGATGAGCTTCCTCCCTTTCTCCCTTTGCCCTTTGACCTCCTAGGAGGAGATTTCCTCCTGTCTTCCAGCAGTTGTGCAATCGCCTGCTTGAGGGAGTCAATCGACGCTTGCTGAGAAATAATCATGTCCATTTGTGCTTTCTGGACCTGCTCTATACGTCTTGCCGTCTCCTCAGGAGTGCCTGTCATGTAGGCAGAGATCTCCTTCTCGACGGAAGAGTTCGAAGCCCCTGATTCCGCTACGGCGGAATGAGAATCATTCACTCTAACGCCGTGGGCTAAGGCATTATAGTCAATTGGGGAATGGCCCCCGTCCGGGTACGAGTGTGTCGATACACTCCTTCCGGTTCAGAGTCAGACTCGGAGTCATCTGAGCCGACTGCAATTTGTTTTCCCTTGCTCCTGCTTGTCATATTTGCAGTGAGCTTGGGGTACTCAACGTCAGAGAAGGTTCTCCTTCTGTGGGAGCGTCTTCTTTTAGCTGACGGAGGAATCAGGGTCAGCTGTCTGACCAAAGACTGCTGGTGTACGCCTGATTCGCAACGGCACTCTGAGAGCATGGAGATGAGCCGTTGGCAGCAGCATGATGAAGTGACCTGATTGGCACTTCTTTTCTTCGTCAAATAATCCCTCAAATCCATAGGAGGGGATTGAAAAGATTAGCCTCGCAACGTCGAAGACGGGAGGCATCCATGCGCTGATTGGTAAAAACAAGGTATGTGAAGTTCTTGCACAAGAATTAGGTAGAAAAGATATGGTTTAGAGTTAACCTTTGTTTCTTGTTCACTTCAAATATGTAATTGATATACCTTGTCCAATCTTCGCTATAGCATATAGCTATACCGAGTCGAACCACAAGGAGAGCTAGCGTTAGAAGCGTTACGATACGAGTGAGAAAAGAAAACGAGAATTCTTCTTTGTTTAAAAGAATAAAGAATCAAAGGAAAAACAAATGAAAGAATTGGTGGATATGTTCATGGTGAAATCAAAAGAAAACAAAACAAGATTTGGCTTTGGACTAAAACTAGAAAGAAAAGAAAACTTTGAAGAACACTTTGAATGAAAGAAAACCATGACTAGCTAACTTTACTACCTTGCTAAAGACTTACTAAACTCCGTGATAGTGATGCGTGCCTCATGTTGATTCATCGGCATGGATATGTCTTGCGTGTTGATCTAATTACTTTCTCACTTGGATGACGGGAACTCATTCTTGGACTTGTCTTGTAGCCTCCATAGATGGTCATAGGCCTACAAGATAGACTTTCAATAATGGAATAAAAAGAGCTACACTCAGGGATGCAAATGAAGAACATACAACATTCATTAATGGACATAAAGAAGTTGTACATCAAATAGCATATTGGTGATCCATCTCCATGTTCTATCAAGGCACTAGTTCAAAGACTAGGCTCTAAATGAGGCACACATGAATCATATGGAGAATTATAACAAGATCTTGCCAAGAAATGAAAGAAACCCATCGGAGAAGAGAAGACCATACAACTTGCAAGATGAAATAAAGCAATCACCCATGAGTTAGAAGTTAGCAAGGTTAGTGGTTAGCTAGTTCATGGAGAAAGAATTAGCTACACACCATTACAAAAGAAAAACTAAGCATGGATTAAATTGCAACAAAGTAAAGAAAGCAAATAAAGAAAACAAGGAAACTAGAAAATGCAAGAGTAGAGAGAAGAGAATGGATCAATCCTTGATTGCTTCAAGTTGTCACTCCTTGATGAATACAAGCTTTCTCTCTCTTACAAACTCTCTCTTTACAGAATTTCTAGGGAGAGGAAGATCATTGAGAGCTACAAAAATCCTAGAAAAAACTAACAAAATTACAAGCTTTACACTAATCTCTCTCTCTTCTCTGTTCAGTCTTTTCTCGCAGGTCCTTGGTCCAGTATTTATAGGCCCTCAGAGAACTCTCCAGAAGACGGACAGGTGGAAAAAATCTGGGACTGAACGCCCAGATTTTGCGGTGGACCCACGGCAAGTCGCGGCACTTTTGTGGCCGTTGGATCCCAAATTTTTGTTACAAGTTTGTTACGAAGTTGTTAGCCACGTGGACCTTCTGGATTCTTCGTTTGTTGCGCGGATCTCTCTAGAATCTGATTGAAATCTTGGGGCTTATCTTAATCTTGATTTAATCACTTTAATTATTGCTAATTAAAGTGATTAATAGGCTATCTCTTCATTAAGTGTGTACCTGCAAATATGTAGAGAAGATTAGTAGAAATCATGTATTTATTTGTAATATGCATGGGGATTATGTGGTAAAATATGCAATATTGTGTCACCAATCATGCGCTGTGCAGTCTGGACGCAGACTTCAGAGACGCGGTTTCTGCGTCTCGGCTGTGGAACGCGCGTCCGGCGTCTCTGTTGAGATGAGACGCGGGTCTCGCGTTGCTGTTTGGTGCGTCCGGGTAGAGGCGCGCGAGAGAGAGTGGGCTGCAGGGCCCCACGCCTGTGGGCGCGTGCTTCTTGCGTCGGACGAGACGTAGAAGCTTCATCTCGATGCTTGGTAAGTTGGTCTTCAGAGGACTCAACTTGAGGAGTTGCGCGCTTGGGCCGCCAAACGCAGATTTCACGTACTGGACGTGACGCGGGCAAGGCGCGAGACTGTACGTCGCGTCCAGCTTCAGTTGGACAACCAACGGTTCCAACTTGCAGTTGACGCGCACGTCTCTTCTGTCGACGCTCAGCATTCCGGTTGCGTCGAGGAGGTGGAGAGAAACCAACAACATCCTGATGTTGAACATCAGGGAGTTTAACCACGCGGGTCTCCTGAGAGACGTTGACACGGGTTTTCTGTGCGCCGGAGTTGGTCGCAACAGCAACTGTGCTTGAAATCGCGCGGGCCTTCTGAGAGGCGTTGACGCGTGAACTTTGCTGGGCACAGTGGGCAACAGCAGCGGCGCCCAAGAGAGCTTCAGGTCGGGCTTCGGGGCCATTCCCCGCCGAGACCCTGCGACAGACGCGGGTCTTTGGGCTCTTGGAGCCAGAAGAGAGAAACTCTTCATACTTCGCCTGGTCGAACTCGACGACGAGTGATTCGACCATCTTCCCCTTACGGAGGAGATCATCCTGCGCCACGGCTTGTTCGTCAGTGACAAACGTAGTCCCCAGCGGAGTCGCCATCTCTTGTTGGACGCGAAAAACTGTAAAAGCGGACTGGAGCAACTTTTCCTTGAATCAGATGAAAAATTACAACAGGCTAATCTTCGGTTACAAGGGAGGGAGAATATTGAATCTTGAATTCCCCCTTTGTTTAGTGCTGGGTTCTTCGTGTGGCGGTGGAGAGTGAATCTTATTCTCCGTTGACCAGATGACCGTCAGTACCGTCGAGGGATCTTCTCCTTGGTAGGTAGAAGGAGTAACTCAGCCCCATCCACCAAAACTCTAAAAGAGAAGGTAGGCGAAGAGCAACTTGTACGCAGCAAGCTGGCTTGAAGAGTCGAGCTCTCTCTCTCTGTTGATGATCTCTCCTTTTTCTTTTCGAAAAAATCCCCCTCTTCAATAGTGACGGGACTATTTATAGGGTTTTTAGGGGTGATCGTGCCCCCTAAAAGTGCTCCACGATGAGGGCCAACTTCCCCGCTACATGGGCGGTGGATGGCGCCATAATCGGGGTGGTTACAACCAAGGTGTGGGCACCTTGTTGCTGAGACGCGGGCGTTGAGCAACGCGCCTTGATGCTGAGACGCGGGCGTTGAGCCAACGCGCCTTGATGTGGAGACGCGGGTTTGGACTTTCGCGTCTTGATTGTCACATTTAGCCTTGCGCCTGGATCTTGGATCTCTGCGTTTTGGTGGCTTGTCTTGGTGATTTTTAGACAGCCTACAGCGGCCTTCATACTTATGGAAGGACGCGGATCCAACGCGGCCCTTGATTCTGTCAGGACGCAGAACTCAGGATGCAGTGGAGACGCGGTCTTAGGCTCCTCAAGACTAACACATAGATCTCAGTTAATTGATGGGGACTCGGCATTGGCTCAATAAAGACGCAGCTCTGGTCCCTTGATAGGGCACAGACTCGGGCAGTGCTGAGTTTAGGATGGAGCTGTGACGTTCATCTTACTGTGGAGGCGGAGTTTTGGCTCCTCAAGAGTGAAGCGCGGGTCTTCGCTGATTGTTGAGGACGCAAGCTTTAGGACGCAGCTTTTAAGTTTTTATAAGTTGATGTGAACTCAAGACGCAACCTCTAAATGGACCCCATTCGCTGAGGAGACGCGGCTTTGAACCACTCCAAGAGGCGCGGTCACGGATCTCTTAGAAGGAATGAAAAGAACGCAGCCTTCGGGTTCATGAAGGGACGAGGGTTTTAGGATGCGACCTTTGAGTCTGCGCTTGATGCAACCTCCTAAGAGTCACATGCAGCCTGTCTTAAAGATCTTGTTAGATCTTTAAATGTCAAATCGGTGTTGACGATTGGGGACTTGTGTCCTCTGATGTTTCTCGAAGCGGCACTCACGCGTCAGCTCCTTATTGGGCTTTGACGTTCGTACAGGAATTAGGCTGATGGCTCTGATTTTTACGCCATTAATTACAGGCCTCATGGCTCGCCTATAAATAGGCTTCGCCTTCCTTAACAATCCATTGCTTAGATTGTTCTCCCTTGAGAGCAGGCGCTCTGAGGGTCTTCATCTTGACTTAATCTTCTTCCCTCAAGGGGATGTGTCCCAATGGACAGCGAAAACTCAAAGCTTTCATGCTTCCTTTAATCTTTCCTGGAGATTATCACTGTCAAGTGATTTCAAGATCAAAAGCGTCCCTCTGAGTACTTTTTATGTTCGCGTCTTGATGCATAAAGTTCAACCTCTAGAGGGTTCTTCCGGGTGAAGGGACCACTTGTCGCAATGAAATACTCAGTCCCACTGAGTTTCTGTTTTCCTGTCCCTTGAAGAGATTCACTCTCTTGACCTTCTCTTGAAGTCTGACTGGTGCGCTCATTATTTGGAAGTCGCGTCCTTTAGACTTCTTGATGAAGCGCGAGTTGATTGATCTTGAATTCTAACTCAAAATCTTTTGAATGCAAGTGTAATAAACTCTGTACTTGGACTTTGAGACGCGAGCTTTGCATATAAAGCTCGCTTTTGAGGCTTTTTGACTTTAAAGATTTTAATTCTTTTCGAGGCCTCTGGACTTGGATGTGACAATCCTTGTTTCCCAAACATGGTGTGGCAACTTCTACGTCTGGTCCACTTTGTGTCTTGTATTTTGGACGGGGTCTAAAATCAGACCGCGTTCAGACCTGTGCGCGTCTGAAGTCCACAACTTCAACCGTATCTGCTCTTACAGTCTTGATTTAACAGAACTTTAACCTTCAGGTTTTTGTTTCTTGCAGGTTTTGGCAGCTTCAGTCAGTCTTCCGCATCTTTACTGAGCCTTTGGGAGAATATTTTGACCAGCGAACTTGTTCGATGGTCGAGCACTGGAGAAATCAAGGCTCCTGTTCATGGGCGACGAGGATTTGCATGACTGATGATATCAGTCAAGACCTCATTGGACATGATACACTGGCAGTGCCCCCGGGTTTGTCATGGTTGTTGGCCCAAAGGCCCATCACTCTAGTTTTGATGATGATCAACTCATGTAGTTATAGTACTAATGATCTTGTGTTTAATTAGTGACAGATTTATGATCAAGATCTTAGTAGGTGTATAGCTTCAACAAAAGATTTGAAGTCAAGTTTTGGAGCTAGCACAGTTTGATCCAAGAGCCATTGGATCGTGTTTGGACCAAGTCAAGAAGATGAGAAGGCTTCAAGTGAAGCTTCAAGAAGATGAAGACTTGAGTCTAGGTTTGTTTTTAGTAAGATTTTGTTTTTAGATAAAATGTAAAGGATAGAATAGTTGGTGGATTGCTCAAGTACATATACACACACACTCTTGATAGGTTTGTTTTACAAAAGATTTTCTTTTAGAAAAATATATGCTTGGTTTTTGGTATTCAAGTTTATATGTTTTATCCAAAACCATGTTTAGTGCATAATGTCAAAAACATAGACATTTCACCATGTTTGTGTGGTGGATCATATCCATACGCTCTATGCTTTCAAAGTTGTTTAAATATTGTTTTTGTATTTGGTGAAGTTTGGAAAAACAAGTTTTAGAAAAATCAAGTTTGGAAAAATACTTTTTCATTTGAGCAATTTTTCCATATTACAAAAATAGTCCAAATCATTTGTAACATGCCTTGATTTTGTGCAAGCATGTTTGTTTATCAAAGTATATTGGTAAAACTATTTTTGTAGATTTTTTGTGATTTTATGGGATTTTATTCCAATCAAAAAGACCAAGTTTTTAATCCCTAAACTTTGTTTCCTGGCTTCAGGCGGTCGACCAGGACGGTCGACCGCAGCTTGAAGTCGGCCGACCGTCACGGTCGACCGACGTGCACGCCAGTTCTGGCAGGAGGCGGTCGACCGACCCGGTCGACCGTCCAGAGAGCTCTGCTCTCTGGAAAGGCCCCGACCGACCGGGCGGTCGACCGGACAGAGAGACTTGCTCTCTGTATCCTGCTCGTCGATCGACCGGTCAACCGATGGCTCAACGGTCTAAAATATGACCGTTGGCCGGTCGACCGGGCGGTCGACCGACAGCTCTGTCAGACCCCAACGGCTAGTTTTCTAGACTCTATAAAATGGGGCATTTGGGGTTTGGGCATGGTTTTTCAATAAGATTTTTGGAGAGTTTTTAAGCCAGTTTTTCCTATTCTTTTAAGAGGTTTTTTTTCCACAAAATTTAGAGCCAATACTTCCAATTAAAAGGAGAGTTTATCAAGAGTGTTTAAAAAGAGATTTCTTGAGTTTTCCTCCACCATTCTCATCCTTGTTTTCTCACACAACACTTGAGCTATCCATTGCTATATCTACCCTATAGGGAGTTTGTTGTGAGAGGATTTTAGGTGATCAAGAGTTGTGATCACCAAAGTTCATCTTTGCTCTTTGAGGAGACGGACGTGTGTGTTCGCATTATTTCGGGTCCTAGTGTGGACTCGGTGTTTCGAGTTCGGGTGCGAACTCTTTGTTTGAGGTGCGGCCTCGGCGAGCCGGTGGGCTTGCGGTGTGTACGGACTAGGGAGTCCGAGAGCTTGTAGGTGTTGCGGCACCGAGGAGTGATCTGGTGGGATCGATTATAGTGGAAATCCTTCGTGTGTCGAAGGTGGGTGGGGATGTAGAGCAAGTGTGCTCGAACCTCGAAACAAATCCCTTGTGTTTGAGATTGCTCACTCTCTCTCTCTCTCTCTTTGTCTCTTGTTTATATCTTGCATTCCTTTATTGTGTTATCTTTATATGCATGATATACTTGTGTGCTTAATTGTTTACTTGCTTGGGTTTGTTTGCTAACACTTGTATTCAACCAAGAGAGCCATCGCGGCACCTCAACCCTTATCTAGGGGAATCTAGAGGAGTAAGTCCAGAGCCCTTCACGGGAAATTTGGCTACACTCTTGTGTTTATACGTGGTGTTTAGTGTAAGAATTTTAGTTTAGGTCATAATAGTTTTTACTTCCGTATTATTTGGCATTAAGTGACCATTAGATTAGCCATCACCTATTCACCCCCCCTCTAGGTGATCCTACAGTGGTCACAGTGGGTATGGTGGTGGGTATGGTCTTCTTGTAGGTCACGGGAAAGGGGACGTCACCTGTAAGGTCTCGGATCCTCCCTTCACCAATCTTACCCTCAGAAGTGACACGACGAAAAAATTCATGCTCATTAGATGACTTTCTGGTGGTGGAGATGTTAATCAACGAAGGATCATGGCCTACATCAGTTGGTCGGGTAGAATCAAAAGGTTCTACTGCATTTCGACCTCAAGAAACACCATTGTTCTTGGTCAGCGATGGGCTCCCTCGATGTTTATATCATGCATCATGATGTAATCAGCATCCGATCGTCTCAACATTGCTCAGCCCTTCTTCGGCGCTCTTCCAAACATCTTGTATTTGGAGTGGTGGAAATGCCTCAAGGAGTGAGTGTAACTTTTTACTGAGAGAGAGGGACTTCTTTGTACTCCTTTATTGTAACACTCAATCTTATTGTATAAGAGAGCGTCTTGTATCACTTTCATATGTTTGAATATAAATAAAAGTGACACTTTTCTTGTCTTCTTCTATTGTCTTGAATTTCTTTTTCGCATTGAAAATCAGACAAATAAAAGTAAAGGATTTTTGACTTGCTAAAAATATGTGATAATCTTAACGAGTCAAAGTTTGGAGAAAAATCCTATTTCAAGAATTCAAGAATGCTGTCAGAGGTGTGGTATTAACTTGACAGGAGTAAGATAATTTTTGTGGACTTACCAATCTATAAATGAGAATGACAAGTGAAATTTGCACCCCCACGGAGGATTAAAAATGAGTTTTTATCAGAGGTTGGTATTAACTTGACTAAGACTCAGTTGGGGATTTAATGAAAATACTGTTAACGGTGTAATGTTAACCTAACAATGTTTTTAAGTGGACTTGTTATTTTGTTGACAAGAATAACAAGTGAGACTAAACTCGCAGGGAATCTAGGAGAACATTTACCGTTAGAGGTGTGATATTAACTTAACGAGTTGAATTGAATCTTATCAGAAGTGTAATGTTAACTTTATAAGGGTGTGAGTCAGAGGTGTGTATTAACTTAACTCAAGAGTGTTTCAGTTTCATTTGGGAAAATTGAAAGTGTCACTGTCATAAGTGTAATGTTTAACTTGACCGTGAGGGTAATGCTAGAGGTGTAATTTTGAACTTGGCATTGGTCATCTCGACTTCGACAAGGAAGTCCGAGGGAAAGTCATGGCCATAGGTGTATTGTTGAACTTAGCAATGAACTGGATGCTAGAGGTGTGATGTTAAACTTAGCATCGCTCATCTCAGTTTCGATATGAATCCTGAAGAAAAGTAACTGTCAGAGGTTTAATATTGGACTTGGCAGCAACTCAATCACTGTTAGAGGTGTAGGGCCGTTTGTTTCGCGTAAAACTCTGTAATTCGTAAATGACTTACTACCAGTTACAACTACGGTGTTTGTTTGGACCGTAATTCGTAAAAGACTTACGTAACTCAACTAACACTCACTTGCAACCCAGTTACCACTCACTTACAGCCCAGTTACAGTTAATTTTGTGGTCATACAAATTTGTATTATTTTTTTATATTAATATTAAAATTTTTTAATATTTAACTTTTTTAATATTTATTTGCAGTATTAAAACTTTTAAAATCACCAAATAGTTAATTTTGTGGTCAACTTTTTCACTTACGACTTATACATTACGACACCAAACACCGTAAAGTACAATACACTTTCCCACTTTACAATTTTATATTACCAACCAAAAACACCGTAAAATTTACGTACATGTAACTATTTTACAATTGTAAAAGACTTTACCAATTACAACTACGAATTACGGCCAGTTACGACAACCAAACAGACCCGTAGTGTTAAAGTTAACAGTAATTTGTCAGAGGTGTAATGTTAACCTGACAGTGGTTGATTTGCGATGTGAGCAATTTTGAAGACTTGTCATTCTATTGATGAGAATTGACAAGTGAAGTTTGAAGTGTCAGAGGTGTAGTGTTAACTTGACAGTGGTTGATTTGCGATATGAGCAATTTTGAGGCTTGTCATTCTATTGATGAGAATTGTCAAGTGAAGTTTGAAGGGTCAGAGAAGGTGCTCCTCCTGCGGGAGCGATATCTTTTGGCTGATCGGGAAGTTAGAGTCGATTGTCTGAATATAGACTGTCGGCTTGCACGTGAACTGCAACGGCACTCTGAGAGCATTGTGATAAGCTGTTTACAGCAACACGATGGAGTGATCAAACTGGCACTCCTCTTCTTTGTAAATAATCTCTTAGATCCGTAGGAGGGGATCGAAGAGATTAGCCTCGGATTGTCGAGGACTTTTCAGCTTGTGAGAATTATCCTTGCTTCGCAAAGCTGAGACGTAAGGTTCTGAGACGCGGAGCTCGCGTCCTGTAAAATGAATGCAGCTCTCGCGTTGTGGCTCTGAAACGCGAGTCTTGCGCCTCTGCTGAGAAGAGACGCGACTCTCGCGTTGCCGATTGTCGCATCTGGGCAGAGATGCTTGAGAAACGCAGGCCTTCTGGGACCCGCGTATAAATGTAGAGGCGCGGATCTCGTGTCTTGGATGAGGAGCGCGGATCGTGTCTTGAATGAGGAGCACGGATTCCAGTTTGGGAAGCGGAGCTTCAGAAACGCAAGTTTGGTGAACCTCACATTTAGGTTTCCAACGCGGACTTCACGTGTCTGACATGATTTAGAATGGACGCTGGCTTGAACCTCGCGTCCTACCTCTGTTGGGCAGACAGTTGTTCCAGCTTGTAGTTGATGCGCACGTCGTCTCTGTCGCCGCTCAGCATTCCAGTTACGTCGTATAGGTTGATGGGAACCCCGGTAACCTGGCGCTGAGGAAAGGGGTGGACGGGCTGAACATCAGCAACTTAACACGCGAGTCTTCTGGGAGACGTTGACGCGGGCGTTACGCATGATGCGATTACTCACGACATCCTTTTTGTCAGTCGCGTCTGAGGGGATCTCAGAGCGGACTCGAGAGGAGATCCCCGATGAGACTTTGCGGTAGACCCGCGCCTTAGGCTCTTGAGCCGGAAGAGAGGAACTCTTCATGCTTCGCCTGGTCGAACTCCACGACAAGCGATTCGACCGTTTTTCCCATATAGGTGACGTCACCTTGCGCCACAACTCGCTCGTCGGTAGAGAAAGTAATCCCCAGCGGAGTCGCTATCTCTTGTTTGGTGGAGAAAAATTGAAGATCGGGACGTAAATTCTTTATTTGATAGTAAAGAAAGTTATAACGGATCAATAATCCTCTTACAAGAGAGGGAAGATATTCACGCTTGAATCTCCCCTTTATTTAGTGCTAGGTTCTTGATGTGGCGATGGAAAGTGAATCTTATTTTTCGTTGACCGGTGAATGTCGGACTCTTTGGAATGCTCTCTTTGGATAGTGGACGAAGTAACACAGCTCCTATTCATCAAGAATCTCAAAGAGATTGTAGGCAGCAAACGAACTTGTACGCAGCAAGCCGTTAGAAGAGTTGAACTCTCTCTTTTTTTTTCCCTCTATCTGTCCTCCCCACAACAAACTGGGTAATTTATAGAGGTTTCAGGGGGTGAACGTGTCCCCTAAAAACGCTCTATAATGGGGGTTAACTCTCTCACTACGTAGGTAGTAAGTGACCCAGTAATGAGGACAGTTATAACTGAGACGCGGGTTTTGAGCCTCGCGTCTTGCTACTGCAAGAATGCTGAGACGCGGTTTCAACCCTCGCGTCTTGGTCCTTGCAGTGCTGCTGAGACGCGGGTTTCAACCCTCACGTCTTGGTGGTGATGATTAGTCTTGCGTCTGGAGTTCGGATTCTGCTTTTTGATGACTTGTCTTTAGTGATTTTTAGACAGCCTACAACTATATGAGTTAGTCATCATCAAAACTAGAGTGATGGGCCTTTGAGCCAACAATTACGAGCAGGAACAAACGCGATCTGCAAAAGGTCAATCCCAAAAAATTGGTTCGGGTGCTTCGGCCTCTAAGACCCCTGGAAAGGGGTCGCCATCCCTTTTAACCTTTACAGTAACCTAACCGCGTAGGTCGATCCGCGAATAACTCTGCGTCGAGGTCAAGGTTGAGAGGAGAGCAACGCCGCAGTGATGTGAAAGGGTAAAAGAGGAAATAAAAATATATAAAGAAGTGATGGTGAGATGAATCAGTTTATGCTGACGTGGATGAGACTGTAGCGGATAAAATTATAAAGCTGAATTTTTTTTTTCTAATTATGAAATAAAATAGGTGGCAGCAAAATTTTCCTTAAATTTTAATTCATTAAAGTTTGTTATTAGTTCATAGTTTAGAAGAGCATATAGGGCCTGTTTGGTTTATGTATTTGGGCTGCATTTCGTAATCAATACTGCAGCCCAATTACACCCAAGTGTTTGTCCATTGCATTTCACTTCGCTGCAGTGCGGCCCATGCATTTGGGCTTGCGTGTGCGGAGAAAGGAATCTCGTGGGTGATGGGATTTATGCATTTGCTTTTGCAACGACCGCTGACACCCTACTTTGCTTTTGCATCTCCTCCAACGCCTCGATCACTCCATCCAGATCTCGATCTCTCTCGATCTCTCTCTCTCGCCCTCTCTCTCTCTCTCTCTCTCTGTCTCTCAACCAGCCGAGGCCGCCGCCGCCTCCTCCAGCCAGATCGGGCTGAGATCTAGCCCTAGATTGATCCCTCCCGTCTCGAATCTGTCCCTTTGTGCCCTCGAGCTTTTCCCTTGGCCTGCATCGCCGTTTCTCACGGTCAAAAAGGGGCCTGTGATCCTGTCGCTTCTTCTCGATTTGGGGCTAAGGCTCGGATTCCCGACACACTCAGAGACTCGCTTTCTCTGTCACGAGTCTACAGTTCAGATTCCCTGTTGACTCCTTGAAGATGAGGCAACAGAGGAAGCTCAATCCCCCTCAAGCCATCAATGGCGAGCACATCTTCTCCCTCGTGCTGCTTCTGTGGGAAAGGCAAGAAACGTAGGCTTTCTTACATCTCCGATCACGAATCCTGTTCCGATAATCTGAATTTTAAGGTAGTCTGCTCTACTTCCATTTTCAGGTAGTATTCTCTTTGTGTTTCATTACCAATCTCCTTTCATTATTAGTTGTGAATGTGATTTTCATTGAATTGTGCTCTAATACATTTGATGTATCTTTCCTGTACCACTGCCATTGAATTGTGCTCTCTTGATATGCTGCTTTCTGTAAACAAAGCAGAAAACAAATATATTTGTCTTGTAATGTAAAAAAATTGTTCTTGATTGAACTGATGCAAAAAATGTTTCCCATCAATGTTGGTGACAAGCCCCGAACAATTGCAGTTTCAAAACTTATATTATGGTTTAAAGCTTTGAGTTTGAAGATTGATTATTTAAGTTAGTTAGGATTGGCAACCATGTTTTTTAATTACATGAGTTGCTTTCTTATTTTTTTTTTTTGTGGGTATCTTATTAGGGCTTCCTTCATAGATATTAAAAGAAGCAAGCTTATGTTTTTATAATTCTTAATGTTTCATATTTTCAGATGCTTAAGTCAACAAATGTACTATTTTTTTATTGTTTAATCCTTGGATCAGTTGTTTTTCTTGTTAAATGTGCTAGAATTGAGAGTTATACACTAAAAAACTGATTTTTCCCATATGAAATTATATATATTTGATTGTAGAGGTTGTAAAAATCAACTTTTTACCCTATAATTGATGTCTTTATTGTAAAGTTGTCTTCTTTGTATAGTTGCACTCATAAAAAGTGATCTTGTCTTCAATTCACTCTCACTGTTGTCCTCAAGTTGATGAAATTGATGAATAATATTTTCAGTGGTCCCCTATTTCCTCAATCATGTAGTTTAGAGCTCATTGTGTTTGTGTTTGGGATAATTTCTGTTTGTGTTTTAATCATGAGTGGTCCTCTATACGATCTGTTTTTTATGCTTCTGTTGTATAAAATTGGTTGATTATAGTTTCATTAGTGATTAATCACCTGTTAAGATTTTTATTTATTGGCTGGTCCTCATATGTGGTCCTTGTGTTTATATTTCTCTTGGATCAAATTGATGAATAATCCTTAAAGTATTTATATCCCCTTATGTTTCTTTTGGATATAAGTGGTTGATTAGAGTTTCATTAGTGACTAATAACATGTTAAGATGTCCTTATTGACTAGTCCCCCTATGTGTTGAATGTGTTTATTTCACTTAGATCAAATTGGTTTAGAGCTCATTGTGTTTGTGTTTGGGATAATTTCTGTTTGTGTTTTATTCATGAGTGGTCCTCTATACGATCTGTTTTTTATGCTTCTGTTGTATAAAATTGGTTGATTAGAGTTTCATTAGTGACTAATCACCTGTTAAGATTTTTTTCAATTGCCTGGTCCTCATATGTGGTCCTTGTGTTTATATTTCTCTTGGATCAAATTGATGAATAATCCTTAAAGTATTTATATCCCCTTATGTTTCTTTTGGATATAAGTGGTTGATTAGAGTTTCATTAGTGACTAATAACATGTTAAGATGTCTTTATTGACTAGTCCCCCTATGTGTTGAATGTGTTTATTTCACTTAGATCAAATTGGTTGATTAGTAGTTGACTAGTGGTTGATTACTCTATACCTTGACCTTGTCTGTGCACTTGCACACAGTATACGCGTAAGTTCAGATTGACCCTGAGCAAACTTTGATCAAGTCTATCACTATACAAAATGTCCTCGATGATCATATCAATCTGTGCTCAAAGGTTGTGCCTCAAAATACCTTTTAATTAACTATCAATATTGTTGTCTAGACTTCCAATTGAAAAAAAGAAAAAATAAATTCTCTTTTGCATGCTAAGATGCTAAGGTTGTGCTCAAAGGTTGCTGACAAACAACCTTTTTAATCACCAAATGTTTGTTATTAAAGAAGTTGGCTTTTGATTACATTTTTTTTTAATAATGACTGGTGGGTTTGACGAGATATTTTTACTGTTCTCAAAGACCAAATTGGCCCACTGATAGTTCTAGGAATTGCACTAATTTGATAGAATTGTAACATATGTTGGTAATCCTGTGTAGGTTATGTTTAGAACAAAGAAGATCCCTTAAAGTAAGCTATATGCGAGTTTAACTTTTTTTTAAATCAGACTGTCATGTTTAGATCTTTATTGCTCCATATATACAAATAGTAGGAAATGAGATTTATATGTCCTACGATTCATATCATACCCTTTTATGTTGAGCCTACAGTTGAATATATGAAGGGCAAAATTCTTTGACGCTTAGAATAATTATGGCCTTACTCATAATTTGTGGAGTATTCACTAGGACAATCTAAGGTAATAAATATGATACATGCATTTTCAGGTTTAATGTAAGAAGGAAAAAATCAGCATGCTTAGAATAATTATGCACATATTCATAATTCTTGAAATAATCACTGCAATATTTATTACTTTCCCTGTTAGTAATGAATATTAATCTTATCAAATTTCTACTCGACTATACTCCTATGTTATGACAACTATACTCCTAGGTTATGACTATAGACTGTTATATTCATGTTAATTTAATTACAATCATTTCTTCCCCGTTATGTAGTGAATGGATAGGTTTTTGGATTTGGGCTTGGATGGTGCCGACCAGGAGATGGGCATCATTATACTTTGTGCTTGCGCGTATGTCATAATGATGTGGATGACCGGCCGCAATGACATCACAGAACCAATCCCGAGAGAGATAAGGAATATGGAAAGAGGGCTTTATTTGAGAAGGGTGATGGAGTACAGTGACACCAATTGCATCAATATGTTTAGGATGGATAGAGAATTATTTTTCAATCTGTCTGGAATGCTTAGGAATAGGGGACTCTTACAAGATTCTGATCAGGTGACCGTTGAAGAGCAACTAGGTATATTCTTGCACACCATAGGTCACAACGTTCGTAACAGAGTCGTGGGTATGAACTTCTTACGTTCTGGTGAAACTGTGAGTCGATATTTTCAACGTACCTTACGAGCAATTGGTGAACTAAGATGGGAGTATTTATGTGGTCCTAGCAACCAAACTCATGAGAAGATCTCTGGAGACCCTAGGTTCTGTAATTATTTTCAGGTACCAATTCCTAAAACATTGCAAACTTAGATGAGTACTGTGTTTTAAGTGTTGATTTGAAATCAACTTAATTTTATTGTGTATAGGATTGTATCGGAGCAATCGATGGGACACACATCCATGCTACCCTACCAGCTAATGAGGTTGGACCTTTCTATGGAAGGAAACCATATCCCACTCAAATGTCTTGGCAGCTGTGGACTTCGATTTGAAGTTCACTTATGTCTTAGCGGGATGGGAAGGATCAGCTCATGACGCCACTGTACTACGTGATGCACTCACACGTCCAAATGGTCTTAGAGTCCCAGAAGGTAGTTCATTAACAATTGCAACATTTACCGTATTGCAAATTTGTTATGTTCGTTTCTAAGTCTCCATCGTATCTAATGACTTAACATCTTTTAGGGAAATATTATTTGTGTGATGCCGGTTACAATACCAGGCCGGGATTCTTAGCACCGTATCGTGGCACTCGGTACCATTTAAGTGATTATCGTGTGATACAGCCGTCAAACTACAAGGAGCTTTACAATTACCGTCATTCTTCCCTCCGGACAACTGTGGAGAGGGCATTTGGAGCCTTGAAAGGAAGGTTTAAGATTCTAGCATCAAGACCTTTCTTTCCTTTTAGCACTCAAGTGGACATTGTAATAGCATGCTGCATTCTTCACAATTATATCATTGGCCATGGGCCAGATGAGTTTGTCATAAGTGAGGAGGATTTCAATTTGCAAGATGTCTCCCAATCTGGACTATCTCGTAGAGAGATTAGAGAGGAGTCCAATTATTGGATTCAACTTAGGGAAGAAATTGCACTAAGAATGTGGCACGATAACGAGAATTGATGTAGTAGGCGTGTTTTGATTTCATATGTAATATTTTGAAACTACCACTACATACCATGTACTCTGTATTATTTATCTTTAAATTTACTGTTTTATTATGCCTTTAGAATTTGACTAGACTCTATTGGTTTGTAAAGGAATCTCTTTGTACTACTCATTATTATTGGCAAACATCTAAAATATTTTTTGCAACAATATATAACGCTTTTGCTGTAGGGGATGTCGGGAGAGACTCGTCCCAGTGACACTGATATTGGGCCCTCTGAAGAGGGAAGGAAGAGGAGGAAACAGGTCTCCCATACTTTCAGGTGGTCAGAGGAGATGGGAGACTTCCTGATTCAGTTTATGGCAGACCAAATCTCCTCGGGTCTAAGGGGCCATAATTATGCGGCCGCAGCGAAAGCGGTGAATGAAAAGTTTGAAGAACACGTCTCTGAATCCCAAGTTTACAATCATTTGCGAACATGGAGGGCCAAGTGGAACAGGATTTTAAATGTTCGGAAATTGTCAGGATGTGTTGTTTGGGATGCAGAGACCCGAACATTAAGGATGCCAGACGAGGAGTATAAAGTCTATATCAAGGTAACATCTTTTCCATAGAATAATCAATTCTTTATATCCCATGTCTGCTGTTTATTTCATGTGCAATGCTAACCCCTTGTATGTAGGCTAATAGGCTTGATAAGCCGTATTTGAACAAGCCCATACATATGTATGATGAGATGGCTATTGTGTTTGGAGATGAGGTGGCTACTGGGAAGCGTGCAAAGGATGGACGTGGCCCTGGAGGTTTGGGAAATGAGGCAGATGTGGAGGAGTTTGTTGATGAAGGTGATGGTAATGATGTGGATTCAGTTGGCCAAGGGAGGAGGTCCGGAGACCAGGCCCAAAGCATGTCCATCTCCCAAGGATCAAGGGGGAAAGGGAAAAGGACAAACCCTCATTTGCAGATAATGGAGAACTTCGCCGGCTCCTTAGGTAGTATCGCCAGTCACCTTAGGGAGGTTAAGGCTGACGAAGAAAAGCTTCTTGACAATTGCTTGGAAGCTCTACAAGGAATGATTGACACTGAATTTGAGGGTGTCATATTTACTACCAAGGTGGTAAACACCGCCTATGATTTCCTTGTGGAGCACCCAAATATAGCAAGAGGGTTTTTGAAGAGGAAGAACGAGATGAGGGCCTGCTGGTTGTTCCAATTTGTGCAGAGTAAACAGATGGGGTGAAAAGTTTGAGTGGTAGCTATCTTTCTGGGCCAGAATAAGAACATTGCATTATTTTTATCGCTTTTATTTATCGATTGATACATTTATGATATGTAATATTAAGATTGCTGCATGCAATCAGAGTACAATGGTGGACAGAAACCGGACTGTTAGGTTTGTTGTTGCTTTATTAGTTGTATGAACTAACCTATTCTTAGTTGTAACTTGTTTTGTTCTAATCGATTTGTGATGACGTTTGATTCAGGTAAGTGGTTAAGGTTGAAGCATTACTAGGTACACTTTTGTCACACTAATCTAATTTCATTATTTTTTGTATCAATCATTCAATATTGAGCCATGATTTTGTTCCTCTTACTATGACTGCAGGTAACAGCTGCAGGGGATAATACAAAGTGTCATGCAACAAGTTTTTTAACTTGGGGATGAGGTGGCGATCAAATCGCAGCTCTCCTTCAAGCTTGAGCCATGATGATAAACTGAGCTCACTCCTTCCCCTTTGCTGGGTTTGTAATGGCTGTGATGAAACTCTGAGCCATCTTCTTCTTATTTGCTTGGATTGTAACGGGTCGGGTTTGGGTTAAGAGCTGTGATGAATACTGAGCTCTTTCATTTTTTGACATTAGCCTTTACGTCTCTTTACAGTTCCTGTTTGGTTTCTGTAATTGGGCAGCAGTTCGTTACACACTGACACCCTCCTGAGCTCCCTGTTGTCTTTTGAGCTCCTGCTGCTTCCAGGTGAGTTGTCTGTTCTATTGGTTTGCTTCCAGTTGAGTTGTCTGTTCTTCAGGCCTGCTCCCAGGTGACTTGTCTGTTCTTCAGGCCTGCTTCCAGGTGAGTTGTCTGTTCTTCATGCCTGCTTCCAGTTGAGTTGTCTGTTCTTTCTTCTTTGTGACACTGTGGGCTGGATTGGGATCAATATTGAGCCATGAGCTTTTTTCCTCTTACAGGAATTTGTGTTTCCTGTTAATGTGGTGGAGTTTGTCTATGAGTTTTCAGTGGTGGAGTTTAATTTGGTGGAGTTTCTCTGGCCTGTTTTCAGTGTTGGAGATTTTGTCACCTGTTTTTTGACCTTTACTGAAAAACTGTTCTGTTAGTTGTCACTTTTTTTCTCCAATTCCCGGGCCTTTTGGTCTACTGAAAGTATATATAAATATGAGAATTTGGGTTACAGTTATCATACTACGGGATGAGGTGGCGATCAAATCGCAGCTCTCCTTCAAGCTTGAGCCATGATGATAAACTGAGCTCACTCCTTCCCCTTTGCTGGGTTTGTAATGGCTGTGATGAAACTCTGAGCCATCTTCTTCTTATTTGCTTGGATTGTAACGGATCGGGTTTGGGTTAAGAGCTGTGATGAATCCTGAGCTCTTTCATTTTTTGACATTAGTCTTCAATATCCTACGTCTCTTTACAGTTCCCGTTTGGTTTCTGTAATTGGGCAGCAGTTCGTTACACACTATCATGGCTCAATATTGATCCCAATCCAGCCCACAGTGTCACAAAAAGAAAGAACAGACAACTCACCTGGAAGCAGGCCTGAAGAACAGACAACTCACCTGGAAGCAGGCCTGAAGAACACTCCTTCCCCTTTGCTGGGTTTGTAATGGCTGTGATGAAAATCTGAGCTATCTTCTTCTTCTTTGCTTGGATTGTAACGGTTGGGATTTGGGTTAAGAGCTGTGAAGAATCCTGAGCTCTTTCTTTTTTTCTTTCATTGAATTGTAATGGGCCGAGTTTGGTTTTTTCCTCTTACTGGCTGCACTCAACATGAGGGTCAGCAAGATTGTGGACAGACCATACAGGTATGTCATTGCTCGTGCATTGTTGGCCCCTTCTGCCTACTTCCTTGATTGGTAAGCAAGCTTCTAAACTCTGTATTCTCCTTTTGAATTCAAAATTTATGTATGAAGTAGTTACTTTCTATAAATTTGTTTTCTTGGTTCATTTGTTTTCAGGAAGGACAGGCTACCTCTCACCTTCTCTTTGCTGGTTCAGTTCTTTCTTCTCGCGTTGTGTGGGTAAGCCCCTCTTTTGTCTCGTTGTGTGGGTAAGCCTTCTCTTTGCTGGTTCAGTTAGTTTTTGATGCTTGATTACTTGCTCTATTAAAGCATTGGTTATCACTTATATACTATATCAATCAATATCAGAAAAGTAACGAGAAGAACGACTTTCTTTTGCATCTTATTTGACGCATTTTAACCAGAATACTTTTGTAACTATCACGTGGAACAACATTATCTTGCTGCATGCAATGGTATCTATGAATTCTATGATCTGTTGATTACTGGTGGATTCTCAAAATTGGAGCGCTTTTTCTCTGTGAAAGTAATGAGCGGTTTTTGATGGTTGCCTATTTTGAGTATTCTTTATTCTAAGGCTGTTTAAAGTTCAATTGGTATTTTTACAAAAACATTCATGGGAACATATATAGCCCAAAAGTAAGAAGCTACATTGATAGAAACATCTTTTGTGTTTTCTCTATCATCTTGATCTTTATACGTTAAAATGCAGTGATCCATCGAGAACTTAGTCACTGCAGAGGAGTTCTCTCACAGAGTGCATGGGGAGAGGATGAGTCTTTCTTTCATCTCTGCTCATTTTAATCCGTTGTTCTTAATTGTAACAGGGAAACCCAGAAATTAACAGAGGTGTCAGTTAGTGATAAATTAGAAGGCTTCCGTGCCAAGCAAGAGGTATGCTTTGTTATACTTCTAATAGCTGTTTCATAAAATATTTCTGTGATTGATGATATACAAAATTCAGATATTTAATTTTAAGTATTAATATTGAGTTATATCTGGTAGTTCTTGATTATGACCATCATTTAAACTAGTTTAAGTGTTAAGTTAGCTCGATATAGATTTTTTTCCTGAAACTTGTGAGCAAGCTTTTGGGTAAAGTGGTTTTGACATGGTACTAGAGCAGGTTTCAAGATGTCCTAGGTTCAACCCTCTTCATTAACAATTTAGAAATATATTTATTTACCCAAAGTTATTCTGCCTTTTCAATTGAGTTATGTTTATGGTTTATGGAGAAAGTGGTTATCATATAAACCACATTAACACACATCTTTGCATCTTTGATTTCTTACTTGTCCTTCGTATCATATAATATGCTTGATGTTTATCATTCACCAGACATTCATAACTCTCATAAACCCATCCCACCTTATTGTTTGCATTTGGGTATTTTCTTAATTTGTTCCTGTATTTGTTTGTTTATATATGTATCTTGAACCTTTCTTTGGGGGGTTACTTAAAAGTTGCAGCCTTGTGTTATGACTTATAAGTTACAGTAGAATAGGAAATTAGACCTCTTCACAACTGATATTGGCTAGAATAGAGATCTCTCTGTTCTCTTATCCTGGGATCTGTAGACTCAGGATCTGAGTATTGCTACTCCTGATTGAATAATTGTGCTAGCTCAAATGCTCATTGGGTTTTTTTTCACCTTTTCTTAGCTTTAGTTTGTGTTGATTTTATATTCTTGAATTTCTTGCACGATCACAAGAGGCTTTACCAGTGAGAACATGTTCGTGATGTTCGCCTTATCTTGCTTCATTTGGGAATATTTACTAGAATCAAGAAATGTTGTTAGGAAATTTTTGCAGGCTTCTTCAATCCATGAAGGGAGAACAGTGAGTATAATCTCTGAGAAACTAGACCTTTACCTATGTATACTTTTTTTTATCACCATTATTGCTTACATGTATTGATGGATGATCAATATACAATGCCAGATACTTGGACATGAGAGGAGTTATAGACACAGGCCACTGTTGTTACTGAACCCAGCCAGCTACATCATGTCTTTGTGACTCCGGCTTACTTCCTGTTCTCGTCATTGATGCACTCATTTTCTGAAATCCCAAACTGATACAGCGCAATGAAAGAAAGGGTGGAGGTGTTGTGACCTGACAACTGGGTGATGCTATCCATTAAGAAATGTAGTGTTCAATGAATCATTTAAGAGGTATGGGGTGGCAAAGGTGGTTGGGAATGTGGGCAGCAGCAGGCAACAGCTGCCAGGTGAGTTGTCTGTTATTCAGAGCTCCGGGTTTTTCAAACTTCTTTCTTCTTTGTGATTTACGGTGGGCTGGATTGGGATGAAGATTGAGCCATGATGATACACTGAGCTCACTCCTTCCCCTTTGTTGGGTTTGTAATGGCTGTGATGAAACTCTGAGCTATCTTCTTCTTCTTTGCTTGGATTGTGACGGATCGGGTTTGGGTAAAGAGCTGTGATGAATCCTGAGCTCTTTCATTTTTTCTTTCATTGAATTGTAATGGGCCGGGTTTTAGTTAACCATGTAACCCAAGGAAATGAGATCTTTCATTTTTTCTTTCATTGAATTGATGGCTAGTTATTTAACTGACAATTTTTTAAGAGCTTGCTTCCTTTACAGTTGGGCATATAACAAGTCTCAAGTCAATATTTTCAGGTAATAAAAATGTTTTGCCATACTCCCCTTCTTACATATTGCTAGTCAACTCTTGTTTTTTGCTTTGTTTTGTATGTTAACATGTATCAATACTTAAAAAGAAGGCTCCAGGAGAGAAATGACTGAACTTGTATGCTGATCCATCAGTAAGTATGTGGGAATAATTCGAATTTGGTGGAATAAGTATGCGCATATCAGTCCTCTTTAGGGCTTTTCAAGTATATTTGTGTTTTTCCCAGCCATGTGTTTGAATCGGTTGAGTTTATGTCTCTGCTGTATGAATTTTAATCAAATATATGATCTTTTATCTGTCAATTAATTTCTCCAATTTCAGGTCATTTTCGGCGGCTGAGATATATGCCATTTTGGTGGACATGAGCTACCTAACACATCGCAACTATCCTTCCAGTTATGGGTATTGAAACTGACCAATTTTCAATTATTACTTTCCTATGCATTATTATGTCTCATTATTTTTATATTGGGTACATTACTCTCAGATGACAAGTGAGGAGATACTGTAAAATGAAGGTTTCTGATTGGAGATTCATGAATGGTTTGGTCCATACACTTTACTTTGCACTTTAAATAATTTTCAGCGCTTTTTTTAAGCATCTCATCCTCTTTATCATATATATATATATATATATATATATATATATATATATATATATATACCTATTTGAGACGATTCTTAATTTTGACAGCTAGGTTCGGAGGATGAACGAGTTGGGATCATCAGGGGAAGAGAGACGGGCGTTACTGGGCCTAACATGGTCGTAGGCTAAGGGTCAGATATGTGGATGGAGGTCGCACCGGCTTGCACTTTCTGCATGTCCGAGCAGATATTGTACGCGAAGCAATAGGAGTTTTTTATGGATTTATTTAAGAAACAGAGAGTGTACTTTATACTCATGTTAGCACATTTGAATATGAGCTTATTGTTTGTCTGCCAAGTTTCTGAAATTAATAGATCGGATGTTCTGAATTGTGTTATGTCTGTATTCTATTGTAAATTTCAATTCAGATATCTAGCTACCTACTGCATATACGTTCTAACATATTTGAGTTACAATTGGCTCATTTTAAGTTAAAATTTTTATGAATGCAGGACTGTTTTGCAGAGAATTATTTGACGCTAGATTCATTTTTCTAATAATTAATGTAATTAATTTATTCAATTAATCTTTTTTTATACTTTATTTAATAAAAATTAACCTTTATTTTAAAATATAGATAAAAAGATCGTTTGAAATTTACTACAATTAATATTTAATATTTTCCAGTGGAACATTAGATTTCTAAATAATCGTTAAAAAATTATTATACTAATTATTATATTGCAATTCGCAATCTACCAATTTTTTTTTTTTTTGGTTTATTATTTTTTGTCTTTTATACAATTTTATATTATAAATTAAATAGTATTTTACCTAATTTATCCGTTTCTTATTAACTATTATGGATTTGTTAATTATTTATTGTATTTATTGACTTATTATTAAAAATAAAAAAAATCAGCAAACAGTTATTTTTTGGGTCAACTGAGACACTTACGACTTACGCACTCATAACCAAACACTGTAAAACACAATACTGCAGCTCAATTACAATTTCACTTTACCAACCAAACACCGTAAAATACAATACGCATTGTTACATACAACTTTATTTTACCAACCAAACACCGTAAAACTATCATTGATGCAACTTATTTACAATTGAAAAAGACTTTACCAATTACAACTACGAATTACGGCCAATTACGCCAACCAAACAGACCCTTATCCTCACAATAATGAGCCTAGGTTATATTCTTTTCAGGAGGAAAGAAGAGGGTCCAACATTTACTAAAATAACCCTTGAGATAAAACCACCCATCATGGTTCCTTTATACCTCATGTGATTATTAACATATATATAAATGTAACTTTAATATGGGCATCTTTAATATCAGTTAACTTTAATTAGGAATCCAATAATTAACCAAGGTTATTTGTCCATCTTTAATGTGAGATTAACACTGCATTGAAGTGTTTGACAAGGTTATGGCGTCCTTGCCATACAATGTACCTTATGAGTACATCCCATTCGAGGACGGGAACAGGAAGATGAAGGGGAGCTATACGATCTTGTATTCCAGGTCTACTTGCAGGTCAGTTCACAATCAAGTTCACTTCAAATTCAATATGACATCAACCATGATCTTTGTATGCTCAACAACAATTGATTTTTCTCTAATTGGCTAAGTTTCTTTCAAAATTTTGATGTTGTAGTAGGCAATATATGCTTAACAACCATCAATTGATTTGTCTCTAATCGGGCTATTTGTCTTTCAGAATTTTGATGCAGTAGTAGGCGATCGTGACAATCACACCAACGATCCTTGTATATCGACATCTTGGTGCCTTACACTGAGCAGGGCATGTCTATGGTGGTTCCTATCAGGATGACCGCGGAAAGAATACATTGATCTTCTTGAAACCACTCACTACAGGCCTTTGGCTGGCGATTGGAGCCTTCTTCATCTTCACCGGGTTCGTTGTGTGGGTTCTTGAACACCAAATCAATGACAGCTTCAGAGGGCCACCCCTCCATCAGCTCGGCACCATCTTCTACTTCTCCTTCTCCACACTTGTTTTCGCTCACAGTTGAGTATACGTTTCTGCCATAGCAACGATGACATTTCTTTCCTTCTCACGGTTTTCATTACTCACAATTGGCTTGATGGTGCAGGAGAAAAGGCGGTAAGCAACTTCACTCGGGTGGTGATGGTCATATGGGTGTTTGTTGTGCTCATCCTCACATCAAGCTACACTGCAAGTTTAACCTCAATGCTCACAGTGCAGCAGTTCAACATTGACAGGTCTAGGCTCAAAGTGTATCAAACTGATGGAAGAGTATGATGAGGCCCTGACCAAGGTAGCTCTAGGGGAGGTGTTGGTGCCATTATTGATGAGATCCCTTGCATCAAGGTTTTTCTCTCCAAGTATTGTGGGAAATACACCATGGTTGGCAGCATCAATAGGACTGATGGCTCTGGCTTTGTAAGTACCACACCCTCACTCTCTCTCTCTCTGCTCAACTCCTCGCAGTCTCATATAAATCCTCCCATTTTTGTGCAGGTGTTTCCTAAAGGCTCGCCGTTGGTCCCTGATATATCGAGAACGATCTTGAAAGTCACAATGGAGATTGACAAGGAGTTATACAGAAACAAGACTACTTGTCCTGATCAAAATAACAGTGCATCTTCAGACAGCCTAACACTCGAGAGCTTCTGGGGTCTCTTCCTCATAACAAAGATTACTTCCACTTCCGCCCTCATATTTTTCCAGTCTTCTTCCTTTATGAGCATCGGCATGTCCTCAGCACAGCCAACTCAGATACCTTTATATGGAAAAGGCTTGCCATCTTTGCCAAACTATTGGATCAGAAGGACAATCCCTCGCAGGTACAGAAGAAGAGTAACCTCAAGGTGGAACCGGCAAAAGCTGAAGGTTGGCCTTACACTGACAATGCTCTACAAAATCCTTCATGTTTTCAGTTTCCCTCAGAAACCGATATAAACTCAACAGAAGATGAAGAAAGCTCAAAAAAAGTATTCTACGATAGTTAAGATGTTCAAGTGTCATTAGTTACAAGGAAGGGGAAGAAAACTGATACCGACAAGTCAACCTTGAAGAAACAATAGCAGAAATAAAATCTAATGCATATTTGTGGTCCAGGTTGTCTACACTTTATATTAACACAAAAGTATACATAAAGCATTATTGTAGCATTTTGGCATTACTTATATGAACTTATACTGATCAGTGAACTTAGTGAAGTAATCAACAAAGCAGTACGTAGTCACAATACGACACTCTATGCGCATGTATATAACATACTCTGGGATAAAATTTTACCTTGCATCAGTGAAAAAAAAGACCAGGAAGAAACATTCTAATTAATGTGAAACATAGAGAGCAAAAATTCAGATGTGAATTAAAAGTTGAAAAAAAGTGGAGAAAAGGTGATTTGATATAGAGAGCAATAATTCGCAATCGACTTTTGAGAACAATGTGAAAAGAGGTGAATGATTCGATAAATAGTTCAAATTTATATAGTTCACAACAAGAACACTACAAGCAACATTGAAAGATGAGTCATCGTGCACTTAGTCTAAGTTCCAATGGACTCACTGATCATATAGAGAGCAATAAGAAAACAAGTATGCACTTCCGGTTTGTAGTAAACTTGTATTTAACTTCAATGATATAGTTAATACATCTGAGTCTACAATATGGGTTTAAGTCATAGAGACACTTCAACTGAATTTCTTTCCCCTTTGCTTCCTGCAAATATTTCCAGAAGCACAAGTCTTAATTTGCACAGTCCATTCCACTGCTCATGCCTTGGCTCCTCTTCCAAGAATCTCATGTACATACAGTTAACCTCGTGTTTGTAACACTCATCACCATTCAATTATCTACCATCCCTTCAAAGGAAAATACCAGCATCACATCTTTTTTCCTTGCCAATTTTCCTCTTTTGAGATGAGGGTCTCCATGAACCCATTTCCTTCAATTTTAGTCTTTCTTCTTGTATCAGTAAGCTTCAGTCCAGAATGGGTGTTTCTCTCAGAACATCAAACCAGACTCCACAAAGTCATTTGATGTTGGAGTGACACTGGATATGGGTACATAGGGTGGGAACACAAGTTGGAGCTGCATTTCTGTGGCCATTGATGATTTCTGTGTCTCTCATCCTAATCATACGTCAAGGCTGGGCTTGCACTTGAAGGATTCCAAACAAGACATTGTCTCTGCTGCGTTGGCTGGTAAAATACTGCCTATATCCTTCACTTCCTACTTGTTCTAAATAACTTTTCATAATTCCAGAAATTTTCTTTTAGGTGGTTAACGGATTGGTATTGCCTAGAAATAATATTCCCCACCTAAAATCCCTGAAGCAATGGGTCCTTTTTTTGTAATGAATCACTTTGGATGAATACAGTCCACTCTCGATTGATCACTCAAGCTTCACTTCGTCTACCCCTCTGACGATCAAGTGTATTCATCAAACCAACAAGCAGACAATGAAAGGGCAGCGTGTCATTGGGAAAACAAAACATCCAGAAAGCTTTTCTCTTTTTGTTCCTAAAAGGATTTTAGGTATAAGATGATTAAGAGGTTAAACCAGTCATAGCCAAAATCCTATCAATACCCACCATCCTACGCAATCTTTAACTTTTGTATGTTTATAAGCAATGTCAGCTAAGAATGGGTTAGTTTTCTCACCAAATCCTGCAACGGTGAAACTCCATGAAAAAAATTATACTTCCAAGCTTGCATAATAATTTCACTTAGCTATACGATAACCTGTACACAAGAAAACCTACGCTCCAAGTAAAAGTTGTGCATAAAACTGTCCAGTCACCCGAAGAGAACACCAAAGACTAATTTTCATCCATACCTCTAAAAAAAAAAGATTTAGCGCAATGTGATCCCAGTGTTCTAAATGGCAGCCACAACGGCTACATCGGCCGAGAAAATTTATCAGAGATAGGGATATATCGGGGATATTTTCAAAAATCGTACTGTAAATATACATATCTTCTTGTCTTAAATCGCATCTCAATAAGAGAATATATGCATAAATTATATAAATCTGCATAAAACATCGTACTTTTATGTTTAAGATATACTTAACTCCATAGCTTGCATCAAGCCTATGAACCCATAATCACTATCTAAGTGTAGAATCTTCAAAATGTCACATTGCCACATCACTCGAATTACCCAAATACCTAACCTAGAAATTGGGTATAAACGCTATATCGGGTCCAAAATCGCCGAAATTGCGGCCGATATATCAGGTCCATGCCTATTTATCGGCGATTTTGGATGAAAAACGCTATATCGGTTTGGATGTGTCAAATCATTGCGGCTAGGGTTGTAAACGCAATATCGGCGCAATATCGGAGTTATATCGGGGATATTTAGAACACTATGTGATCCATCTTCTATTTCTGTCTCTTTCATAGACTTTCAGTTGAATTTGGTTAAAATTAATACTTGAGTTTTGCGCATGCAGCAGTCTCTCTCCTGAATCCCATTCCCCCCCCCCCCCCCCCCACCCCCACGCCCACACACACACACAAAACATCAACTCAAGAAAATTCATTATCGAACTTGGAAACAAATCCCAGACCCCCATAATCTCTTTTCTCTGCAACATCATTCCTCCTCTCCTTCCCTAGAACTCCCTACTTCATCCAAGCTGCGACCATCACTGATTCTACACAGGCCAGAGTAATTGCTGCTCTTGTGCAGTCCTTAGGCTGGACTGAGCTAATACTCATTTTCGAAGACAAAGAATATGGCACTGGCATGATCCCTAACCTCATCGGTGCCTTGCAGTCCACTGGAACTCGTATTCCTTACTTCAGCATGATCCTCCCAGGTGCCAGTGCGACCAAATCCTCCATGAGCTCTATAATCTTAAAACCATGCAAACCCAAGTCTTTGTTGTGCATTCCTCCAAATTCCCCAGCTTCCTGTCTCTTCTCGAAGGCAAGAGAAATTGGAATGCTGAGAGAAGGCTATGCTTGGATGATTATCCATGGCCTCACTAGTCTGACAGACTTCACGGAGTCATCAGCCATTGATGCAGTCCATGGAGTTTTTGTTAAGTTGTGGAGCCAGAGTATTGCCTTGACAGAGTCAACACGATGAACCCGGAGGGACGACAGAGCTTTTCGGGACATGGCGTTGGGCGAGTTCGGAGTTTCAGGTTGATGGGAAGAACAGAACTATAGCCTTCGGAGCGACAACCTCCAGAGTGATGGAGTCTCCGGAGCGGAAGGTCACTCTGTAGCACCTAGTCGGAGGAGCACTCTAAAACTACAGAGCAGAGTTACTCCTCAAAGGTACGAAGCAAAAGCGGCTCAGCCTGGAAGTGGCCCAGTCCAGTCTTGAAGCAGTCTAGCCAGTAAGCAGCCCAGTCCAACCTGGAAGTGGTCCAGTCCAGAAGCTTCTTTACCAGCGAAACTTGGAGAAACGTCAAGAGCAATTTAAGAATGTCACAACTTGTAACCCTAGTTTATCTTATAAAAGAGGATGCACCGTCATTAAGGCTAAGTATGATGAAGCATTAATCTATTATGAACGTCATTGTACAGAGCAGCTGTGAGGATTCTCTTCTCTCCTATAATCTCTGATAATAGTGAATTTATGTGCGGCTCTGTAGTTTTTCTCGATTTGAATCTTTCACGTAATTTCTGGTGTCTGTGATTAATATGTGTTTTTTGCATCTTTTATTCTTCCGCATTGTTGTCGATCCCCATAACTGGTATCAGAGAGAGAGAAAGATCAAAGTGAAAAGATTCAACGGCGCGAACTTCGGGTTCTGAAAGATGCAGATCGAATACTACCAGTACCAAAAGATCTCTATCGTCCTCTCGGTGGAAAGGCCCAAAAGCCGAAGGAGATGTCCGATGGCGAGTGGAAGATCCTAGATTGGAAAGCCTTAGGGGTGATCCGATTATCCTTGGTATCGACAGTTGCATTCAATGTCTCTAGGGAGAAGACGACCAAAGGCTTGATGGCGGCGCTATCGAAGATGTACGAGAAACCCCCTGCTTCAAATAAGATTTTCTTAATGAAAAGTTGTTTAATCTGAAGATGGCGGAAAGCGGAAGCGTCCTGAGCATCTCAATGAATTCAACACGCTAACAAGCCATTTGAAATCGATTGAGATCAATTTCAATGACAAAATCAGGGCGCTGGTTCTATTATCCAGTCGGTCAAAAGCCAGGGATAGTCTTGTGATGGTGGTAAGCAATTACTATGAGACAGGAACATTGAAGTTTGATGATGCAGTGTGTGTATTTCTCAGCGAAGAGGCGCGCAGGAAGTCATCGGGGTTGGCTGAGACATCAAGGAGTGCCCCGAGTGTCGATAGGAGAGGAAGGTTGATGAATAGAGAAAAGAAAAATGGCAAGTCCAAATCCAAATCGAGGAGAGAATTCCAAGTCGAGGGGTGCTGAGTGTTGGCGGTGTGGTGAGAAGACGCATATTCAAAGAGACTGCAAACAGAAGATGGAGAAGGTAAAAGCAAAAAGAAGGATTCTGTGTATGTCACGGAGAGTGACAGATCTAATGCTCTGATTCTCTCCTTAGCTGTTCCAGCGAATCATGGGTGATTGATTCAGGCGCCTCTTTCCACGCCACTGCCGGACATGACATCTTTCAAAACTATGTGAAAGATGAACTTGGAAAGGTGTATCTGGGAGATAATGAACCATGTGACATTGTCGGGAAGGGCGATGAGATGGTTAGCCTCTCTAATAGCTTGACGCTAAAATTGAGGAACGTCAGACATGTACCAAAACTGAAGAGAAATCTAATCTCTGTCAGTCAGCTTGCTGACAGAGGGATGAAAACCACTTCGACAGTGATGTATGCAAGATCACGAAAGGTGCCATGATGATGGCACACGGTAAGAAGGAAAATACCGTCTACACGATGTGTGATTTCGGAGCGTCAATTTCAGTTGCTTCTTAGGAGTTTAATGCCGGAGTGTGGCATCAGAGACTTAGGCATATGAGCGAGAAGAGAATGAAGGTTATGCTCTCCAAAGATAAGCTGCCGGGGCTGGAATATGTAAACTTAGATTTCTGCGAAGACTACGGTCTGCGGGAAGCAGCGTAGAGTTAGTTTCTCAAAGGTGAGAAAGACTCCGAAGGCAGAAAGATTGGAGTTAGTTCATACCAATATATAGGGTAAAGCTTCAGCTCCCTCTCTCGAAGGCTCATTATATTTTGTGACATTTATTGATAATTCTAATAAAAAGAACTGAATCTATTTCTTGAAGCACAAGCCGAGTGTGTTCGATGTATTAAAAAATGATTCGCCCAAGTTGAGAATAAATCAGGTCGGAAGCTTAAGTGCTTGAAGTCCAACAATAGGGGTGAATACTAGGATGACAGATTTGAAGAATTCTGAGTCAGAAAATCTACAGAGTGAAGACAGTTCCCGAAAATTCTCATCCGAATGGGATGGCGGAGTGCATGAACATGACAATTCTAGAGCGTATCAAGAGCATGCAGATACACGCTAGATTGCCCAAGCAGTTCTGAGCAGATGGAGTCAACACGACGGTGTATGTGATCAACAGAGAGGTAAACTTGAACCGCCTGCGTACTTTTGAATATATCTCATATGTCCGTGTGGATCCAGATCACAAGAGTAAGTTAGATCCGAAGTCCAAAAGGTGCATCTTCATTGGGTACAGTACAAGCAAGTACGACTATCGGTTTTGGGATCTAAAAAACTGAATATCCTTAGACATAAAGATGTGGTATTCAATGAGAAGAAGATGTACAAGGACTTGCTGACAGAGAGGGGCACTTCGGAGAAGAATCCAAGAGTGGTATCTCGGAGCACTCCGGGACAGCAGGATGCTACAGAGTCAGGTTTGTTGAACTTGATGAGGTTCCTATGAAGAAGGTTCGGAGTATTCTGAAAGGGAATGAGGAATTCCGAGTAGAGCCTCTGACACCCTAGAGCGAGTTGAGGCGATCAACTTGGACGACTAGAGCCCCAGCGAGATATTCTCCTACCTTGCACTATCTATTGTTGACCAACAGTGGTGAGCCCGAGTGCGAGGAGGCTTTGCAGGTGGAAGAAAAGGCCAAGTGGGAGCTTGCTATGAATGATGAGATGGAGGCTCTCATGAAAAACTAAACATGTAATTTAATTGAATTGCCTGAAGGCAAGCGAGCCCTGCATAACAAGTGCACCTACTGGTTGAAGGAGGAGCCTAATGGCACCGAGAGGTACAAGACGAGGATGGTTGTGAAGGAATTTCAACAACAAAAAGGTATTGACTTTAACGAGATTTTCTCTCTTATTGTGAAACTAACTACTATTAGATCTATCCTGGTATTGTGGCAGCATAGAACTTACATCTAGAACAGTTGGATATTAAAATTGTGTTTCTCCATGGTGATGAGGGAGGACTTCTATATGATGCAGCCATAAGGTTATACCCATACCGAGAGAGGAGCAGTTGGTTTGCAAGCTCAAGAAGAGTCTTTGCGGCTTGAAACAGGCTCCGAGACAGTGGTATCTAAAGTTTGACATATTCATGGTAAGTAGTGAATTCGCAAGGCTACAGGCTGATCGTTGTTGCCATTCCAAGTGGTTTGAGAATTCTTTCATCATAATACTATTGCATGTAGATAATATGCTTGTTGCTGAATCAAGCATGAAAAAGATTGTGAATCTCAAAGCCAAGTTGACAGAAGAATTCTCAATGAAGGACTTGGGTAGGCGAAAAAATTCTTGGAATGAGGATCAACAGAGAGAGAAGAGACTGTTGAAAATATCACAAGTCGAGTACGTGGACAAGGTATTGAAGAGGTGTAACATGTCAAATGCTAAACATGTGAACGTCTAACTCGGAGGTCACTTCAAGCTCTCAAAGGCACAGGTTCTGACAATATAAGATGAGAAGGCTCTCATATCGAAGATGCCATATGCATCATCTATGGGCAGCTTGATGTATGTCATGGTCTGCACGAGGCCAGACATTACTCAAGCAGTGAGAGTTGCCAGCAGGTACATGAGCAATTCAGGGAAGGAGCATTAGAGAGCAGTAAAGTGAATCTTGAGAAATCTGAAAGGGAGTTCAGATATGGCATTGTGCTATGATGGCACGGACGTTCATCGACACGGATATGTAGACTTCGACTTTGCGAGTGATGTAGATAATCAAAAGAGTACCACTGGTGTAGCACCCAGTTCCCGGGATACGTACCCAGATACATGTCCTGATTTTTTTGACCATATTGTTTTAATTTTCTTCCAATATTTGTTTTTTGGGTTGTGATTGCTTATATTATTTGGCATCGGATCTGGATTCTCAGTCTTAAAGTCAACCCTGACCTGGACCAGAAACCCGATACCAGCATACCACCCTATTTGACCTTTCTGATAGTCTGATTTGACCGATTTTAGTTTCAAACACTGTTTTTTCAATATTTTCGAATTTTTTATGATTTTCTGAATTTTTTTCAGAAATATTTTGCAAAATCTTCAAAACTGGTGTCGGTCAACATCACTGACCAATTCCCGAATTTTTAGTTTTCAAATGGAGTTGAATTTTTAAAAACGACTTTCACAATACTTCTTATAATATCATTTTCTATCTAAATACATTTTTTTGAGATTTTTCAGAATTTATCAAAATTTCATCGATTCTGATGTCGACGGGTATCGCCAGAAGGTTTCAGGATTTTTAATTTGAAAACTAGATTGAATTTCTCGAATCCAATTTCACCGAGTATCTTAAAATAATATTTTTTATTTTTGAGAATTTTTTAGAGCGATTCTGAAACAGTCAAATTTTCCCTATTAAAATAATATTATTATTTACCATTCTTTTCTTTTCTTACGTTTTCCTTCTCCATTCCTCTACTTTATACTCCCATGTTATCCTATTAATTTAGTTACTTAACAATATATTTATTCACTAATTTTTCCTATTTTTTTCTTTTTCTTTTCCTTTCTTTTCTTTCTTTTTCTTCTTTTCTTTTTCTCTTTCTTTCTCCCCTTACCTACTCCCATCTCCCCCCATTTCCTGCAACTGCAACTACATCCAGCAGCAGCACATTCCGCCCTCCTCCCATACTCTCCCTCTCTCTCCCCCTCTCCCTCTCCCTCTCCCTCTATATATTTTCCTTTTTTCTTTCCCTTCCCATTTTTTCCAACTTCTTCTTCATCTCTCCCACTCAACTGCCGGCCACCTTCACCGTCGCCGGGGCGCCGCCGCCACCTCCCCCCACCTCCCCACCTCCACTTCCCTCCTCTCCAAACTCCAACCCATCTCCTCCAATTTCACCAAAACCCATCACCTTGTCTTCCTCTTCTTCAAAGTTCTCGACCAATTCTACCAATTCCTCCACTCCAACCACCCCACCACCATCTCCTCCTCCTCCTCCTCCAACTCCCCACAACCACCACCGCCATCATCAACCACCAACACCACCAAACAACAACAACAACAACATACAACTCCACCCCCCAACCACCCCTCCCCCGGTCCGGCGCCGGCGCCGCCCCCTCCGTCGGCGGCGCATCCCCCAGGCCGCCGGCCGGCCACCCACTCCCTTCTCTTCCTCCTTTTCTTTCTTCTTTCTTTTATTTTTTTCCTTTTTCTCCTTTCCACTTTTACCTATCCCCTTATTCCCTAATTACCTCTCCATATTTTCTAATATACCCCTCCTTTATTTCTTTATTTCTTTCTTTCCTTTTTTTTTTTCCACTTTTCCTTTTTCTTTTTTTTAAACACTTCCAACAAATACTCTCTCTCTCTAACTAATCCTCTCTATCTCCTCCCTTATTCTCTCTAATATATATTTTTATATATAATTATATTATATTATATATATTTATTTGGACTAGTAGCATGCTCACACGTGTTAGCGGACTTCCCGATTTTAACTCAGTATTGCGTTCCGATTTTAGGCGAGTACATTTCCTGTGTTGCTTCACACTTTATTATCATCTTTTAAAACTAGTGATTGCTATTTTAACGTCCATTGTATGATTTGTTGATATGCTATGTTTCGTTACCATCGTTACATGTCTAATAACTGTTATCCTACTTTTTATACATGATATACAAGTTGATATATGATATGTGAGTGCTTTATTATCATGTTTAGTAACTACTATTCTAGTGTTTCTTGTATGATATGTTGATATGTGGATATCTTGTCAATACCGTTCCATGTCTAACATTTGTTACTCTGGGTTTCAGTACATGTTACATCGCTATACTAGTTAATATATGATGTTATATTCTGTATTCTCACCGTTATATTCTGATCCACGGCACTTGATATCTGACACCTGATCCACGATACTTGATACCTTAACACCTGATCCACGGCACTTGATATCTGACACCGGCACTTGATATGTTATACTTGACACCTGATCCACGACACTTAATATCTGACACCGGCACTTGACATGTTATACTTGACACCTGATCTCTGACACGTGATATCTGATACCGACACTTGACATGTTATACTTGACACGTGATGTTATACTTGACACCTGATCTACGACACTTGATATCTGACACCGGCACTTGATATGTTATACTTGACACCTGATCCACGACACTTGATATCTGACACCGGCACTTGACATGTTATACTTGACACCTGATCCACGACACTTGATATCTGACACCGGCACTTGACATGTTATACTTGACACCTGATACCTGACACTTGATATCTGACACCGGTACTTGACATGTTATCACTTGACACTTGATACCTGACACCTGATATATGACACTTAACATGTTATCACTTGACATGCTATCACCTGGTACTAGTACATTTGACCTGATATTATAACACCTGACTGGATACTATTACATCGGACACCTATATTTCTTTGCATATTCATGACTATCACTTTTACGGGGACTTGACATGATTATTATATTGTTACAAGATATTTAATACTCCTGTGCTTCTGAACTCCTGTATACTTGAACCCCTGAAACAGGGAGACTCCTGACATTATGCTCCGGTTGCCGTAATTGGATAACCATGAATATAGGATTACTGTGAACACTCTGTGGACATTATCACTGGACAATTGTAATAATAAGACAACTTACACCGGGATGGGGGAAACTGATGAGTACCGATATAGTCTTCATGTTTATGATGGTCTTATAGTGTCGCGTGATCATATACTTGGATTCGACCTGGAGGCCACCAGGCGCTTCCGTGGGGTATGATAGTACCCCTACTTCCCTGCCTGCCGGTTGTGCCATAAACCCCTAGGCCTATTCCTGTGAGAGCGGTGACATACTATTCATGTTCGGGCATACAATAAGTCCCAATACCAAGCGGTACGTTCCGGCTCAGTATCGGATACTCCTTGACTGTTGTCCCGGGCATGTACGGGACCCATTCTAAGCATGGTTCATCGATCCCCATCAGTTTCTAATAACTTACTCTCCGGTCTGTATGTTGAGGTACGTGGAATGGGACGCATACTGATGTATACAAATCAGATGAGTCTTAATAACATAATAATAACATGCTCTGATATTTGACTAGCTATACACTTGATCTATACTTGGTAGACCTGTGATACGATATATTATCCTGCTCACCACTTACACATTATACTTGTGCTACTTTGTTAGAATACTTGATTGCTATTTTTGGGTTCTCATACTGTATCATGATTCTATTATTGTGAAGGCAAACTCAGGTTATATAAACTCAGATTACAGTGACGTGAGGTATATGGCATATATATGAGGGTTTCCTTAATTTATTCCTTCGACGTACTAATCTCATGGATCGGAAAAGTGGGCTTGTATAACTGATTTTCCTGTAGTTATTTTACTGTCTCGTTTCATGTTCATATGTGCTTATATTCACGATACACCTTTTCTGTACACGTGTGCCTGATATGTATGCCACTTGGCTTTATCATACGTACTCGCAGGTTGCATTTGACAACCCTAAATTCTCATGTCCAGATCCTAGAGCCCGGACCATGACAGCCTTGCTGTAGCTGATCAGAGTGCGCAGCGGATCCTCCTGTGGCAATCAGAGGGTAGCAGAGCCTTGGACGTCATCGTAGCTCTTCCTTCCAGCTCTTCTCCTGATTGGCTCGCGCGGCCTATCTTGCTGCTCGTGAGCATCTCTCAGCTTTTGTTATGTATCTCTTCGTGTAATGTACTTTTGTATTTTCTGGTGATGTAATATTCCTGTAATATTGTATCACTCGCTGTGATAATCATGTACTTGTATTTTTCTGTTAGAATGTATATTAACATTGTGCTTCCGCACTCTGATTCTTTCCTGTACTGATGCTTAGCGTATAATGTGAGGGTATTTCCGACCTGTGTATATACGTCGCAGTGACGTCTCCGTACCCGCGGGACCAGGGCGTCACAACTGGTTATGTTTTTACTTTGGAAAGTGGAACAGTGAGTTGGGTGTCAAAGTTACAGAAGGTAGTCGCCTTGTCTACGACAGAGTCGAATATAATGCAGCGACAGAAGCTTGCAAGGAGTTGATGTGGCTGAAGGATTTTATGAAAGAGCTTGGCAAGAAGTAGGTGACTCCGTCACTGCACAGTGATAGCTATAGTGCTATAGATCTTGCCGACAATCCAGCCTATTATGACAAAATCAAGCACATTGATGTGCAGTACCACTTCGCTCACATTCTTTTGAAGGATGGTGTGTTATCACTGGTGAATACAAAAGTCAAAATCCCGCAAACATGCTGACCAAAGTAGTCACGACGGAGAAGCTAAAGACCTGCTCAGCCTCCGTGGTCTTCCAGGGTGAAGGTCCGGAGTTGAGTCGCAATGAGTCGGAGTACAAGAGAAAGAGAGAATGGAGTGTCGTTGCTGTGATAATAATCAGTCTCTAAATAGGAGATTGTTAAGTTGTGGAGACAGATTATTGCCTTGACGGAATAACACGGTCCCAGAGCGACGGCTGAGCTTTTCGAGACATGGCGTTGGGCGAGTTTGGAGTTTCAGGTTGATGGAAAAGACGAAGCGATAGCCTCTGGAGTGATGAAGTCTCCAGAGCGACAGCCTCTGTAGTGGAGTCTCCGCAGCAAAAAATCGCACTCTGTAACACCTAGTCGGAGAAGCACTCCGAAGCTACAGAACAGAGTTACTCCTCAGAGGTGCGAAGCGGAAGCGGTCTAGCCTAGAAGCGGCCCAGTCCATTCTAAAACCAATCCAGTCTGAAAGCGGCCCCGTCCCGAACTTCTTTGCCAACGAAATTTGGGGAACACGTCAAGGATAGTTTATGGGTCTCACAACTTGTAACCCCAGTTTATCCTATAAAAGATAATGTGTCGTCATTAGAGTAAAGTGTGATGAAGCATTGATCTATTGTGAGTGCCATTGTACAGAGCGACTGTGAGGATTCTCTTCTTCTCCTCTGTAATCTCTCTCATAATAGTGAATTTGTGTGTGGCTCCGTGGTTTTTCCCGATTAGAGTTTTTCACATAATTTCTTGTGTCTGTGATTGATCTGTGTTTTTTAGATCTTTTCTTCTTCCGCGTTGTTGTCGATTCCAACAGTTTTGATTGTTAAGCCACACATCTCAAAGTCTACAGTCTGCAACAATTTCAAAAATAGATGGAGAGTGCAGATTCACCAAGAGATTCCAACAGTGACAGCTAAAAGTCTCCAACCTAGTATCCACCGCTTGTGTGCCTATGACGCAGCCTGGGCACGGGCAATGGCTGCGGAAAGCCTCAGTTCAGGGAAGTCCAGATCCACTGACCAGAGCTGAATGTAGTGGATAGTTATTCAAGTGACTTGGACTTGTGCCCCAACCAAATGGCCCAAGCCTCTCCTCAACTCCATATTAGGCATGAAATTTAAGGGAGTATCAGGCAAGTTACAGCTGGTACATGGGCAGCTACTGGTCTCCACAATGAAGTTTGAGATCATCAATATCACAGGAGGTAAGAATTAAAGGATCGGGTTTTGGAGAAAGGAGCATGGAATATCAAAGAGGTCAAAGTTGAACACAGGCTTGGATTAGAGTAATACCACCAGTGAACTTGATGGCATTGTGACATTGTCCAGGAATTGAAACAGGAAATTATGTGGAAGAAGCTGAGAATTGGAGTTCCAGTGAGGAAGGGGTTCTGGAGTTTGCGAGCAAGTAGTGGAATCCTTCAACAAACAGAAATGAAAGCGGTTTTTGCATTGAGGTGTTCGATATGGTGGTGAAAATACTACCCTACCATTTGTTGGATTTTCGTCAAACAATAGTCCCACAGCGGCTACGATGTTCTCGGGTATATAAAAATTTGGACGACTCCACCTAGAAAGTTAGTCTTTACGGATGGTGCCCCAAGTCATTCAAGTGGTATCAGAGCCATGCCCCGAATTTAGTCGTGTGTGTGGGTGATGTTCGATGTAAAGTTGAATCCCTTGTAGAGATTTGGGTCGAACAAAAGGCTAGTCTGCCCAAAGTCTTTCACCATTTACAATATGTACATATTCTTCGAGAATAGTATAGTGGGGGTGAATGGAAGCTATGATGGTCTCATCTACCAGGTGGTCCCTAAGGTATGCTAATGCTGAATGGAAGCAATATTGAAATTTTGTTCCAATATCCAGTAACTTTCTTCTCCCTTTTGTCCTTCCATTTGGCCTCCTCTCCTGCACAAGTGCAGTGAGATCCCGACTGATACAAAAGTCAGAAATTAGACCAAGTGGCCCGCAAACTTTCCTCTGACAAAAAGAGAGTCATCTAGGGATCCAATCCATTAAAATATGTTGCCATGTAGGATACCGCAAAAAAAAATCAATGTTTACTTTCCCAAAACAAAAGAGAAATTCAGGGGGACAGAATGAAATGACGCGGTGGAAAGAAACAAACAAACTAGAGTATCCTCTAAATGAAACTTCAAGAAATATAGCTAAAACAGACTCACAGTAGAAGATTACAAATATTTCAAGTTCTCAACATCACCACACCAAGAATAATATGATAATAATAGCATCACTTTTGAAAATTTTTCTACATCACCTCTAAATGAAAATTTTTCTACATGAATTTTGAACTCAAGAAAATGGAGAAAGCATCACTTTTATTTATCAAAGGATAAAGCCAAACATACTTACTGTAGTGATCTACAAAACTAATATAATAGCGATGACCACTTATAGCAGACACAGGAGACGGACTCCATAGATCGGAGTGAATAAGCTCTAAAGGAGCAGTAACAATCGTGGAAGATGATGAAAAAGGAAGACGGTGACTTTTTCCTTGCTGACAGGGGATGCAGAGAGGGGTACCAGCACGGTCAGGGAGGAAAGGAAGTTGATGCTGAGATAAAACACTGGAGACAACTCTGGTGGAGGGATGACCTAGGCGCTCATGCCAGACGGAGGAAGATGCACGCTCACCGAGAAGAGCCTGGGGAGAGGCGGTGAAATTATGATTCCCCAGGGAGAAGACATCCAGACCATCCTTAAGTTGTCCCCGCAGAAGAGTTTTCCGAGTAGAGAGATCCTTAATAAAACAAGAGTCAGGGTGAAATTCAAGAAGGACTTTATTATCAGCAGTAAATTGACTAACAGATAGAAGATTTTTGGTGATATCAGGAACATGTAAAAGGTTTTTCAAGATAAAGGAAGAAACAGGAGAACACAATAAAGAAGCACCAGTAGCTCGGATAGGCAAACCTGTCCCGTTACCCATGCGAACTCTGTCGGGTCCTTGATATTCGGAGTGAGCCGCCAGATTCGCAATGTCAGCCGTTAGGTGATGAGTGGCTCCGGAGTCAACATACCAGTTGGAATCGACTGGACTATTCCCATAAGAGTGGAGAAGAGCAGTTGGGCTAGCCGAATCATCATAACGATTGTAGCATTTGTTAGCATAATGGCCAAAACGATTGCAGATCTGGCATTGAGGTCGACCACCGGTGGACTGATGTGACGGTAAGAAGGAACGTCCATGACCACGACCGCGCTCCCTGCCTCGGCCACGTCCACGACCACGGAAAAAAGATGGAGCTGAATGGTAGCTTGGAGTGCGGGAAACAATATGAACCGCAGGAGAAGGGGAGATAAGGGTTGTGGAGTCTGGTGAAGTGATAGCACGCCCACGATAAATCTCCTGGCTAAGCATGAGGCCGATGAGTTCTTCTGACAGTACAGGGTCGACTCGTGTGTTGACGGAGGTGACGAACGAGTCATATTCGGGAGACAGACCACTGAGTAAGGTAGAGACGAGGTCGGAGTCGGCAACTGGATTAGCCACTGCCGCCAGGTTGTCCACAATGGACTTGACAGACTGGATGTACTCTGACATAGAAGAGGTGCCCATCTTGACGGTGTGCAGCTGATATTTGAGTTGCTGCACTCTAGCTCTGGAGGGTGACGCAAAGATTCGCTCCAGAGAGCACCACACATCACGAGATGTGGTGAGGCCGACGACATGAGCAAGAACAGCCTCAGTGAGCGAGGAGATAAGCCAACATAAGAACATCTGATCAAGCTTGATCCAGCGAGTGTATTCTAGATTGATAGTGGGCTGAGCATCCTTCTCGGTAGAAGGAAGGAACCGGACCGGACATAGAGAGGTTCCGTCGACGAGGCCTTCGAGATCGTGGAGCTTGAGAAGAGGAAGGAACTGGGAACGCCACAACAGATAGTTTCTCTTGTCGAGTTTGACATTTAGAAAGTGAGTGATGTTGGGATTGGGAGTAACCATGGATGCAAGTGTTTGGATGGAGATGAGGGAAGATGAAGAGGAAATACTCGACATGGTACAGGAGTTGCTCTGATACCAAGATAAAGAATAAGAAGAAGAAGACTTATTTGTGTAAAGACCAGATACCATTAGCTATGGTTCTTGGTTGTATTTATATACACATATTGGTCACATGTTTACATTGATTTAGGAGGTACAATAGGAAAACATTGACTGAGAGAAATAATAGGAAAATATTGACTGAGAGAAAGAATGAGAAACACATGGTGAATGAATCTCATGAGTCCCATGTGTTCCTATAATCATGGAGAGATTTGAGGATCTGATTGATTTCATGAGGGGTGTCTTTCACATGGATCACGTGTTGTCATTGATATCTCTAACAGCAGCAACAACAAACTGAACAGCAATCACAATATATCAGAAAATCTGCGAAAATCAGAAACAAAATTTATAAGAATTAATCAAAAAGTTGACGGCATTCGCTAAATTCACAAATACAATAAAATTCCAAAACCAGAATAATATAACACCACAAAGAATAATAAGATAACAAGTTAACAACAGCAGCACCAACAGAATGCCAATCACAAAATATAACAGAAAAACTAGGCAATAACTGGAAATATAATTTTTAAGAACTAATCAAACAATAGACCACATTAGCTAAATTTAGAAATCTCCAATCAGCAGGTATATCAACCATAAATTGCATTAAACATATGTTCTTCTGAGTGTATGTCAGATAAGGACCTAAGACCCCCTTCTAGAATTTTACTATATGGAGGGACTTGAACCTGTTCGCTTGGAGCAAAGTGATTCTCTGAAGAGTAGCAGCCACATCTAACCATCATCATTTGATTTCTTTGTAATGGGCGGTCAACTTCAGAATTCTGATGCAGAGGTAGGCGATGTAACGATAACACCCAACCGCTTCTTGTATGTGGATTTTACAGTTCCATACACTGAACCTGGGGTGTCAATAGTGGTTCCAACCAAGGATGACCAGAGCCCATGGACCTTCATTTAGCCACTGACCACTGAACTCTGGCTGGGGCCTTTTTTGTCTACACTGGATTTGTTGTGTGGGTATTGGAACACTGGATTAATGACAGATTCAGCGGTGCGCCTCTTCATCAACTTGGCACCCCCTTGTACTTCTCTTTCTCCACAATGGTTTTTGCCCACAGTTCTGTATTTCAACTTCCTTCCTCACTCTAATTTAATTTCAGAGTTTCAGTATTTTCCAGATCTTGATTATGTGTTTTCTTATTGCTATATGCTCATGACAATTATTAGATTGATGCAGGTGAAAATCTGATGAACAACTTAACTAAGATTGTGGTGACCATATGGTTGTTTGTGGTGCTCATCCTAACATTGAGATACACTGCTAGTTTGAGCTCGATGCTCACGGTGCAACAGCTTCATCCGGCTGCCCCTAATCTTCAGGAGATTGTATTGGCTTTACCAGGGCAAATACTTTGTGTTGCAATTATTAAACATTGACACGTCAAGGGTCAAAAACTATACAACTGCTGAAGAGTATGCTGAGACCCTGACCAAAGGGAGCTCTGGAGGTGGTATTGGGGTTGCAATTGCAGAGATCCCTTATCTCAAGGTTCTTCTCTCAGAGTACTGTGGAGAATACACTATGGTTGGAAACCTGTATAAGAGTGATGGATTTGGCTTTGTAAGTATTTCCTACTCCCTTTCTATCTATTCTAATTAGAACTCTAAAACACTAATTGTTGTGTCACAGCGCATATGCGTTTTATCTATTTATAAGACTGGAAGGGATATGATGAGTTTCTTACAAACAACGATAATATTGGCCCAAGATAATGGGAACAATGATTGATGGTTAAATATAAGGTTTTTATTCCTCCTTAACCTCTTTACAATAACTTCAAAGTATATGAAGTGGATAGACTATCAGATTAAAGATTTTGTAATGGCGCAGATTTGCTGAGGTCCCTTGAACATTTACAGGTGTTTCCTAAAGGATCACAGCAGGCCCCTGATAGATAGAGAGAAATTTTGAAACTTCAAGTGGAACAAGAAATTAGCCTGGAACGAGACTACATGTCCTGAACAAGAAAACTACAACTTCAAGCCTCTCATTTGGTAGATTCGGGGGGTCTCTTCCTCATCACAGGATTGACTTCTACTTTTGCTCTTGCATTATTCTTAAACTTCTTACTTTATGAACATCGGTACGCCTTTCTCATAAATAACTCTGGAAGATCTATATGGCAAAGGCTTGCAGTTGCCTTGAATTATTAGATTTGAAAGACAACTCACCTCGTGCGTGCAAGAAGAATGACCTCAAAGTTGAACTAACAAATGATGTAAAAGATTGGCTTCACAATCATGGTGGTCCAGAAAGGCCTTCAAGTATTTCTAGACACATTTATGGCGAATCCCATTAAGAATTTCCAATGTTCATGCTTAAAGATTTTCCACCCATTTGATTGGTGCTGGAAGGAAAGGCTTGAAGTTGCTGTTTCCTTTCTTATATTGCCAGTTATAACAAAAGAGAACAAACCTAACACCACAGCTTCACCAATATGCATAAACTGCTTTGATATCACCAAGAATTTGTTGGTTAGACAGGATAATCAAAGGATGCGAAAGGGAGAGATCCAGGTTGAAGGCTTGAATTGTATAAAAGGGGGAAAAGACTAGGAATTTCCTGCCCAAAATGGGAGTTGGGATTTCCCACCTTTGCCCTAAAATTTTTTTTTGATGCTATATGATGCAATGTTTTTGCTTGATAACATCAAGCTGTATAGAACACTACACAGAGGAAACTATGGTTAAATAAATATTTGTTAACTGTTATGCAGCAAACTTAATTCTCCCAAATACCTTGCAGGTAGTCGTGACATTAAATTGTGGTCTGATTTTGCATATTGCATGACCTAAATCACCTTGGAGTACGAAGAAAACCATTATCATTTGGCAAAATGCACGAGTCTCAATAGAGATACGAAGAAAAGATTCTTGATTAGCACTAAAAGTTCAACACTGCAGTGTGTGGTCATAAGAGTATTCTGAAATCTGCATATTAAAGCAGGGTTACTATTACAAGTTATAACACAAGTTTAATGATAATAACACCACCTCCATGTCTCAACTTCAGAAGATATATTGCCTCCAACTGTTTGGATAACGGGCATCTTCATGGAAATGATACTGACCTTATTGATTTACAAGTTATGAAATAACACTGTGCACCCGAAACGGTAATTAGGAAAATGGAGCAAAAAGATGGAGCATAATGCCAAAGATCAATGAATCAAATGTACAAGTTGACTGTTATGAGAAGCAAGAGAAGAGCGAAAAAGATAGGGGGAGTTATAACGTCAGTATCATTTCCAACTTCAGTTTATACCACTGAAGAAAAAGAAGTGGAAGAAGCCCAACTTTAGGGTCTTATATTGCATCAAGCACAATAAGAAATCAGCTGCATGATTCATCTCAAAACCCTGCTTTTCATCCTAAATTGCTCTATATTGTTTAAATACCACATACCAATATACAAAAGTAATGCAAAGAATTTAAGCTTCACGTTAGACTAGTAATTACCAAAACTAAAGTAGGCATCCTATAAGAAATCCTTCATGTGAGATTGCACTCCCAGTTATTCCATGTATTCATTCTTAAAAGTGAATGCAAATTTGGGTGCTCCGCATGCGAAAATCTCTAAAATAAAGTTGCCAAGTAAGACACAGTATTTGTTAGAGCTATGAGTTTCTTGCATTAAATAAAATATTTGAAATCATATATTGTTCTGATGCAGTGAGATGTTGCATCACGGGATGTCTTGGGGGTAAATGTCTAGGAATTCTTGAATTGAAGTTTACCGCTGAAAGTACAATAATATGTCTACCAAGCGAAAGATTCAAATCCTATTAACTAATATTTTCTAAAAGAGATTGTATGTCCGACAAGCGTTACCAAAAACTTGAAAGTTATTTTTATCTCTACAATTATGGGAAATGTTCTGATAGAATTAGCGAGTACTAAATCCAATATGTCAAATTGTTTAGTACAAGAACTAAAGAGCTGAATACAATATATGATGAAATCGACCTTATCTGAGCAACGTACCATTAGTTTCATAATTTCTTAACAAATTATAAAATAGAAAAGGAACAATTATTAAGAAAGTCATGTTTTGACATGGTGTGATAAATTGTTTAGCATGAGAATCATAAGTTTACAAATAAACAAACAGATTTTGTAAATACAAAAACCTTATCTATTTGATTTCATAATTCAATACCCTTGTAGGTCAATGCCCTCGCATGATTGCTATTCATGTCCAATCACCTTTCTGTAAATGAATTTTCTTAGGACAAATCTAAATACAAAATAACATTAAAATCATTGTCTTTGGAATATATATTCAGAGGCAAGTGGTTGGATTGAACCACTGCTGCAATGACGGAAATATATAAAAGCTAAAAAAAGGTTGTAATTGAATTGTCAGACATCTTCAGCCAACCTCAAATTGGACTAAAATAAATATAATCATATATTGCTTCTTCGACTTGGAACAGTATCTGGTAAGCAACAACATCTGATTTATGACGGAACTAATTAATCTGGAAACTGAAGTCCATCGAGATGTTTTGAAAATCAAATCAACATGTTTAACTTTTGCAGAAAGGCATCTTCATTCACACCAGATAAGAAGAAATTTTGAAAGCACAAACCATGTTTAATACATTACTAGGGTAGAAATTTAAAACTTCAAAAGGTACATTCTATAAGGACAACAGTTTGGAAGCATTTCTGTTTTGAGTCACGTGATTTACCTGGGTGAAGGGAAGTTACTGAGATTCAGTCATACATCAACAGACCCCATTGTTTAGAGCAGCAGCATTGTCGTCTAACTCTATCAACAGAAGCCCCCCAAGCTCTAAACAGGTGGTATTTACGACTCTGATAAGAAGTCTTAGACTATTATGTTAATATTTCTAAACCTCGCTGCTGCTAATAGCACAGAATGAGTCAACAGCTGGCACCTGTTTCTCTGCCGCACTGTCTCCTTCAACCTCTCGAACACATTTCAAATGTACCTCATAGCCACATCCAAGGCATTGGTAAGCCCAACCCAAACCCTGTTCCTCACACTCACAACATATAAAAGGACCACCACCTGAGTTTTCTGACACCAAGTTGAGCACATGGCAATGGCCCACGTGGTGGAAAGAGCTTGGATACTTTTTTGCTTCTTCATCCATCTTCTCTTGGAGCAACCGCAATTGGGCTTCAGTGAATGGAAATGCCATCTCCAAGTGCAAATTTATTAGATTTCTTCCTTCTCTTGTAACTGTCTTGCCATCAGGACCAATTATAACAAGAGTTGGAATTCCTTGGATGTCAAAGTACCGAGACAATGACTTTGAAAACTCACCATCATATGGCAAAGCAAGCCATGGCATGTTACTGAAACATTGCAAGTACCCATCTTCATCCCTATCCAGTGAAACAAACACAATTTCAAAGTCTTCATTCTTTTCCCTGAGATTGTTATATATAGAAACCAGTCTCGAAGTAAACTTTGTACATGGTGGGCACCAGTGAGCCGAGAAGTATAATCCTACTGTTTTCCCGACCAAACTTGAAATCGGTACCTGCAACTCTCTACCTCTGATGAGTTTTGTGTCCGGTCCTACCAAAGGAAAGCATAACTTTTCCAAAGGTGTGATGCATACCTGTTCCTTATGGCTCATCACATAGTCTCTACCATCCACAAAGAGGAGATTCTCTAAAGTTTGAGAGGCATGCTTTGCTCTCTCTTCAGCTTCCAACACTGCAATCCTTTCTGGAGTGAAAGGAAATGCCCTCCACCCATACCGGTAGATGAGCTCCACTCCATCGGTGCGAATCAGTTTCCCGTCGGGGTTCAGAACGATCAATGAAGGAATACCTTCAATTTGGAACCTCTGGGTCAAACTTCTCTTAGACTGTAAGTCACTAAATGGGATTGCAGGCCAAGGCATTGTGCCGTAGAACCGCTCAAAGGATGTTTGATCCTCATCCGACGATATGAACACAACCTCAAACTTGGATCCCTTATCCTTCAACTGATGGTAGACAGATGCCAATACTGGAGTGAAGTTCTCACATTTGGAGTACCAGTTTGCACCAAAATATAATCCAATGATATTTCCCTCAACATCCTTAATACTGACCTGCGAGTTGGGATACTTAATCATGTATTAGGGCCAAACAACAGGAAGATATTAGTAGAGAAAGGACAAATAGCAGGCCTTTTTTTTCAATGAAAGTTCATGGACATAAAATATATTTTATCCAAAAGACTCACTGGTAGTTTACATCACATCTTTGTGATTAAAATAAACAACAAACATAATTTTTCTTTGAGGGAAACAACAAACATAAGTTAATCCTTATAAATGATTCTTTATACTAATATTAGAAGGAACATACTAATAAATGTTTTTGAGTGAACATTTATGCAAGTTTCAATTCTATTCTGAAGGGGCTTTTAGCTCTGAAAAAATAAAAGATTATAAGGTTACTGGCCATGGCTTCACACATAGAAGCCATGGGTATTTTAATCACATAATTCTTTAAAGGCCTTAAAATTATGAAGCTAGCCAACAAAAGACCAGAGTACATGACAAGAAATTTAAAAAAAAAAAATTACTCCAATTAAACCTAGAGAAACAAGATTGCTGATATGGGCATACAAAGAAAAAGCATCAAAATTATTGATTCCCAAGCAAATTTAAATAGACCCACTTGCAAACTCAGATGATACAAGTACATAACTCCTATTTGCAATAGTTCCCTCTAGAGCTATTAAAATTAAATTTGAAAGAAAAAAAGGAGAGACTTTAACCAATTTCAATCCAACCTTAACATAATTCACACGTGAAAAAGGAAAAACCAACACAAAATTCCCAAATGGAAAAGACGGCATTAACCACAAAAAAAAACAGATAAAGAGGCAAAACACCAGGATAGAGTCCAGAACAGGGGTCAATCACAAAGACCCAGAATTCTGTGGCAGGGAAATTAATGGGTTTGTGGCGAAAATTGGAATGAGAGCCAGCAGCTGCTGATAGAGGAAATCATTGAAGCTCACAACTATGTGAAGGCAAGAGAAAAGAACAGTGGGAAAAAAGAAGGAGAGAGGAGTTGAAAGAAAAGTGAACCTTGTCTCCTGATGGAGTGATGAGGAAATCTCTGTTCTCAGATGACAATTCTGGGAAAAGGCTCCCTCCTCCACTGCCAGCGGCAGCCAAACTATGAGCTTGGGTCTCCATTGCTCGTTTTCTCTCTCGCTCGCCTCCGTTCTAAAAAATGCCTTTTGGGATGCTATATAGCCGACATTGGCCAGGGACCAGTTAAGCTCACCTCCGGTGAGAATATGTATACACAGGAAACAGGCTCTTTCTTTTTATTTTGTTACAGGGAATGCATTGGAGGTATTTTATTTTATTTTATTTTATTTTATTTTTTACAAATAGCGCAAACTGATTGCTTCTTTTTATTGTGGATAGCAGGAGGAGTCCTTTTCTTGCCACTACGAGTAAAAACCTTTGGATAATTTTTGAGGATGTTACTGTAACTTTTTTCTATATTAAAAATTAAAGAAAATCACCTCGTAATTCGAGAAATATTCCACTTAGCTTTATGTAGAAACTAATAAACAATATGTCTGTAAAATGAGTGTCATTCACACAAATTGCAGAAAAATTATCAATGAGCTAGATACGGTTTAGTTGCTGTTTGTTTGTTCCCAAAGTCATTTTGTCTCCTGACTGTACAGGCCTCACAATTTTTTTCTTCTCCTCAGATCGTTTGTTTGCTGAGCTAATGAGGTAGGTCTCACTTTTAATTCGACAAATTACCTAAATAGTATAAATGGTACGAAAAATATTTTTCGCACGTTATGGATGGAAATGTCAGAAACCTGACACCGCGAGCCCCATCGCATTTTCGTGTGTCGTCTTTTCATTAGCCAAACAGCCCTTTAAGAAAGATGGATTGATGAGATCTATTAGTCTACCAAAATTCCAACCTGTAAATTTTAGCTGTCAGTAACAACAAATGAAGAAGATGGGATTGGTAGGTGAATGAAGTATATTTGTGAGTTTGATGACATAGCTTTTATAGACAGTTTGATGGGGAGAGATTAAATAATTTCAGTAGAGGGCGTGATATTTGTCAGGCAGAAGATGATTGGAAATGTTCTTTTCAATAATAAAAAAAAAAAAAACCTTTTGTTATCTCTATTGATTCAAAATATTCAGAGTGAGAATTTCCCTTAAATATGCATCTCAGATTTTTCTCCACTGTTTTTGACAAAAAAAAAAGAGAGGTGACTAAATTATTCCTCAATGGCTTGCTCTTTTTAACTGTGAATAAAGAAGAAGATAAATAATAGACCCAAGGTGAATAATCATTAACTTGATGGTGAATTAAACTAAAACAAGCTCGCCATTTAGATTAATTGCTTTCCCTCTTTAGATAAAAACATGGACTAACACCAATTAGGGTCTTCAAGAATCTCTCATGAGATTTCCAAATCCAGTAGGAGTACTACTTTTTGGATGGACTAAACACCTGGCACATTAGTTTACTTGCCACACAATATTTTAACCAGCAATTAATGATTTTCAAACAAAGGCAGATTGTTGATCATTCTTCTAGATGGAATTTGCCCAACCCTACATGGACCAAGTTGAATTTTGATGGCTCAAAAGAGATGGGATCAAGAGAGGCTGGGGCCGGATTTGCCATTAAGAATGACATTGGCCAACCCATTGCTGCTGGTGCTTAGAGTGGTGACTTTCCCTCTAATTTTGTTACAATTCTGCAAAGAGATGTGGCGTGTGGGTTGTATCTAGGAGCGTAAATGATACCCGATAACCTGATAACTCGATCTGAGTTTTTTTACTAACAAATCCGGTTCGGATCTAAAAACTAGACCCGATATTCTTATTCAGTCGGGTTCGGGTATTACTATTTTTAACCCGAAACCCGATAACAAATCTGAAAAAAAAAAGTAAATGTTATAAAATGATACATTTCATTATATTGAAACTAATAAAATTATAAAAATGAGAAGTTGATCATATTATTATAAAAGTAAAGTATATAAATTTTCGTTTTGCATCTACTAAAATTGAAATACACTTTAAAAAATAACTCTGATTGAAACTTTAATATATTTATTTAAAATTTGAATCTGATCCGAACCAATAAGAAAGAGGAGATTCCGACCAGAATCCGAGTTTGAACCTGCATTCCTTATCAGGTTCAGGTTCAGATATGATACGGATCAGACCCAAACCCGACCATTTACATCCCTCCTTGTATTGGAGAAGGAAGTTGCGGGTGTAAGTTTCTGAATATCACAAAAATTAATGATTTTTTCCTTTTTCTAAAACATGGGGCTAGAATTGGCACGCATAAAGTAACAGTCACATTTTTTTCTAAAGGCACTTTTTAATAATTAAAAGAAATAACAAATCATTAAAATGTGTGGCCCCCAGGGGAGGAGTCCCATCACTCTTGCTTGTTGTGTGTGATCAAGACTTAGAAATTTTGTCCTTTATGAGTTTAGGCTCAGGACGTCGATAACACGTGTCAACAAGACGAGGCATGAAGCGTAGAGAAGAATCTTGATGATTATAAAGTGTGTTATTATAATAATAATATTGTTATTATAATAATAATATCTTTGGATCATTTGGTCTCATATTAGGAAAAAAAAATGCTGGCACGACCTGCAAAAGGAAGCCAAGTTAATAATAACCCCTTGTTTGGAGTGTTAAGTAAGTAATTTATTGGGGACCTCCCCCACCAACAACTTTATGGTTTGTATAATTAGAATGGCTTTCTTATAAAAATAATTGTTCAAAGTGAGCACAGACTTGACACGTGGAATGCACGGGTAAGCATTGGACCTAAATTAAAGAGTAATGCTATTTTATCTCAAACTTTCTAACTTAAATTTAACTCAAATATATATGAGATGCGGGCCCGTGCATATAATTCAAGGGGATGAAGCCGACATCTTAACCATTGAACTAGATTTTTAAATTATTAAACCTGGGTTAAAATATCATTATTCTATTCTTAATTAAACGAGATGGAGTTTAAACCAATTATTACGGGTTGGAATAGTAATGAACTGGTTAAGACCTCCAATTTGATCTCAGCAAAATTTAAATCAAACCTGAGCTCATCATAACTTGGATAGGAATAGAATTGTCCCATACAAAGAGCATGGTACATAATTTTATGCAGTAACGTAGAGAACGAAGACATTAACAAGCAAGAAATTTTGAGTGAGTGACTTAACTAGTTTTAAACAGAACCCCTAAATATTCATGTGGCAAGACAAATTCAGTAAATGAATAGAGACCATAGTCCTGTCTGACAGTAAGTTGTAAAGAGAAAAAGTGCTAACTCACCAATACATTAGATTGATGGTGATCAAAACCCCTCAAATTGTCTAAAAGTTTGTAATTCACACCATAGCCAAGTGAAATAACTTAACTTTACCAGTACACCTACTAAACATGTAAAGAAACAAGCACCCACTTTCATTAGAGAGCAGAGGAGCCGGCCAACTAAAAACTATTGTGATTCACTGTTCAAAAGAGAACATTGGTAAAATAAAGACCAGGTTTGAACAATAAAGGACAAAGGACTATAAAAAGATCCAACTCAATATCAAATCTTATCAGAAGCCCTCAAAGTTCCACCACAACAAATCTATCTCAATAAAAATTATAGAATAACAAGAAGATGCAAACTGAGACAACAATTAAATCAATAAACAAAAGAAAGCGGAAAGGTTAATGCACCGAATTAAGATGCCCTTCGCTGGCTCAAGATTCTTGAGTACTTGTGCAGATACAGAAGACCTTGAGCAAGGGTTCGGTTCATGCGTGTGAGCCACACACATAAATAAGAGGTCACTCCGGCGTTAACACGTGAAGTAACAAATTGACGCACTCAATATAAGATTAGCATTGCAGTTGCCATTGGAATCAATACCAAAACAAACCTCTTCTTTCTTTGATTTGAACAATATAGGACTATTTAATTCGATCCTGAATCAAAGCAAACCATCTATGTAAATAAAGACAGGTGAAGATTGTCCTTACCAGAACTATGGTGTAGCTCTGAAGTAATAAGACGAACATAGAGGTCCTGCAATCCATTAGGACTCTCCTGAAGACTGGCGGCGAATGGGCACTGGCGACAATGGGGAGAGAGAGATCGTGAGAGAAGAGGAGGATGTTGGGATTTGAGTCGAACAAATAGTCCCACATCGGCTAGACATAGGGATGGTCTTAGTTATATAAGGATTTCGGCAACCCATTTAGAAGGCTAGTTTTTTTGGATGAGCAGTCCTCAGAAAAATACTGTGACTTGATCACTGTCCTCACAACGTTCAAATTGTGACTGAAATTCAGCCAAAGCTCCCTTCTTACCAAACTAGAGTATTTTTGTTTTTATCTTTCAAGACTGGGTCAGACTGGGTTGATGAATTAGACATAGATGTGATCCATTCAACTCATTCCAGATCAAGGTCAATTCCATGCCAATTTGTCACTTACTAGTCATTGGAACACATCAGCGAGGTACTTTCATGCAGGTTCAATCAAGTCTATTGGGTTATTTATAGGGGATTAGGTTTAATCTGTACTAGATTCACAAGGGATTTTATTAGTTTTGAGGCTTAATTGTGGCTCCTCAACTCACCCACGGATGTGGACACTTTATGAGCCAGATCCAGAGCAACCAAAATAACTTGCAAATTTGGTTAGAAAACGTACACGCACACGCAACAAACACTTGTACATTACAACATGTGGAATTTTGAATAGACTTCCATTTATGCTTAATTTCAAACCTTTTTTTTTTAAGATAATTTCAAAACTTTATTTGCAACAACATCGTTTACAGTATGATCCAGAGTTGAGCAGTGCCCACAGGGGAGATGATTGAATTATCTGAAAATGAGCCTCGACATGAGTCATGACACCAGAGCATGGGTCTTGGTACTAAATTTTAATAACGGGGATGAAATTTTGATCAAAGGACATGAATGAAACTATCAAAAAAATGATGCCCAATAATCAATTTGGACTGTGTTTCTTTTATTTTAAATTATTGGGTAAATTAAAGATAACATCTCTATATAATTTCACTGGAAAAAAAGTTTGAAATTCTGATGTGAATAGAAAACCGTTATGTTTATTAAATTAACCACAGGATAGAGTTCTTTTAATTAAATTCACTAGAAAATAGAGGTTATAAAAACTGATAGCACTGAAGGATTTTCTGTAATTTACATTTCTCTTTTTATGCATGTATTATTAGATAGCGTGTCGTCTCCGTATCTCTGACAACTAACTACACAGAAATTGCCACTGCAAATATACGTACGAGAAAATAGTGAAAAACAAGAATCCTCTTCTGGCTCGTCCGAAGTCAAATTTGCAACTTGTGGTGGGCCCCACTTCTGCCAGTCAAATTCTAAAACACAGTGAGACCACCTGGACGTAGCCGAGACAACCTGAGCCAAATACCTGTTTGCTGTGCTAGACCGGACAGCTGATCCTAACACGAAAAAAGGAAAACTCCGGACACAATGTCCTGAACACGTCACCACACCCAGAGGACAGCTGGTCCCATCACCCCCAGCAACTCACGGGCCCCCGTTAACTGGAGTGCACTCGGCAGCGGCCCAAGGGTTCACGTGACCGTGCGCCACAGCTCATCACGATTTGAGTGGAAAACGCAGTTCTTTGTCCCTTTATGGGGGAGAGGGAGAGAGACAGAGAGCGCGCGACGGCCCGAGTGACACGTGCCGGGCTCAGTTGTTCGGTCTGAGCCCGCTTTCTCAGGGCCTCTTTGTTTTTTTTATTTTTATTTTTTTTCCTCCGAAGAAATGGAAGAGAGAAAATAGAGCGAGAAGAGATATTTTCTACACTCATTTTTTTTTTTTTGATTTGCACATAAAAGAAAATAAAAAATAAAAAATGAGCGTGGTGAGATTACTTTTTTATTAAATAAGAACATCTCCATCCCAGCATACAGAACAATAATAGTCCCTCCCTATGTCAGTTAGACCCTGAATTTGCTCCCTAAAAGTCTGGTTCGAACCCCTGTTTTAAATATCGGTCGAGTCAGCTGAGATATCGTCTGATATCTCCATTTTTGCCTGCTGCCGATATGATATGGAGAAATTGTTCGCCATATCGTTTGCAGTAAAAAACGGCTGATATTTGAAATATCGGCCGATAAGTCACCCGATATCCGATATGTAATAACTTATTTATTGCATGACTGCGTGCAAATGTACATTATTTTTTACTGTCTTTGCATGCATATTACATCATTTTTGTTAGGTAGATGATATCTATAACACTAAACCAACTTTTAGTTATCAGTGTTTCATTATATATAGTGTTCAATACGAACGCCCGATATGCGCGCGTATCCCCGATATCTGATATCCGATATGAAAAACCACAATCCGATACGATCCCTATATCCGATATTTAGAACCTTGGTTCGAACAACCGAGGACGTTGATTATCAAAAAAAAAAAAAACATACATCACAGTAATACACCACAGTTAGGAGAAGAAGCAGCAACACAATTTTTGGGGAAACTAAAGAAGCTGACGAGCGAGAACAACCCGTCACGTAAGCACTAAACTGGATCAAAAGGATTGGCCTCAATTGTTCTTCAAGTGTCAAGCATGTTGCGTATCCTGCTTAACAAGAATCAATCTGACAACTAAACAAGATCACTGAGATATCAACAATCGAATTGGCCAGGTCGGCAAATATCAGGTGGGAGGTTTTCCGTTCAATAGAACGTTCCTTAATTAAGAACCACCTTTCAATTTCCTTCCTTGGTTTAAGCACCAATTAGACTGAATCCAAGTCAGTCTCGATATACTGTAAAGTATATCCCCTGTATAAAGGACTTAGTCCACTTATACAGTATCACTTAGACTGAATCTAAGTCAATCTCGATATACGGTAGAGTATATCCCCTGTATAAAGGACTTAATCCACTTAAACAGTATTTGAAGTGAGGTACGCTTAGAGCGAATCTCCTTAAGACAATTACGTCCCCCGCACCGGTGCTAACGGGATAATGGACGCTGGTCTCCCAAGATACAACACTTCTTCACGGTATTTGGATAGCACTACCAAATCACCGTAGGTCGAACCGTAGTCAACCAGTACCTACACAGGATTAGCAAAGCAGCGGTATAATGACAAATTTCAAATGAATATTTGTCTTACTCTTTTGGAGGAACACCCACTGTTAAGGATGTAGGAAGGTTGAAGAATTTGGTAGAATCTCCTTTAGGAAGGTGCTTCGGATTCCCACTTCACTCTGGAAGTCGCGGATTCCCACTTCGCTGGAAGTCGCTCTGGAAGTCGTGGATTCCCACTTTGCTGGAGCCCAGTTCAGAATTCAATTCAAAACTGTAGAGAGAGAGAGAGATTTTTTCTGGAGTTGGTGTGTCTGAGAATGGAATTCTGGAGCGCTATTTATAGCGCTCCGGAAGGGCATTCTCGTCCGCCAAAAGTCAGCAGTTGCGACGGTTCGGACAGAACCGTCGCAACTGTTCAACCGCCCAACCGCTGTAACGGTCCCAGATTTCATTATATTTCCATATACAAAAACATTATTTTGATCCACAGATACCATATCCATTTCCAAAATCCTTTAAATTTTGCCAGCACTTTCTTTGTAATACGGGGTCTACTTGATACATTGACACATATGGTTCCATATATTTCTCATCAATCAAACATGTATATACAACATCCCATGCAGTGGTATATCAAAATTTCGGCTTGACATCGCCTATTTAAAATCTCACGCATTTATTATAGGGATACTACACAAGATAACAAATTAAGGATCTGCTTAAGGATAATCTCCTTGTATCACCATCTAACATAAGCCAACGCAAGATAATACCCATTAAGAGTTCATACACAAATCTACATATATATATATATATACATCATCTCCATGTACATGTATATAACCACTTTACATAATTACAATTAATAAAGAAGTTTGATAGGCCCACATAATGAATGTTGTGCACCCTTTCAGTACCCTATTCTTGCCTTTAGCTGCTATTTATCCCTGGCTTGCCCTGAAAAATAGAGCTATGGGTGGGTGAGCTCGACAGCTCAGTGAGTGGAGTCAATTTCATTCATAAAAATGAAGCATAGCATTAACGATGTATAATATTCATGATACATGTAAATAAAATGAATGTGGCACATGAAGTATGTAATAATGCATCATTCTTTCTAATTGGGTATTTGCTTCCAGCTATTATTGATAGTTGCACATATGACCAGTATACGGTGTCTCCACTACCACATACAATAACACATTTACATATTCTTAGTGTCACACACTCACACAAACGTATACATCAAGTATAGCCGTTTATTCTCAATCACTTGTAAGATACAAATATAAGCATATCTTATTTCATGACACACGACCCATCTCATACCCCGTCTTCACACCTACCAGCTCCCGCTGGCCCCTTCCTTCGTTTAACACACACAATATCATACCCCGTCTTCACACCTACCAGCTCCCGCTGGCCCCTTCCTTCGTTTAACACACACAATATCATACCCCGTCTTCACACCTACCAGCTCCCGCTGGCCCCTTCCTACATTTAACACACACAATATCATACCCCGTCTTCACACCTACTAGCTCCCGCTGGCCCCTTCCTACATTTACATGAGAATAACACGACATGCATACACATTACATACACATTACATATACATCAACTATCAAGGTAACACACACAGTGACTATTGTGTTGTGATATACTTTTTCCATTCACCAATCATGTCATTGATGTGTCACACATGGTCAAGTTCGTAACTAACAAATATATGCACGCATATGAAATTTGGCAATTTAATGCTAAATCAACAATTACTATCATATTTGCAATTTGGTATAACGCGGTCCAATTTATTTAAAAACCCCACTCACCTTCAAGTTGAGCGTTCTACAAGGGGGTTCGTACCGAGCATCGCCTCGTGTTTCCTTCCGAATGATCACATCGGACTCCGATATGGCAATCCCCCTATTTGATAGTAGCAACAACGTCACACATATAGCTCTTAGATGAATATCAAGTGAATTACAATGTTCTTGTAGGGGATACTTATTTGATAATTACGTATTGCTAGCCTCTTACCCTTGAAATTATGCCAACAAGATTATCATGGCTATATCATTCTTTCTAACACAATAATATATTTTTCTAATTAATACTTACATGAAGTCCAATACCCAATCCCAATTCTTACTATTAAAACAATATCACCTATACACTTCACATATGTACATTACATAGCTCTAATATTTACTAAGGCATAGCATATACTTCTTATATCCCATTCTTTAGTAAAAGAGAACAAACAATGTCACCCATCCCATGAAAATTAATCTATATGTCACCTTACATTATTCTAACATGCTTTTCTCAATTCCATCCAAATTTCATTATTCCACCTACTAATTTAACTTCATAACTCATGTAAGTATAATGAATATGAAAATCTACTCACTTGGTAGACGGATTCCCACTTGTACTCGTTGTTCAATCCTTCTACTCAAACCCTAGCAAAGATCAAAGGCCACTCTTAGTCATGAATATAAATTATAGCATGAGAAGGATTAGTGGAGTATAAGTTTACCTTTATCAAATCTTTGCCTCTGAAAATTTGGGGTTTTAGGAACTAAAATCAGAATTTAGGGCTTTGATTTCACCTTCAAAAATCACCCCAAAACTGAAATTAAACCACCCCAAAACTAAAATTACCTCTCTTCTCCAGCCAACAAGGGATCCCCCCCTGAATCAGGCCGACCTGCGGCCTGAGCCGCCGCCGGCGCGCGGTTGCGCGCCGCCCCCGCGCGGCACCAGCGCGCGGCACCAGCGCGCGGCTGCGTGCTGGTGGCGCGCGGCTGCTGCCGCCCTCCCCTGGCTTCGGCTGGGGGTGAAGAGAGAGAGAGAGATTTGAGAGAGAGAGAGAGAAAGGATTTTAGGGTTCAGGTGAGGGGAGAATTCTGTTTACAGAGAAGAAAGAAATTTCCTCTCAGATCTCAACGTAGAGATGTATCTTTTACAAAAAGACCCCCACTAATCCCATTATTAATAAGTCAATATTTCCCCTATGATGCCACTTGGCAAAAATCCAAGATCAATTTATCCTAACCCTACAACTCACCTCTCCATGCACACCTACCTTTTTAAATAAAAATTTCTAAATACCAAGTATTTCAATTAAATAATGGGGTATGGTTGGTGGGGGTAGTATATACCATGTATAATTATTTCCAAGTATTAAAATATATGACATCTTGCATATACATGGTTATTCTTTACATAAAACATTGATATATTTACATCACACATACTTGTGATAATTTATTAACACAAATTTCTCACTAAACCATCAAAAAAAAAAAAATAAATAATTATACAGACATACGAATTAAAATTTGCATTGCCATAGTAAATCATGATTAACGTACGCCAAACCTTATAGTTATCAGTCCCAAATATCCAGCATTAACTCATGGCTAAGAATTAAATATTCTTTAGGAAAATAAATAAATAATAAAAATTTCGGGATGTTACAATCTACCCTCCTTAAGAAAGTTTCGTCCTCGAAACTATAGCAATAGGAACAAGATAGGGTCAAATATTTATAATTCATCTTCCGGTTCCATGTAACGTTTACAATTTACACTTGACTGAAAGTTTGCATAGGTTTCTAATTATAGAATATATCCTTTTCGAATTTCAATTTACCTTCTGCTTGTATGAACTTTGGCAGCTCAACTTTCAGGTTATGCAAGGAATATAAAAAAAAAATTCTATGATGGATTATAACAAGGATTCAATCCTTCACACGCGAATGCTGCTGCTTGCCTTTATGCTTGATATAATAATTTTACTTCATAACCAATGATAGTTCCTTTAAAATAATTTTCCACTTTATTTAAGGTCAAATTCCTTCTTAACATCAATCTTGACCTCAGAGCTTTGTAACTTTGAATGTTTTTCCGGCGGTGAAGTCAGTCGGTATTAACAGATCCAATTTAAACTCAGATATTCGATTGGTCTAAAGTGTTATGGATTCAAACTACTTTCCTGTCTGATTTGTGTCACAATTATATCGGATATGCTTTAACAACAACCGAAATTTCTAAAGACTCCCATATTAAATCCTGAGTCATGAGAAGTGGTTTACATTTTAATTACTTTATTTGTAGACTAGAACTTGCATCAGTTCCTCCACAAAAATATCTGCCATGAGTCAACAAAACAAACTTTCAAACTCTCAGTGGCTTTAATTTACTAGAATGATTATCATTTAATACTTTATTGACTGGACGAAGTTAATTTAATCAAAGAATGCTAAAATCATGCCTTCCATCCACTTATTCAAGATGTGATGAGTACACTAATAACTGATCATCCTCTTTTTTTTTTTTTTCTGAATTAGTTTCCCACACACATTTACCAATTATAGGTAAGTTAACAATCCTTCTTTTACCGATAACACAGAGTGTTTTAATATTGCAGTAAATGTAACACTTTTACTTTATGCTCGTTATTTTCTAAAATAACAAGAATTCTCCCAAATTCATGATAAATCCCAATTCTAACATAAATATACATTACCCAGATTCTTAATAAGGTTCTTCTGTTCCGATTTATCTTGATTTGCCTGATATTTCAATTACTTTCATATTCCAGTGTCCCATATCACTGGCAGCTCATACTGAGGGCCCGCACCCCCATAGAACGCATTCGAATCAAGACACGCGGGTATGCCCTCATTCGAAAGTATGAAAATAATCAATATCTTGCACTTCGAGATCAATCATACACGTCAGAACCGACTATCCCCTTGGAAATTCTCATATACTGTCACGCTATCAATCAAACAATGTACACATACATACATATTAGTCTTATAGATCAATCCCAATGTGTAAATAACAATTCTAGATCACATTCCTATGCCTACACTTTCTAGGCCCTATGTCTCAGCCTTACTCCTCATTTCTAAACTTTTGCTCTGATACCAACTGTAACGGTCCCAGATTTCATTATATTTTCATATACAAAAACATTATTTTGATCCACAGATAACCATATCCATTTCCAAAATCCTTTAAATTTTGCCAGCACTTTCTTTGTAATACGGGGTCTACTTGATACATTGACACATATGGTTCCATATATTTCTCATCAATCAAACATGTATATACAACATCCCATGCAGTGGTATATCAAAATTTCGACTTGACATCGCCTACTTAAAATCTCACGCATTTATTATAGGGATACTACACAAGATAACAAATTAAGGATCTGCTTAAGGATAATCTCCTTGTATCACCATCTAACATAAGCCAACGCAAGATAATACCCATTAAGAGTTCATACACAAATCTACATATATATTATATATATATATATATATATATATATATATATATATATATATATATATATATACATCATCTCCATGTACATGTATATAACCACTTTACATAATTACAATTAATAAAGAAGTTTGGTAGGCCCACATAATGAATGTTGTGCACCCTTTCAGTACCCTATTCTTACCTTTAGCTGCTATTTATCCCTGACTTGCCCTGAAAAACATGGAGCTATGGGTGGGTGAGCTCGACAACTCAGTGAGTGGAGTCAATTTCATTCATAAAAATGAAGCATAGCATTAACGATGTATAATATTCATGATACATGTAAATAAAATGAATGTGGCACATGAAGTATGTAATAATGCATCATTCTTTCTAATTGGGTATTTGCTTCCAGCTATTATTGATAGTTGCACATATGACCAGTATACGGTGTCTCCACTACCACATACAATAACACATCTACATATTCTTAGTGTCACACACTCACACAAACGTATACATCAAGTATAGCCGTTTATTCTCAATCACTTGTAAGATACAAATATAAGCATATCTTATTTCATGACACACGACCCATCTCATACCCCGTCTTCACACCTACCAGCTCCCGCTGGCCCCTTCCTTCGTTTAACACACACAATATCATACCCCGTCTTCACACCTACCAGCTCCCGCTGGCCCCTTCCTACATTTAACACACACAATATCATACCCCGTCTTCACACCTACCAGCTCCCGCTGGCCCCTTCCTACATTTAACACACACCAATATCATACCCCGTCTTCACACCTACCAGCTCCGCTGGCCCCTTCCTACATTTACATGAGAATAACACGACATGCATACACATTACATACACATTACATATACATCAACTATCAAGGTAACACACACAGTGACTATTGTGTTGTGATATACTTTTTCCATTCACCAATCATGTCATTGATGTGTCACACATGGTCAAGTTCGTGTAACTAACAAATATATGCACGCATATGAAATTTGGCAATTTAATGCTAAATCAACAATTACTATCATATTTGCAATTTGGTATAACGCGGTCCAATTTATTTAAAACCCCACTCACCTTCAAGTTGAGCGTTCTACAAGGGGGGTTCGTACCGAGTATCGCCTCGTGTTTCCTTTCCGAATGATCACATCGGACTCCGATATGCCAATCCCCCTATTTGATAGTAGCAACAACGTCACACATATAGCTCTTAGATGAATATCAAGTGAATTACAATGTTCTTGTAGGGGATACTTATTTGATAATTACGTATTGCTAGCCTCTTACCCTTGAAATTATGCCAACAAGATTATCATGGCTATATCATTCTTTCTAACACAATAATATATTTTTCTAATTAATACTTACATGGAGTCCAATACCCCAATCCCAATTCTTACTATTAAAACAATATCACCTATACACTTCACATATGTACATTACATAGCTCTAATATTTACTAAGGCATAGCATATACTTCTTATATCCCCATTCTTTAGTAAAAAGAGAACAAACAATGTCACCCATCCCATGAAAATTAATCTATATGTCACCTTACATTATTCTAACATGCTTTTCCCAATTTCATCCAAATTTCATTATTCCACCTACTAATTTAACTTCATAACTCATGTAAGTATAATGAATATGAAAATCTACTCACTTGGTAGACGGATTCCCACTTGTACTCGTTGTTCAATCCTTCTACTCAAACCCTAGCAAAGATCAAAGGCCACTCTTAGTCATGAATATAAATTATAGCATGAGAAGGATTAGTGGAGTATAAGTTTACCTTTATCAAATCTTTGCCTCTGAAAATTTGGGGGTTTTAGGAACTAAAATCAGAATTAAGGGCTTTGATTTCACCTTCAAAAATCACCCCAAAACTGAAATTAAACCACCCCAAAACTAAAATTACCTCTCTTCTCCAGCCAACAAGGGATCCCCCCCTGAATCAGGCCGACCTGCGGCCTGAGCCGCCGCCGCCGGCGCGCGTTGTGCGCCGCCCCCCCGCGCGTTGCGCGCGGCACCAGCGCGCGGCTGCGTGCTGGTGGCGCGCGGCTGCTGCCGCCCTCCCCTGGCTTCGGCTGGGGGGTGAAGAGAGAGAGAGAGATTTGAGAGAGAGAGAGAAAAGGATTTTAGGGTTCAGGTGAGGGGAGAATTCTGTTTACAGAGAAGAAAGAAATTTCCTCTCAGATCTCAACGTAGAGATGTATCTTTTACAAAAAGACCCCCCACTAATCCCATTATTAATAAGTCAATATTTCCCCTATGATGCCACTTGGCAAAAATCCAAGATCAATTTATCCTAACCCTACAACTCACCTCTCCATGCACACCTACCCTTTTTAAATAAAATTTCTAAATACCAAGTATTTCAATAAATAATGGGGTATGGTTGGTGGGGGTAGTATATACCATGTATAATTATTTTCCAAGTATTAAAATTATGACATCTTGCATATACATGGTTATTCTTTACATAAAACATTGATATATTTACATCACACATACTTGTGATAATTTATTAACACAAATTTCTCACTAAACCATCAAAAAAAAAAAATAATTATACAGACATACGAATTAAAATTTGCATTGCCATAGTAAATCATGATTAACGTACGCCAAACCTTATAGTTATCAGTCCCAAATATCCAGCATTAACTCATGGCTAAGAATTAAATATTCTTTAGAAAATAAATAAATAATAAAAATTTCGGGATGTTACAACCGCTCTGTCGGTTTTCCGACAGCGGTTGGCGAACGGTTCGGATCCGTTCGCGCGGACACCCGTTGGCGGGTGGTTCGAATCCTTTCGCGGGCGGGCTGGACCTACGGACCCTGATTCAAAGAACCAGGTAGGGAACTCAGCCCAGGCCCAGGCCCAGGCCCAGGCCACGGACCCGGACCCGGACCCGAGCCCGGCCCCGGCGCCCCCGCGCCCCCATAAGCTTCCATCACATGGCCAATGTGGGACTAAATGCTTGTAGCTAACTTTAGTCCCTTTTTGGCTTTGAATTAGGCAATCTTTGGACTTGAATATCTCATTCATTCGAAGTCAGAATTGAACATGTGAATATACCACATTCATCACCAATGGAAGGAGAACACACTCCAACCATCATCCGGTTGATTCGATCAACGGATCTTGCCATAATTCAACTCGAAGATTCACTTTTATATTCTTCAATTCAACAATCCCCCACAATGAATGGAGATTCAAGGAATGACACACAAAGAGACTGACTCTATTGTGTAAGGTACTTTAGAAAAGAAACTGCATAAGGATAGGTGAACTAGGTCTTGAACCTTCCATAGTGAGAGCTTTATCGGACTTCTGACTAATCAGTGAACTATGTCTTGAACTGTTAGCCGTTAGTGTAAGCCAAGTCAACAAGCTTCACACAGTAACTTTCCAAATCAACTTTGGTTCTCGTTGTGTCCGTTTTGGCCCTGGACATTCTTGGTTTCAGAGAGTATCTTAGGGAATAACAGCCTCCATAGAGATTCTCAAAGAGCCGATCCAACTCTAACTCACATAGGTGATGGACCTATTAAGAGTAGTCTACTCTACTCCACTTGTTTAGTAACAAGATATAGGCATCATTAAAAGCATTTAAGCTTATCCTTAATCCACTTGTAGAAAAGCACTCATGTGCACCTTAGGAATGGATTGGAGTCAAGCTCCCAAGTGCTTACTTGCTGAGTCAATCATAACTAGTTTTTTCTCTTGAACTTAGTCCGTGGATCTCCAGTCGCTAAGTGAGGTTTCCATTAAGCTGACTCGGTAAGGTTTGGCTTTTAGACCCATTCCCCTCGATGCGCAGTTTATACGCTCTCCACTTAACCTTTAGTAAGCGGATCCGCTAAATTATCCTTTGACGATACAAAGTCAATAGAGATAATTCCATTTGAGAGCAACTGGTTCACGGTATTATTCTACGACGAATATGTCTAGACTTACCGTTATATATAACATTTTGTGCCCTAGATATAGCTGCTTGATTATCGCAGTGTATACATATAGCGGGCACTGGCTTTTGCCACAAAGGTATATCTTCTAAGAATTGTCGAAGCCATTCTGCTTCTTCACCAGCCTTATCTAAGGCTATGAATTCCGATTTCATAGTGGAACGGGTATACATGTTTGCTTAGAAGATTTCCATGATACCGCTGCTCCTGCTAGAGTAAATACGTATCCGTTAGTTGATTTTGATTCCTCAGAATCTGCAATCCAATTAGCATCACTGTATCCTTCCAGTACAGGAGGATACTTTCCATATCTCAAGGCATATTCCTTGGTATGTGATACGTAACCCAATACTCGTAGTAGAGCGGTCCAGTGTAGATCACTAGGATTGCTAGTGTATCTACTTAACTTGCTTACAGCGTAAGCAATATCGGGTGTAGTGCAATTCATCAAAATACATTAGACTTCCGATAACCTGCGAATACTCCAACTGGCGTATCCCAGTTCCTGTATTCTTATGAAGGTGGACGTGTGGGAGAAAAGGATTTGTATTCTCCTTTATCCCATGATCCTTGAATCTTTCTATCATCTTATCCACGTAGTGAGATTGAGATAGACTGATTCCATCTGGTGTTCTAGTAATTTTAATTCCTAAAATTACGTCAGCAACCCTAGATCCTTCATATCAAAACTGTTGGATAACATTCGTTTAGTGGACTTAATAATCTCAATATTAGTCCCAAGTATCAACATGTCGTCTACATAAAGACAACAATGATACATGCGTTTCCAACTGTTTTCGTGTAAACACACTTATCGCATTCATTGATAGTGAATCCATCTTTGATCATGACACCATCAATTTCTCATGCCATTGTTTTGGAGCTTGCTTTAAACCGTATAAGGATTTTACCAATTTACACACCTTGTGTTCTTGGCCCTCGACTTTAAATCCTTCTGGTTGCTCCATATATTTTCTCATTTAATTCACCATTTAAGAATGCAGTCTTGACATCCATTTGATAGATATCTAAGTTGTGCAATACTGCAATCGCAATCAACATCCGAATGAACGTTATTCTTGTTACTGGTGAATAAGTATCGAAGTAGTCAAGTCCTTCTTTTTGTCGATAACCCTTGGCTACTAATCTAGCCTTGTACTTATCGATAGATCCATCGGGTTTTAATTTTCGTTTGAAAATCCACTTACACCCAATTGGTTTTTACTTCCAGGAGGCAAGTTTACCAATTCCCAAGTATGATTACTTAGTATGGATTCTATTTCGCTATTTATAGCTTCTTTCCACATTTGTGCTTCTGGGGTTACATAGCCTCTTTAAATGTTTTGGCTCGCTCTCAATAGCATATGCTATGAAATCTGGACCAAAGGATTTTGAGATTCTAGATCTCTGACTTCTTCTTGGTTCAATTCATTTCCGCATTTACAATTGGTTCCTTGGGGCTTTCGTCCCTGAATGCCATCTCGTGTGTTCTTTTCCCAGAAGTCTTATCTGCTTCCCGTTTGTACGAAAAGATATCTTCAAAGAACACAGCATCTCGAGATTCGATAATCATGTTTACATGAATATCAGTGTATTTCTGATTTATGAACCAGAAATCTGTAGGCACTTCTATTCAAGGCATAGCCTATGAATACGCAGTCCATAAGTTTTTACTCCAACTTATCTTTTGGGTAATGGTGCCAGCACCTTTGCAAGGCACCCCCACATTTTGAGGTAATGGTAGGAAGGTGTCCTTCCATGCCATAACACGAATTGTATTAGACCCAGTTTCTTGTGGGGTATTCTATTTAGAATATGATTTGCAGTTAATAGAGCTTCCCCCCACAAGTTCTGCGGAGCTCCAGAACTTACGAGCATGGAATTAACCATCTCCTTCAAAGTTCTGTTCTCCGTTCAGCAATTCCATTCTGCTGAGGAGTGTATGGTGCTGTAGTTTGATGTATTATACCAAAACTAGCACATAACTCACTAAAATCATTTGATTCATATTCTCCGCTCTATCGGATTTTAGAATCTTGATTTTCTTGTTGAGTTGATTCTCAACTTCGGCTTTATATATTGTAAACATATTTATTGCCTCATCTTTACTGTTTAAAAGATACACATAACAGTATCTTGTACAGTCATCAATAAAAGTAATAAAATACTTTTTACCGCCTCTAGTTGGCATAACTTCAAGTCACATAGATCGCTATGATTAACCCTAAAGGTTCTGTATTTCGATCTATTGAGTGAAATGAATTTTTAGCCAACTTGGCCTCAACACAAATCTCACACTTGCGAATTTCTTCCAAGTTGAGTTTAGGAATATATCCCAGATTAGACAAGTTTTTCAAAGACTTGTAATTTACATGCCCTAATCTAGCATGCCACAAATTAGGAGACTCAAGCAAATAAACAGAAGATTTTCTTTATTTATTAGCTTTGGGTACAAATACACGGACTTTTTATCAACCACTGCAACATTGGCTTTAAAAAATACCATCAACAATAGCCCTTTCCCCATACATCCCTCCCTTAGTAAGTACAAATTTGTCAGATTCAAATACAATTTCTAAATCCTTTCTTACTAAGTATTGATCCGGAGATCAAATTCTTGCGGATGTCTGGAACATGAGGACATCGTTAAGAGTAAGCTCTTTCCCCGATGTCCACTTCAGGATGACCTTTCCCCTTTCCTTCAACCTTTGAGGAAGTTGAATTACCCATGAATAGCTGTTCATCTTGCTCTAGCCTTTGATATTCTGAGAATAATAATTTCTCCGAGCAGATGTGTCGGGTAGCTCCTTGTCTACCCACCAATCTTTGTTATTGGTTGTCAGATTCACTTCTGACACCACAGCTGAAAGACTTGGTGATTCATGGTTGGTCATGTTCGCCTGTGGGTGGCTCTTCTTGTTCTTCTTTAGACGGCTGCGACATTCATTGCCTTATGCCCTTCTTTATTGCAGATGTAGCAGGTTCCTTTGAAGCGCATGCTTTTGCCGTCTTGGGCCTTGCCTTTATACCCCTGGGATGTCTTCTTCCACTTCAAGCCTTTGGAAGTAGACGCTTTCCCCTTTGAGTCCTCGATCACATTTGCTTTTGCTTCGTAGGAGTTCTTGCTGCTCCTTTTCTCGGACTTGCGGTTGTCCTCCTCTATACGAAGCCTCACAATGAGATCCTCCAACTTTAGCTCCTTTCGCTTGTGCTTCAGGTAGTTCTTGAAGTCTCTCCACGCTGGGGGGAGTTTCTCCATGATGGTTGCAACCTGAAAAGTTTCAGGAAGAATCATACCTTCGGCCTCTATCTCGTGCAAGATAAGTTGGAACTCTTGCACCTGACTGATGACAGTCTTGCTATCCACCATTTTGTACTCCAGAAATCGTCCAACGACGAACTTCTTGGTACCAGCATCTTCAGTCTTGTACTTCTTGTCAAGACTGGCCCATAACTTCTTTGCCGTAGTGATCGGACTGTAGACATTGTAAAGAGAGTCATCCAGTCCATTAAGAACATAATTTCGGCAAAGGAAGTCACCTTGTGTCCAAGCATCGACTGCAAGGATTGAGTCCCGATCAGTTCCGGGTTCTAGTGGATCCTCCTGCAGGAATTTGGCCAGATGAAGAGTGGTCAAGTAGAAGAGCATCTTCTGTTGCCACCTCTTGATTCTGTGCCATCAAACTTTCCTGGCTTCTCCGGCTTCGGGTTAGGAAGTGGAGTAGGCATCAAACCTTGGAGCGGTATGTTTGTTGCCTTGCTGGAGGTATCTTGATTTGTCTCAGACATTTTTTTCTGCAAGTTCAAGCAGAACAGAAGTAAGAAACATTAATTGTCTTAAGATTGTTGCGTATCCTGCTTAACAAGAATCAATCTGACAACTAATCAAGATCACTGAGATATCAACAATCTAATTGGCCAGGTCGGCAAATATCAGGTGGGAGGTTTTCCGTTCAATAGAACGTTCCTTAATTAAAGAACCACCTTTCAATTTCCTTCCTTGGTTTAAGCACCAATTAGACTGAATCCAGTCAGTCTCGATATACTGTAAAGTATATCCCCTGTATAAAGGACTTAGTCCACTTATACAGTATCACTTAGACTGAATCTAAGTCAATCTCGATATACGGTAGAGTATATCCCCTGTATAAAGGACTTAATCCACTTATACAGTATTTGAAGTGAGGTACGCTTAGAGCGAATCTCCTTAAGACAATTACGTCCCCCGCACCGGTGCTAACGGGATAATGGACGCTGGTCTCCAAGATACAACACTTCCTCACGGTATTTGGATAGCACTACCAAATCACCGTACGGTCGAACCGTAGTCAACCAGTACCTACACAGGATTAGCAAAGCAGCGGTATAATGACAAATTTCAAATGAATATTTGTCTTACTCTTTTAGAGGAACACCCACTGTTAAGGATGTAGGAAGGTTGAAGAATTTGGTAGAATCTCTTTAGGAAGGTGCTTCGGATTCCACTTCACTCTGGAAGTCGCGGATTCCCACTTCGCTGGAAGTCGCTCTGGAAGTCGTGGATTCCCACTTTGCTGGAGCCCAGTTCAGAATTCAATTCAAAACTGTAGAGAGAGAGAGAGAGAGATTTTCTTGGAGTTGGTGTTTCTGAGAATGGAATTCTGGAGCGCTATTTATAGCACTCCGGAAGGGCATTCTCGTCCGCCAAAAGTCAGCAGTTGCGACGGTTCGGACAGAACCGTCGCAACTGTTCAACCGCCCAACCGCTCTGTCGGTTTTCCGACAGCGGTTGGCGAACGGTTCGGATCCGTTCGCGCGGACACCCGTTGGCGGGTGGTTCGAATCCTTTCGCGGGCGGGCGGACCTACGGACCCTGATTCAAAAAGAACCAGGTAGGGAACTCAGCCCAGGCCCAGGCCCGAGCCACGAGCACGGACCCGGGCCCGGCCCGAGCCCGGCCCGCCCCGGCCCCGGCCCCGGCGCCGGCCGGCCGCCGCCGCCGCCGCCAGCGGCGGAGCGCGTGCGCGCACGTACGTATGTACGTGCATAGTTCCCTCCATTTCGCGCGCGAAAACTCCAAGTACCCAAAGGGCACACCCGTTGTTCTCATTTTCCTCTATTTATACCCCATAAGCTTCCATCACATGGCCAATGTGGGACTAAATGCTTGTAGCTAACTTTAGTCCCTTTTGGCTTTGAATTAGGCAATCTTTGGACTTGAATATCACATTCATTCGAAGTCGGAATTGAACATGTGAATATACCACATTCATCACCAATGGAAGGAGAACACACTCCAACCATCATCCGGTTGATTCGATCAACGGATCTTGCCATAATTCAACTCGAAGATTCACTTTTATATTCTTCAATTCCAACAATCCCCCACAATGAATGGAGATTCAAGAAATGACACACAAAGAGACTGACTCTATTGTGTAAGGTACTTTAGAAAAGAAACTGCATAAGGATAGGTGAACTAGGTCTTGAACCTTCCATAGTGAGAGTTTTATCGGACTTACGGGCTAATCAGTGAACTATGTCTTGAACTGTTAGCCGTTAGTGTAAGCCAAGTCAACAAGCTTCACACAGTAACTTTCCAAATCAACTTTGGTTCTCGGTTGTGTCCGTTTTGGCCCTGGACATTCTTGGTTTCAGAGAGTATCTTTAGGGAATAACAGCCTCTATAGAGATTCCCAAAGAGCCGACCCAACTCTATACTCACATAGGTGATGGACCTATTAAGAGTAGTCTACTCTACTCCACTTATTTAGTAACAAGATATAGGCATCATTAAAAGCATTTAAGCTTATCCTTAATCCACTTGTAGAAAAGCACTTATGTGCACCTTAGGAATGGATTGGAGTCAAGCTCCCAAGTGCTTACTTGCTGAGTCAATCATAACTAGTTTTTCCTCTTGAACTTAGTTCGTGGGATCTCCAGTCGCTAAGTGAGGTTTCCATTAAGCTGACTCGGTAAGGTTAGGCTTTTAGACCCATTCCCCTCGATGCGCAGTTTATACGCTCTCCACTTAAACCTTTAGTAAGCGGATCCGATAAATTATCCTTTGACGATACAAAGTCAATAGAGATAATTCCATTTGAGAGCAACTGCTTCACGGTATTATGTCTACGATGAGTATGTCTAAACTTACCGTTATATATAACATTTTGTGCCCTAGATATAGCTGCTTGATTATCGCAGTGTATACATATAGCGGGCACTGGCTTTTGCCACAAAGGTATATCTTCTAAGAATTGTCGAAGCCATTCTGCTTCTTCACCAGCCTTATCTAAGGCTATGAATTCCGATTCCATAGTGGAACGGGAAATACATGTTTGCTTAGAAGATTTCCATGATACCGCTGCTCCTGCTAGAGTAAATACGTATCCGCTAGTTGATTTTGATTCCTCAGAATCTGCAATCCAATTAGCATCACTGTATCCTTCCAGTACAGGAGGATACTTTCCATACTCAAGGCATATTCTTTGGTATGTGATACATAACCCAATACTCGTAGTAGAGCGGTCCAGTGTAGATCACTAGGATTGCTAGTGTATCTACTTAACTTGCTTACAGCGTAAGCAATATCGGGTGTAGTGCAATTCATCAAATACATTAGACTTCCGATAACCTGCGAATACTCCAACTGGCGTATCCCAGTTCCTGTATTCTTATGAAGGTGGACGTGTGGGAGAAAAGAATTTGTATTCTCCTTTATCCCATGATCCTTGAATCTTTCTATCATCTTATCCACGTAGTGAGATTGAGATAGACTGATTCCATCTGGTGTTCTAGTAATTTTAATTCCTAAAATTACATCAGCAACCCCTAGATCCTTCATATCAAAACTGTTGGATAACATTCGTTTAGTGGACTTAATAATCTCAATATTAGTCCCAAGTATCAACATGTCATCTACATAAAGACAAACAATGATACATGCGTTTCCAACTGTTTTCGTGTAAACACACTTATCGCATTCATTGATAGTGAATCCATCTTTGATCATGACACCATCAAATTTCTCATGCCATTGTTTTGGAGCTTGCTTTAAACCGTATAAGGATTTTACCAATTTACACACCTTGTGTTCTTGGCCCTTGACTTTAAATCCTTCTGGTTGCTCCATATATATTTCTTCATTTAATTCACCATTTAAGAATGCAGTCTTGACATCCATTTGATGGATATCTAAGTTATGCAATACTGCAATCGCAATCAACATCCGAATGGACGTTATTCTTGTTACTGGTGAATAAGTATCGAAGTAGTCAAGTCCTTCTTTTTGTCGATAACCTTGGCTACTAATCTAGCCTTGTACTTATCGATAGATCTATCGGATTTTAATTTTCGTTTGAAAATCCACTTACACCCAATTGGTTTACTTCCAGGAGGCAAGTTTACCAATTCCAAGTATGATTACTTAGTATGGATTCTTTTCGCTATTTATAGCTTCTTTCCACATTTGTGCTTTTGGGGTGACATAGCCTCTTTAAATGTTTGAGGCTCGCTCTCAATAGCATATGCTATGAAATCTGGACCAAAAGATTTTGAGATTCTAGATCTCTGACTTCTTCTTGGTTCATTTCCGCATTACAATTGGTTCCTCGGGGCTTTCGTCCCTGAATGCCATCTCGTGTGTTCTTTTCCCAGAAGTCTTATCTGCTTCCCGTTTGTACGGAAAGATATCTTCAAAGAACACAGCATCACGAGATTCGATAATCATGTTTACATGAATATCAGGTATTTCTGATTTATGAACCAGAAATCTGTAGGCACTTCTATTCAAGGCATAGCCTATGAATATGC